>JAWQEG010001921.1:0-102291 GCA_033782935.1 Petrolisthes cinctipes
GGTGACCTTTACGATGTGTTTGTGTGTATGTGTGTGTGTTATATATATATATATATATATATATATATTATATATATATATATATATATATATATACCGGTATATATATATATATGAGAGAGGGGTGGATCGTATCTTTGTCATGGTGTGTGTGTGTGTGTGTGTGTGTGTGTGGACATAGAAACAGATTAACACTCTCTAACTGTCAGCGTCTGGGAACTGAGAGGACATAAAAACAAGGAACCCGTGTGTATTTGTGTGTGTGAGTCACTTTCCGTGTGTGTGTGTGTGTGTGTGTGTGTGTGTGCTTGGTTATATACTGCATGTAATTTATTATCTGAATGACCCGAATGAATTTTTATAATTATGTATTTCCTTGTATGTATGTATTTATGTATGTGTGAATGCATGTAAATGACAAAATATATTGAGGTAAGTTTATGTACACTCTCGATCCAACATATGTATCCATGCTTCCTTCGAATAGCCTGATCGAGTATTAAGTGAGCTCAAGCAAATATGAAACAGGATAAGCGTTGTATTTGGTTCAGTACTATGGATCGTCTCTCACCTCCGTCACCTTGACTAACGTTAACGATGGTATGATCCAGGTACGATGGCTCTATTGAGTGTTTATGGAGTTATCTTAACTTGGCGGAAATGCATCGGCTCCCTCATTTGATTTCATGTCGTTTCGGAAAGTATAGGCAAATTTAATTCAAAACCAAATACACTAAGAAATTTACATAGCTTAACTGGGTACTGATCTACTACTGATAAACACTGGAATATATGTGAAACGTGTAGCTAAGGTCATATTATATAGATGGGAATCTGTACTCGTACAATTTCATCGTGATAAAAAAAACAAAAACAAAAACTCACTGCTGGTACAGTTGTGGAAGGGAGGTTTTTTTTTTTTTTTTTTTTTTTTTTTTTTTTTTTTTTTTTTGTGCCATCGGGTCCCTCTATAGGCGACCCAAGAACTCACCTTGGTCTAGTAATGGAAGAGAATTATAAACGAATGATAGTAGAATATATGACGACGAAGATGATTGAAAGATGATTGAGTTGTCAGGAAATTTTAATAATAATATAACGTAATGATTAAACATGATAGCATTATGGTTATCTAAATGTGTGTGTTATAGGATATAGAGGAACCCCTTTGATGGTAAATAAACTCCCTTCCGGAACTGTTACTGTACCACTCTAACCTTCCTCAATACCTATTATACCCAAGTTAATGGCCCAGGACATGTAAGTACAATAGGTAGTAGGAGAGGAGACAGGGCAGACGGAATTACAATCTATTTACATTTTAATGGGAGTTTTCTACAGAGAGTTGTGTCAGATCAATAACAGTAATCACCTGCTTAATACATCATAGCTCAGGTAATGTCTGATACGAGTTCCTTTTGTGTGTGTGTGTGTGTGTGTGTGTGTGTGTGTGTACGAATAAGATTACAGGTGGTCGGTTCGGTGGGGCACACACACGTTCTCATCAACATCCATCTTGGTGCCTGCCTGCCAACTCTCCTCAAGGCTAACTAAATCATATGGAGTGGGCGCTTAGCATGTTGTCAACGGCACCACACCACACTATAAGCACCGACCGTATACTGTATAGACAAGAATACCCACCGTTACCTTTAAGGGGAGAAACACTTGATGGTCAGTAAAAAGGTATATTGATGGGCTATAGAATCTCCAAACTAGGCCATGAAACTGCAGCAGATCCCAATTAGTGACATTGAGGTGACACTGCCAATATCTATGGTGTTGACGATCGCGTGGTACTGGTACTATGGCTCTGTATTGGTGTCTGTAGTTAACATTCATACTAGTGTCGGAATGTGTGTATATTTACAGTTATCCACAACACTAGAGTATACAAACTAACTATGTTCTATTTTCTCAAGACTACATCATTATTGCAGTGGCTCATCTGGCTAATACACAGCCTCATTAATAGTGACCATCTTAGGGCTCATTATATGTGTTGGGTATCATGGCTTCAACATCTTGGGAAGGGAGTTTTCACCCAATACCCCCCCCCCCCCCCCATAATGCTAGAATAATAATACTTCTAGGGAAGCTGGACTCTCGAAAGATGTGTGGATGAATTTACTGCATGTGGATTTGCAAGGTAAAACAGATATGTGATGGATTGTAGGCCAATAGATGTCTCGAGTTTGTCTTCGTGACAACAGGTTCAGTTGCAGAAAGGAGTTCCTGTATCCTCTTTCTTACCTCAGTACCCTGTATAACACTAGACCAAATGTGAAAACTCACGTCTCAACTCACGTCCGTCGTTACAGAGTGAAAATGTCTTCGTTTATAAAGACCTTTCATCACTACTGCAACACTGCCACATTTGGTCATAGGGGTATATAGGATAGTGAGGTAAGAGAGGGGATACAGGAACTCCTTTCCCCAACAGTACCACGCCATCGCCAACACCAAGAAAGTGCGTACGGCCTTCAGACCTCCAAGTTTGATACGCGATCACAGGGCAGCTCAACTCTACAATACAAAGAGTACTTAGTCATAAACTTGAATGTAATTTCCGTGTTCTTGTTCTTCAGTCTGGCAGATTCAGTGGGGCTGAGAGAATAGAGAGTGTCTGGGTGGTAAGTGGGAGAGTGGGGCTGAGAGAATGGAGAGTGTCTGGGTGGTAAGTGGGAGAGTGGGGCTGTGAGAATGGAGAGTGTCTGGGTGTGGTTGAGTGAATGACAAGGAGGTGGTCACTGTGCCACTTCAATTATAACAACAACAAAGAGGGTTTACCTTTTGATGACGGCGGAGAGAGAGAGAGAGAGAGAGTGAGAGAGAGAGAGAGTAACAAGATAACGTTTGAGTGTTATAGGCTAATTGGTTCACTGGTATGTCAGATGATTCCAAACTTCAGTAAGACTTCAATATTCATTATGACACGTGTCTGTACACTTATTATCGCACGTGACTATATTAGTAAACGCATTAGTTCCAACTTTGACCACAGAGGGCGCCAATTTAGCACCTTTTATTATAGACCATTAGCTTCATCACATAACGTCACTCCTTCTACAGCTGTTTACAAAGTTCTGTTAATAATTCCAGACTAACTCCAGTTGATATTAATAAACCAAAGAAAAAAAATAGTTTAGGTCAAAGGCTTATATCTGTATATGCTAATAGTGCCAGAGAGAGAGAGAGAGAGAGAGAGAGAGAGAGAGAGAGAGAGAGAGAGAGAGAGAGAGAGAGAGAGAGAGAGAGAGAGAGAGAGAGAGGAGAGAGAGAGAGAGAGAGAGAGAGAGAGAGAGAGAGAGAGAGAGAGAGAGAGAGAGAGAGAGAGAGAGAGAGAGAGAGTGAAAGGAAAGCAAACAGGGATAGGGAGAGGAGGAAAGAGAAAATAAAGAGTCGGAAGGAGGTGCTTGAAGGGAAAGATATTTATGGTAAACAACAACTGAGGAGGAATAGAGATGGAAAGAAGATGAAAGTGTGACAAGGAGGGATGGATGAAGGGAGGAATAGAAAGGGAGAGAAGATGAAAGTGTGACAAGAAGGGATGGAGGAAAGGAGGGATGGAGGGAGAGAAGATGAAAGTGAGACAAGGAGGGATGGAGGAAAGGAGGAATGGAAGTGAGATGTTTGTATGTATGGATGTAAGTATGTATGTATGTATGTATGGAGGGAGGGAGGGAGGTAAATATAAGAGGAGGAAGGGAGAGAGGACAGTGAGGGGAGGGAGGGAGGGGAGAAAGGGAAAAGAGGATGGAGGGAGAGTGGGAGGGAAGGTGATAAGTAAGAGAGAGGTTTGACAAAGAGAGAGGGTAAAGTGAGAGAGATATATATATAAATAGGAAGAGAGGTAAGATGAAAGGGAGAGCATGAGGGAAGACAGAGAAGGGAGGAGGGAGAGTTAGGTAGGGAAAGAGGGGGGGAATTAGGAAAGGAGGGAGAGAAAGTGGTGGGGGGGGGGTCAGGGAAGGGAGACAATGGGAGAGAATGAAAGAAGGGAGGTAGGAAGACAAAGAAAAGAGAAGGGAAGGGTAGAATATAACGAGTGGTAAGAAGGAGAAAGAGGGAGGGAGAGAAGAGAGGGAGAAAGAGAGAGTAAAGGGAATGGAAGGTAAGAAGGGAAAAAGGGAGACAATTAGAGAGAGAAGATAGAGAGAAGGAAGGAAGGAAAGGAGGGACTAGAGGAGAGAAAGGGAGGGGGGAAGGGAGGTAGAAAGAGAGAGGGGGGAGTGAAGGGGGGAAGAGAGGAAGAAAGAGAGTGAAGGAAGGAAGGAAGGGAGAGATAAGGGAGGGAGGGAGAAAGAGAGAGTGGAGGAAGAGAGAAGGGAGAGAGAAGGGGGGGGGGAGAGAAGGAGGGGGAGGGAGGTAGAAAGAGAGAGTGAAGGAAAAGAGAAGGGAGAGAGAAGGGGGGAAGGAAAGGAGGAGGAGGGAAGGAGGAAAAAAGAGAGAGTGAAAGAAGGAAGAGAAAGAAAGAGTGAAGGAAGAGAGAAGGGAGAGGGGGGGAGGGAAGGAGGAAAACAGAGAGAGTGAAAGAAGGAAGAGAAAGAAAGAGTGAAGGGAGAGAGAAGGGGGGGGGGAGAGAAGGGGAGGGAGGGAAGGGGGAAGGGAGAGAGAAGGTGGGGGGGAGAAAAGGGGAGGGAGGGAGGGGGGAAGAAGAAAGAGAGAGTGAAGGGAGTGAGTGCATGACATATAAGAGGACATACATTATCTGATAGTGACTTCTCATGTTCGCCTCACCTTCTCACTAACAAAGAACACCAGGTCACTGAAGATATTTATGAGGAAGGCAGATGGTTAATGACGAGGGGAGCCAAGATAAGACATGGTGTGTGTGTGTGTGTGTGTGTGTGTGTGCTGTGTGTGTAAGTAAGAGAGAAAAATATAAAGTAAGAGTGTGTGTGTGTGTGTGTGTGTGTGTGTGTGTGTGTGTGTGTGTGTGTAAGTAAGAGAGAAAAATATAAAGTAAGTGTGTGTGTGTGTGTGTGTGTGTGTGTGTGTGTGTGTGTGTAAGTAAGAGAGAAAAATATAAAGTAAGTGTGTGTGTGTGTGTGTGTGTGTGTGTGTGTGTGTGTGTGTGTGTAAGAGAGAAAAATATAAAGTAAGAGTGTGTGTGTGTGTGTGTGTGTGTGTGTGTGTGTGTGTGTGTAAGTAAGAGAGAAAAATATAAAGTAAGTGTGTGTGTGTGTGTAAGAGAGAAAAATATAAAGTAAGTGTGTGTGTGTGTGTGTAAGTAAGAGAGAAAAATATAAAGTAAGAGTGTGTGTGTGAAGAGAGAGAGAGAGAGAGAGAGAGAGAGAGAGAGAGAGAGAGAGAGAGAAGAGAGAGAGAGAGAGAGACTGCATTGATGACAAAAGAAAACAATGGAAGGGAAAACGAGAAGGCATTAAAAAAAAAAAAAATGATTTATTGAAGCGAGAAGAAGAGGATAATTGTTGATAATTGATATTAGGCGCCACAACAGCGAGGTCATATAGCTCCCGAGAAGGAGATGAAGAGGCAAAGATAATAGGAGAAAATAGATTGGAAGGAGAAAAATGAGGGAGAGATAAGAAGGAAAGGAGAGGGGAGAGAAGGAGGGCCAGACACCGAATGAAGGGGAAAAGGGTACCCCCCCCCCAAAAAAAAAAAAAAAAAAAAAAATAATAATAATAATAATAATAATAATAATAATAATAATAAAATAAAAATAATAAATAATAAAAATAAATAATAAAAATAAAAAATAATTAATAATAGAAAATAGAGGGGAAAGTGGAAGAAGGTAGAGAGGAAAGAAAGGAAAGTGGGAAGGGGAGATGACGAAGAAGAGGAGAAAAACTGGAGGGAGGGAAAGAGGGAGGAAAGGAGAGATAGAGGGAGAGAGGGAGGGAGAGATAGAGGGAGAGGAAGGTGATGAATGGTAATAAATATCTCCTGGTATATACTTCATTCCCCCCCCCTCTCTCTCTCTCTCTCTCTCTCTCTCTCTCTCTCTCTCTCTCTCTCTCTCTCTCTCTCTCAGTGCAGGGGGTATATTGCCTGAGGTGATAAAATGGGCAGTACTTAATTAAAAGATTTGTTTGGGCACCCCTTCGGACCCCAGCCAATCCCTTTGAATCAACTGTCAACTGTCCCTCCTTTTCCTCTATATATCCCATAGTCTTCTTTCATCCTCTCTCTCTCTCTCTCTCTCTCTCTCTCTCTCTCTCTCTCTCTCTCTCTCTCTCACACAACACCCTGCCAACTTTCTCCTCTTCCGTTATCACCCATTGACTCACACACACACTCATTGCCACCCTTGCTTCCCTTCCCTTTCATCATGTCATCTCTCTTTCTACCTTTTTTCATTCTTTGGTTCCTTACGTGTCAGACCCGAAATTCATCTCTTTCTTCTCATCATCTTTCTTTTCCTCCTTACTTCTCACTCACACACACACACACACACACACATTCACTCGCGCACTCATCTTCAGTCTCTCTCTCTCTCTCTCTCTCTCTCTCTCTCTCTCTCTCTCTCTCTCTCTCTCTCTCTCTCTCATTAACTTATTATTTGTTTAAAGGGCTACACGTGTTTGTTTACAGATGTTACACGTGTTTGTTTACAGATGTTACACGTGTTTGTTTTCTATAGGTGCTACACGTGTTTGTTTATAGGGATTAGCCTACACGTGTTTGTTTATAGGGATTACACGTTTGTTTACAGGTGTTACACGTGTTTGTTTACAGGTGTTACACGTGTCTGTTTACAGATGTTACACGTGTTTGTTTACAGGTGTTACACGTGTCTGTTTACAGATGTTACACGTGTTTGTTTACAGATGTTACACGTGTTTGTTTACAGGTGCTACACGTGTCTGTTTACAGGTGCTACATGTGTTTGTTTATAAGGGCTACACGTGTTTAGAAACGAGACCAGAGCTATAGTAGGGTATTTATATTTATTTTATCTATATATATTTTGTCACATTACGTTAGTGTATCATATATATAAGTCACTCATGATAATAGTATTTTTTTCAAAGTTGTTTTCATAGTAACATTATTTATTTATTTATTTATTTATTTATTAAGTTATTGCTGACTGAAATGACCAAAACCGGTAATAAGAAGAAGGCAGATTGAGAAAAAAACACACTAAGTCGTTCTCTGATTATAAAACCCATAGTATCATAATTGTTACACTCCCTACCTCTCACAAACGATCATTATGAGTAAATAGTGTCGGTGCCTTGTCAGTAGCTTATAATAGGTCATCCTAACACACATACCCATAAAAACAGACCGCAACTCTATAGACGACAATAAACATAAGATTTAATTAAGGGGGTGCGGGAATAGGGGGTGGGGTTTGGGGGGTGCGGGAATAGTGGGACAGGCTTGGGGTGGGGGGGGGGGAGTAGAATGCCTGTCCTCTATTCCCGGACTTCCCTAACCCCCCCTCCCCTCCTCACCCAAGCCTGTCCCCCTACTCCCGCACCCCCCTAACACCCCTCTCCCCAAGCCTGTCCCCCTATTCCCGAACCCCCTTTAGGAAACTGCAGAAAGCCTGGTGGTCCAGTTCGTGTTAAGGTGGTAGTTCTTTTTTGGTACATTGGAGTGCCTTGATTCCTCCAAAGTATGCTAGGAAACAGGACCAGAAGAGAAAAAATAATGGCGTTATGTTGCTTGGAATAGTTTGGAGGATTCAGTTGCTCCAGATTTACCAACACCAAACTTCCCCCTTAACTTCTGATATAAACCAATTTCTTTGAGTCCATGTAATTATCCAGCCTATTTTTAAAGCCATTCAGTGTGTATGTATTTACTTCCTCTCTTATAAACTTGTCCCATTCTTCCACCACTTCCCCATTTCCAAACCAATGTCTTCTTCCTATTTCGTGTCTAAAAAGGTGCCTAGGCTATTTCTCTTGCTGGTATCCATTTGAGCGTGTTCAATTTTTGCTATTTTTTTTTTCCTAACATGCACCTTGCTTTAGGAGTTTAGGGTATACTTTTGGTACATTAGAGCGCCTTGATTCCTCCAAAGTATAGCCAGGAAACAGGGTCAGATTAGCAAATATTTACATGGATTTGTCTGCAAGGAGGAATCGGTTGCTCCAGATTTATCAACGCTGTATAACTTCACGGGACCTGAGGGAAAATTATTACATGTGTACGGTACTGTCATTTATTTAAGGGGATAATTATTCTCTTGTTGGTAAATTGGAAGGCTACTGATTCCTCTTAACTATACCAGAAAACACAGAAGCCCTCAATGGTACTAATAGTGGATCTGTTTCATGGTACAGTTTGGAGGAATCTGAAGAGGCCTTTCAATTCACCAACAAAAGAATCTCCCCTTACTTAAACTCTCACCACAACACCACAACGTGTTATAAGTCGTGTAGGTCAGTAGTATTTTATTGAGATTATTTCTTTTCCATTGCGATGTCTTGAACACGTGGGGGTTAATCACACAACAGAGAGAGAGAGAGAGGGGGGGGGGGGGAATGATAGAAAGAGAGGGGGGATGAAAGAGAGAGAGAGAGAGAGAGAGAGAGAGAGAGAGAGAGAGAGAGAGAGGTGGGGAAGGAAAAAGAAAGGCATGGAGGAGAGAGAGAGAGGGAGAAAGAGTGTCTTTGTGGCGGTCTCTATTTAACACTGTGATGACTCGGTGGAGAGAAGGAGTGACAAGGAAAAGTAAAAAGAGATGAAGAACGAAGATTATAAAAATAGAATAAGGAGAAGGAGGAGGAGGAGGAAGGACGAAGTGGGGAGGAGGAGGGGGAAGAGGAGGAAGAAGAGGAGGCGAGAATATATACAGACAAATGATAAAACTGGAGATACTAGAAAAAAAAGTTCTGAGAAGGCATTAAGGGGGTAATTCACTTTTGTTACATTGGAGTGCCATGATTCCTCCAAAGTATGCCAGGAAACAGGACCAGATGAACAAAAATAATGGTGGTCTGTTGCTTGGAATAGTTTGTGGAGTAATCAGTTGCTCCAGATTTGCCAACACTGTACTTCCCCCTTAAACCCGAAACAAGGAAATGTGTGAATAGAGAGAGTAGAAGCAGATAGTGTAATAAATTTATTACCGAATTTTAATGGCGGTTTTCTGACGTAAAAAGAAGCTTTTTTGCAATGCAACTGAAACATTGTTGTTTTAGATATATTTACAAAATAGCTACGATTGGTACTCCTAGGTGTTGATTATCTCTGGCCAAAAGGAAACTACAATACTATTCATATAGGCTATATTGAAGCCATTCCATAATTTTCTAATATGGTATCTATCATCTCGCTCGTTTTTTTTATTTTTAGCGCAAAAGTTTCAGCAGCTTTTTTTAATCAGATTACTTTTACAAAAGCATCACATATCCACACGTATTGTGTAAAACATTTATTGACCTATCTGAAAAACCAAAGTTACGAGGACCGGAAAACGAATTTCGTGACCGTAAATCAGAACGCTTCCCTTAAACCTAGCAATTATATTTATTTATTTATTAAGGGGATATTCTCTTGCTGGTAAATCGGAAGACAACTGATTCCTCCAAACTATGCCAGGGAACAGACAACCTTAATGTGACTAATAGGGGAACTGTTTCGTGGGGTTGTTTGGAGGAATCACAAACCTTACATTTTTACCAACAAGAAAATCTCCCTTTAATTCAGCTCATGTCAATTTCCAAATACTGCAGTCAGTACAAACAGAATGTCCGAGTGAAACTTAATAGGACGATGTAATATAATGTAATTTGGAGGTGATAGATTGGGAAGGAAGGGCTATCGTACTGATTCCTCCAAACCAAATAAAACTAAAACCCGAGTCTGTAAATGGCTGTAATTTTTCCGGGTTCGATTCGTCAAGATTGTCTACTAAGGGATGAATAATAATATGTGTCGTGGCTTCTCCTTCCCTCCCTGGGCTTGGTTTTGGCTTTTATCAGCCTTGCTCACATCTAGGGCTTCAGATAATAACATTTCAAATATATATATATATATATATATATATATATATATATATAACTTGAGACAAATTTTCCCGTTTACAGTTAATTATCTCTATAATAAAAAAATAAAAAAAATCAAATAAATTCCAAGTTAGTATTTCGTTTTTTTTTTTTCTTTTTTGGAAATGTATGTGAACCGAGTGTGACAGGTCACAGGTGTAAACAAATGAGCAATGACACTAAATACCTAACCCAACATTGGAGAGGAAGGCAGGCCGGGGAGGACTTGGCAACGCAGGCAGCTATATAGAGGTGAAGCCCGTGTCTAGTAGTAATGATAATAATAATAATAATAATAATAATATCCTAAATATAGAATGTTGTGAAAGATGAGCAGTCTCCACATAATTATACTGTATAATATACTCCGTGAATAAAGAGAAGTTGTTTGCCTAATATACTGGCAGACAATGAAAGCGTATATGTCACATTTATGAGTTGGCTGAGTTCCATGGACGTGTGTGTGTGTGTGTGTGTGTGTGCAGTAATAATTATAGTCTCATAGTCTCGCGTTGCAGTTAATAGAACCTAAAGTATTCTCTCTCTCTCTCTCTCTCTCTTTCACACACACACACACACACACACACACACACACACTATGCGTTAGAGATAATATAAATGTTTTGAGAAGACAGATAGCCTATTCATGCCCGGTTCACATTAGCCCTTTTGTACGGATCCGACATCCGTTAATATCGTCACGAACTGTACGGAGGTAGGGCTACAGAGGAGATAGGCCTAAGCTCCGTCTGTTTTGATTTGCGTCACAGAGTCGTTTGTTTACAACAAAAAGCAAGCATGACTTCTGTTTTTCATACGAAACTGCTCCACAAAAGTGCTATTTGCTCCAATGTTGTATATGGCTTAAATCCACCTATCATAATAGGTATCATAAACTAAACCATGCTCAATGACTCCCAGTTGGTTAATATGGAAGAGATGTCCACTATCCACCCTCAAGCTTCTTGCAAATTCATGTATAGGCCCAGTATGAAGTTGTAATTATGTCATGAATCAATATACTGTAGGCTTAGAAAGTTATGATATCCTAGTTGACTTTTGCATTGTTATCTATTAGAAGTTACAACATAAACTCATAGAATCCAGTGTGGGTTGGTGAATCGTATAAACCAAAAATAACCAAACAAACCTAACCTGGGTATCTAAGTACTAATATTAATTAAGGTGTTAAGGTATTATTATTCTATGTTTTTATATGTTGAAATGATTTTTGAAAGGCTGCCAGTATATTTTGACGTTCTTTTACCGCCAAAAGGCTCCACACAAATATAGCAATGCTTGTATCAATATCAATGTAGATGCAGAAATGTAAAAGGAGTTGTCCCTCAAAAGATAGACGATCGATTCCCTGTTTTACTCCTTTCTGAAATTGTTTACGAAGTCTCTCGACATAATTTAATATTTGGGCTTTATAGTTGCAAACATTAAATCCACAAAAGTTGTTGTTGTTGTTGAAGTTCCTCAAGCTGTCTGGCCGAACAGCCCCGAGTTCTTGAGGAAGGCTATGGCTTGAACCGGGCTTTCCCATAGTGCCCTCGATCCACAAAAGTTGTTCTATACACTTGTTAGAGACTTTGAAAGTGTGATGAGAAAGTATTATATGTTATTATATGTTTGGTGAGTTGTGTCGGAGGTGGAGGGAGAGAGGGAGAGATCGAGGGGGGAGGGGATTGTATTCATGGTCTAACACGGATTCTCAACAATACAGTATGGTAGCCTACTCATCCGTTGTGTTGGTGTCGTACACGTCTACATAGTGTTAATAAATCTGGAACAACTGATTCCTCCAAACTTTTCCCATCGACACGCCACCATTATTATTATTATTAAGGACCCTGTGATCGTGTATGAAAATTGGAGGTTTCTGATTCCTCCTGATTATGCCACGAAACAAGCTCCTTCCATATAGATAGTGTTTCGTGGCAATATTTGAAGGACTCGTTTATCTCCCATTTTCTGACTACATCACAGGGTCCCTTAATCTGGTCCTGTGTCCTGGTGTGGAAAATATTTGGAATGGCTCCTAACTGGTCAGATATACATTCCAGATATTAAGGGGGTGCGAGAATAGGGGGACAGGTTTAGGGGGGTGCGAGAGTAGGGGACAGGCTTGGGGGGGTTTTGAGGGGTGCGGGAGTAAGGGTACAGGCTTGGGAGGTGGGGGGGGGGGTAGGGGAGTGCGGGAATAGGGGACAGGTTTTCTACCCCCCCCCCCCCCAAGCCTGTCCCCTTATTCCCGCACCCCCCAAACCTGTCCCTTACTCCCGCACCCCCTTAAGAACTCGTTTGTTTGCACCTGGAAATAATTGGGAAGTAAGTTAATGTAAATATTGCATTTTATTAATATAAATCGATTCCTAAGTGATTTTCATGAAATATTTTTTATATATAATGAAGTTGGTCATTATTATTTTCTGGTAGTCGCACCATTTAATTGAGTTACATTTGAATTAGTGTGTGTGTGTGTGTGTGTGTGTGTGTGAGAGAGAGAGGGAGAGAGTGTGAGTGTATCAAGTGATGTGTGTGTATGTGTATTTGTGTGTAGGCGGCATTTGCTCTGAGGTATTTCTGGATGTGGTGCTCCCTTCCTGCTCTCTCTCTCTCTCTCTCTCTCTCTCTCTCTCTCTCTCTCTCTCTCTCGTGCTTGCTGTTCTCTCTCTCTCTCTCTCTCTCTCTCTCTCTCTCTCTAGGGTCCTACAGGTCTAGGGAGGTCTTTTTTCTTCCTCAAATCGATTTAGTCATAGAAAAAACAGATCCCCTATTTACTAGCATAAAAATTTATACATATTCTGCAAAATTTTATGCAACTTATACATATTCTGTATTCTGCATAAGTAACTTACTGTTGTCACGTTGTTTGTTTATTTGTGGATTCTTGTCTTTTTTTACTTTTATTCTGTCTTTGTTTACTTTTCACAAACCAATCATGTGCACGTGGTTTGTTTATTTACTCGGTGTGTTTGTTTACTTTCCACAAACCAAACCATGGCCCTCGTGGGAACTCTAGACAGACAGACAGACATACATATATATGTATATTTTCAGCCCCAGGGCTGCACTCTGTTCAATAAACCGTTTATTATTATTATTATTATTATTATTATTATTATTATTATTATTATACTCCACATATATGAATGACAAAATGACTATATACATACTATGATACTGTATATGTTCCACTATGTATGCATGAATGAATAATGAAAAAATATATATACGCATACTGCATATTGCATCACAGACCATGCAAGCGATTACACTGACCTCTGTGTGTGTGTGTGTGTTGGCAGCGGACTTGAGACTTCAGAATAATTTGACTGTACAGTTGGCCACAGGAATTCTTACACAGGCTATATGGAAAGAGGTCATTATTGTGGAAGTACTGCAATGAATGATTTACCAAGTGACTGTGATCGCAAAACAACAAACCTAATAACAATGTTGTATTGCAGTTACATATTCTTACACTTTGTATATGTTGTACAGTCACGAGCACTAATAAGTATACAGCTTTGGTTACAGCTTTCAACAGTCCAATTCACCAACTAAATCATTCCAATGGGATCATAATGTGTATTTATTTACTGTCTCTAGGTATTCGAACCACACCTGGATACTTATTAGTGCTCGTGACTGTACACCCTCGGAAACAACAGCGTGTGTACGAATTCTTATAGCCAATAGGACTCTCACTACAGTATACTTCCTTCTTGGGTTTCATTCGTGCTTGCTGGCTTATTTTCCTATCATATTCTCCTTTTTCTTATTCTTCTTAGTTCTACAGGGTCTTCCAGTTCTAGCTATAGGGCAGTCTTCCATTTATCATCCTCAACTTATTTATTTTTCACTGCAGAGTAACAGTACAATAATTCTTAGGTAAATTTTGTATATAATTATGTATTATATATTATTATTATTATTATTATTATTATTATTATTATTATTATTATTATTATTATTATTTTTATTATTATTATTATTATTATTATTATTATTATTATTATTATTATTATTATTATTATTATTATTATTATTATTATTATTATTATTATTATTATTATATAGGGAGTGGTTTCTTCCCGTTGAATTTGAGGGCTACTGATTCCTCCAAACGATGCCACGAAACGGAAACAAAACCACTATTTATTTGTAACACTGAGCTCGTCTGTTCTTGGCATAGTTTGGAGGAATCAGTAGCCCCTCCAATTTCCCCCCCCCCCAAACAATTCAATAATTATGTAAAACCTCATAAGAAAATATCATAATTTTTGGTATTATTTTCCTCTGTATTATAAGTGTTGGTAAATCTGGAGCAACTGATTCATCTATACTCTTCCAAGCAACAGGTCACCATTATTATTATTGGTAATCTGGTGCTGCATGTTTCTTGGCATACTTTGGAGGAATCAAGGCGCTCTTATGTACCGAAAGTATTAGGCTACTCCCTTAATTAAGACAACGGAGAAACTTTATTGACGGTAGACTGGAGCGCTAATGGAAACTCCAAACTGTGTCACGAAACATGTACAATTTCTATTAGTGACGGTGTGATATATTTGTTTCCTGGTATTGTTTGGAGGAATACGTAGCCCTCAATTTTACCAGCAAGAAGTTAACTCTTCCCTCAAATAAATATAACTTGATTAGATAATAGTACGATATTTATATGTAACAAAAGACTGACTTCAATTATAAACTATAAATTGATTAGATATTACATTTTGTTAATTTTTTTTTTTTTCGTATATTAGTAAAGACTAATTTCTTCTTTTCTTGTCTTTTCAGGTTTATCGTGTGTCATGATAAAGGATGATACCAGGATGATCACTATACGAAATCATCATTATCATAGGAAACTTCATTACAAAAACGTGTGTTGTTATTATTAAAGTGTTTTCGTACCAGGAATATAAATAAATAAATGTATGTGCCGTTGTGGTATGCAGTGTTGTTATAAAATGGCAATATATACAAATAATCGTAAAGAATAATAATTATCTACTATAGTGATATATATATTTTGTGTTTCAGCTCACATGCAGCGACGAATCGAATTATTGAGGCAGCGTTTATAATTATACAGCATACAGTGATTATCAAAGTGATTATTAATTAAATAATATCGATATAATTGAATTGAAATGATAATATTATGAAGGCGATTACCAATGGTGAACCTTTGTTGTCTGTACCAAGTGTTGCTTTGTGTTTACAGCTAAATTGTTGTTGTCATTATAATTATCATGTACGGAGAAAAGTTAGAATAATTATCGATTCATTAATACTACTATTTGGTGGTGTGAGTGCAGCTTATATTATGATTACGTCACACCCTCAGCGGTTATAAGTGTATGTTATGATTACGTCACACCCTCAGCGGTTATAAGTGTGTGTGTGTGTGTGTGATGAGGAGAAGGACGAGTGTAAGAACAATGTCAACAATGAAGCATGTGGACAAGCCGCCATGTTGTGACGTCATGCACCTCCCGGCCAATCACAGGAGGCCACGTCTGACTTGACAAGATGGGGGTTCCCTCAAACACACATCTACACACTGAGCAAGGTAAGCCACAAATAAGAATGTAAGGATTAATTAGTATTATTTGTGATATTAGTTCACTTGTCGATTTTATTATTATTTTATCATGATTGTTGTTATTATTATTATTATTATTATTATTATTATTATTATTATTTTTTTTTTTTTTCAATCTGTTTATTATTATTATTTTTAGGGGGTGAATAAATGGAGGACTATAATAATGATTCCTCCAAACTATATCAGAAAACACTACCTCAGTATACGAGTACATGCATGATCTGTTTTGTTGGATCTTTTGGAGGAATCACTCGACAGTATACCACAAATTCATTCACACACCCCCAAAAAAAAAAAAAAAAAATAATCAGGGACCTCTCCTTACTGTTTATACATAGATGTTATGGAAGTATATATATTTTAATTAAGAAAATTTTAGGGGTATCTATATGGTAAGTCAATTATTGTAATGTATTATGATGCCTACCTGTGGGTGTGTCGATCTGTAGTCTCCTATGTAATGGTGGGATGGAATATTTCTAACTCCATGCATGTACAGCCACAATCAAATAACCACCGACATCTTCCTTCCATCGTGCAAATAAATCAGTATCATATCAAAATATAATCATACAACACCTTACGTCAACTCAACCCCCTCAATTATTTTTATGAGGTGCTGCAAAATCATATACGTGTTGTTCTTTTTTACCAAGATATTTACTACGATGGAAAGAAAGTGTCGGTGGATATTTGATTGTGGCTGTACACTCGCGCACCACAATCCCTGGCCCACTCGACTCAAAGCCCGAGATCTAGAGCAGGCGATTTCTGGACGACAGCACACCCACACCATCATGAGGCCACACACATTTCGAGCCAATGGAGGCTTTGGGTATGCGTTCGTCCAGAAACCGCCTGCTTCAGATCTTGACTTCGACTCAGGTGGGCTAAAGTTTGTGCTGCGCGACTGTACACTCGGATTATGCAAGTCGGATATGGTACAATAGTCGAAGCCCGAGATCTGGAGCAGGCGGTTTCTGGACGACAGCCCACCCAAAGCCTCCATTGGTTCGAAATGTGTGTGGTCTCATGATGGTTTGGGAGGGAAGATGGAAGATGTTGTGACCGAGTTGGGTCGAGTTGGCGATGTGATCAGCCCTGAGTCAGACCTATGGGCCACTGTGGTAAAATAGAAATAGAAGAAAAATCTACTGTTGTGAAATCTACTGATGATAAGATGAAGGTTGTGGATAAAAAGAAAAAAGTTGCTCAGGCTCTGGATGGTACACAAGTAGTGGACACAAGATTCACTTAGAAGGGAGACGTCGTAATGAATTCTGAAGATGAAAAGAAGAGAGATGAAGCAGCACAAAAACTTATGGCTGTCCCTGATGTGACGACAAAAGATGTAAGGAAGTTAAAGCCCAAGATAATGATTTGTAATGTTAACAAAGAAGAAGAATCTGGAGACAAGTTTATTGAGAATCTGGTTGATCGGAACGACTACTTACAGGGAGTCACTGATGTAAAGTCTAAAATGGAGCTACTTTTTGACAAGCCTGCTACAGGTGGTACTAAGCATTATATCAGTATGTGTGATCCAGAGATAAGGGAGATGATTTGTAAGAATCGTGATCAAGTTAAATTGGAATGGGATGTTTATTCTGTGAGGGATAGATATATGGCGACGGTCTGTTATCATTGTCATACGTTTGGTCATACTGCACATAAATGTTCAGCCAAAGCAAACGGAGAAAATCCAATCTGTGCTAAGTGTGCTGATAACCATAACATGAGGGATTGTACGTCTACTGAGAATAAATGTCTAAGCTGTATGAGGTTTAAGAAAATTAATTTTGAGCATGTGGCAAATGATGTGAAGTATTGTTTAGTTATGGAAGAGAAGGTTCAGAAAATCAAAAGTAGCACAGAAAACGGATACTGAATAGCATAAACTTAAACATTCTAAGAGGTGGTTTTTTCAATGCACAATCTGTGGGAAATAAGACATGAGATATTTCTGATTTAATTAATAAAGATCATTTTGATATCATGGCATTGACAGAGACATGGCTGAGTAGTTATGACAATGCTAAGATTCGAGATATTACACCTGTGACGCATACTTTCTTGCATGTACAAAGAATATTTAAAGATTTTTTTAAGAGGTTTTCAAAAGATGTCCGAAGTAGGGAAAATTGTAGTCGATATTTAAGAAAAGATTGAAAACACACCTGTTCGCTGAGTGTTACAACATGGATGATATAAACATTAGAAGTGATTATAGTGTTTAATAATATTGAAGGAGGTCCTGCGGAGCGCCATCTGTTGGTGGAGCCGGGCCTAAAATAACATCAAAACAAGTTACAAGTATAGACTATTATTTTGTTCGTGGAAATGTACAGTATGGTGTACTCACGGCCTAGTCAGACTAGGCCGTGGGTGTACTACAATACTAGCCAATATTAACCTAAAATACTAGGAACATTGTTGAGGCAACACACACACACACATATATAATTATATATATATTCTTCTTTGTGTTACGCATTATTAACCCGCCTATTATGTGGGGTCTGCGTTCCGGACTAGACGCCTCCATTCTGCTCTATCCACGTACTCGTCACCTGTCAACCCCTTCTCTCTCAGATCCCCTTTAACGCTATCCATCCACCTCCTATTGGGTCTTCCTCTACCTCTGTCTCCCTCCACCTCCATCACCATCACTCTTTTCCCCACGTAGTCTTCCTCTCTTCTCATCACATGCCCATACCACTGTAATCTTTCATGTACTTTCTTTGATATTTCCGTCACCTTAACCGTGCCTCGAATTTTCTCATTCCTTATCCTGTCTAGCTTTGTAACCCCACACACACACATCCACCTCAGCATCCTCATCTCGGCCACATTCAATTTCTCCTCCTGCGACTTTTTTGATGCCCAATTTTCTGCACCGTATAGCATCACTGGTCTTACCGCTGTTTTATACACCTTCCCTTTTACCTTCACATTTAATTTCCTATCATACAGTACCCCAGACATATTTCTCCAATTTATCCAACCGCTCTGAATTCGATTAGAAATCTCCGCATTCAACTCTCCATCCTCTGCCACCGTCGATCCCAGATTTATAAACTTATTCATCCTTTTTAAAATTTCCTCTTGCAGCCTAACTTGCATATCTCTTTCGTCGCAAACCCTCAGGTACTCCGTCTTTTTCCTATTGATTCTGAGGCCCCTATCCTCCAAAGCTCTTCTCCAATTTTCCGCCTTGTGCTCGACTTCATCCCTGCTTGCACTGCAAAGGACGAAGAGCATGCACCACGGGGCTTGGTCTTTCAGTCCAATTAAGAGCTAAAACGTCCCTTGGTGTAATCCCACTCTTAACTGTGATTCCTCCTGTACCTCCTACACTACTTTTAATCTTTGTCCTCGCTCCCTCATACATATCTTGCACAATCCTCACATACTTCTCTGGCACTCTTTTCTCTCTCATACATCGCCAAAGCACTCTATCATATAAAAATGACATGCATTCCTCTTCTTCTCTCCCGATGTTTTTCCAACAATTGTCTCAGCGCAATAATAGCATCCGTCGTACTGTACTTCTACCCGGCATAAATCCAAACTGCTCCTCACCAATCAATATTTCTTCCCTTAGCCTTCTCTCTATAATCCTCTCCCATAATTTCATTGTCTGCGACAATAGCATTATCCCTCTATAATTACCACAATCCTGGATGTCTCCTTTCCCTTGGTAAATAGGTATAATGATACTATCCCTCCACTGTTTCGGTATCCTCTCCTGTTCGTAGATCCTCCTCATCAGGTCCCAAAGCATATCTACCCCTTCCTCGCCTAAACTTTTCCACGCCTCTACTGGGATGTTATCCGGGCAAGGAGTGTCGTACCCGCACATGGAATATACAAAGGAATAAGGAGTCACACACACCTTCTTTAATAAGAGGTCAGTGAGTTGATTTAACCTTCTCCAATATTTGTTTGGTTTATTTGGTGTTAGTTCATAGTGAACTGCCAAAATTTGATTCGGTAAGACCGAAACATGTGTTCTTTTCTGCCATTGACGGCAAATTTAACAGAATTTGAGGTTCCATAAAAGTAACTCTGCCAACATTATATGGTAATAGTATCCAGTCTTATTAATGATGCATTTATTACCACAGTTATTTACATCCACTACATAAAATATATTAATCAGTATAATATCTCAAGAAAATAACATAAGATAAACAGAATAAAGTGTAAATGTTAACGTTATGGTAAATTTTAATGTTTAAAGTACCCCTCAAAAACCATTTCATTTTTTGTGATCATTTCTACTTAAGGAGGGACAGCAGTAATTTGTTCCCGCCCACAGTTAGGAGATTTCAGCAGATCGATAAGCTGTAAAAGGGAAGAGCAAGGTCGAGAATAAAGAATTACAGTAAATTGATGATCGGGATTCTGTGATTATTTGAGGAAAGGGTAGTGTAAAATGGAAGAACAAGGTTGAAAATAGATTAATGGGGTAATGCACTCTTAATTGGTACACTGGAATGCTTTGATTCCTCCATAGTATACTAAGAAACAGGACCAGGTTAAACAAAAATACCTACGAAGAAACCTACAAGTTCTTTCAGACTTCTATTACTCACACTGCCGATCTCTTCCTCGTGAGCAGAGAAATAATTTCGATTTTCCCCACCAGTACTTCTACTCTCCCTCTGTTCTTTACTTAACAAAACAATTTATTTTACAAAATCTTCCAATGCAAAATAAATTTACATTACAAATACTCCCGAATTGTGATATCTATAAGAAATTTAATGTACTAATAAAAAATATATCATTATGTAACTCGATAGATTTTTATGTTGCATAAAAGTAACCCTGCCAACATAATAGCCTACTGTCCAGTCTTATTAATGATTTTATTAGTGCATTTATTTACATCCATTATAAAAAAATTATTAATCAGTGTAATATCTCAAGTGAATAACATAAGGTAAACAAAATAGTGTGAAACAGAAATAATGTTAACGTTATGGTGAATTTTAATGTTTAAAGTGACCCTTAATGCCATTTCATTTTCTGTGATAATTTCTTCTTAAGGAGGGACGGCAATATTTTGTTTCTCCTCGCAGTACAATACATTATATGTTTCGCTTTTTGTTTTGTTTTTATAATATTTTCATTGTTGTCTTTTATATTATTACCGTAATTGTTGTTTTCCTATATTTACTCATATTAATTTCCCACCATGCATGTTGTGTCCCAACTCTCTATCGATCTATCACCATCTTTCTCATCGTACGTCCTACAGGGTCTGCCAGGGCTAGGGCAGTATTCTTGTTTGTTTTATCTTCAAAGCAAAGCAATATCATAACGTCATGAGCAGTATCCAAATTAAGTTAACGAAAGACAAAGAGAACAAAAAAAAGGAAGATATTTTTGACGTCATCATTTTCAATTTTTTTTGTTCCTTTAGTACAAGCCCCAACCAACGCTCTGGGGAACGTTGCATGGTGGGAAATTAATAATGAGTCTATCGACTCATTGTATTGGTCATTAAGGCAGTCAGTCTTGTTACATCAACACATCTTCCCCCAGCCTACAAGGCTGCAATTATATAGAGGAAAAAATCAATTGCAGTAATATTAGGACACACACACACCTTCATTAGTACCCACCCCAAGCCTGTCCACCTATTCCCGCACCCACCCAGTCCCCCCCCAAGCCTGTCCCCTACTCCCGCACTCCCTTAAGAGTCTATGTTTAATAATTCATTTTAGTTCATTGTGAACTCACAAAATTTGACGTAAACGTCCGAAATTTGGTATTGAATTTGGCGAAGTTGTAGCCATTGATGGCAGACTTAACAGTTTTAAGGTTCCATAAAAGTAACTCTGCCAACATTATATGGTAATACTATCCACTCTTATTAATGGTGCTTTTATTACCACAATTATTTACATCTACTACATAAAATATATTAATCAGTATAATATCTCAAGAAAATAACATAGGATATACAGAATAATATAAATGTTAACGTTATGTTAAATTTTAATGTTTAAAGTACCCCTCAATAACCACTTCATTTTCTGTGATCATTTCTACTTAAGGAGGGACAGCAGTATTTTGTTCCCGCCCACAGCATGTACAGTACAGTCCATGTTTCGCTCTTTTTGTTTTGTTTTAACAATACTATAATTGTTACCTTTGTTGTCTTTTATAATATTACCGATATTGTTGTTTTCCTATATTTACTCATATTAATTTCCCACCATGCTTGTATCTGATTTATAACTTCATTGCTGGCCTGTAATTAAATAGTGGAAATCAACGTTCCTCTGAGTGTTGGTTGGGGCTTGTACTAAAGATAAATAAAGAACTTGAAAACAAAATTAATATTGAACTTTAAAGAATATAGAGTTCAGCAGATGATAATAATAATAATAGACCTATCTGTCTGGTCGGGACATTCGCCATCAATAACATGTCTTGTTGCATATGACGTCACAAATGCCATCACCGAAACACCTCCTAAATAATAATGGACATCATAAATGGGATCACGAAGACCCTCTCATTATCTATCTTTTGTCAGACGCCTCAAAGGGGGTGGCCACAAATGAATCACTTCCACGCACCCATGTCCACTCCCCCATCAACTGGTGTTCCTCCTCCCAGCCAAAGCCACTCTCACTCGTATATTATACCTCTCAACTCCATCCTTCCACCTCCCTCTCGGTATGCCTCTTCCCCTCCATGGTCGAGAGAATACATTCTCTCGACCGTGCTCCCCTCTATCCCTGTACCTCACTCTTGTGTACTTTCTTAACCAACATCTCGCTCCCCATACGCTCCACATGACCAAACCACCTCAAAGTGTTTCTTTTTACACTCTACTGCTCTCAGCCTCACTCACTACTACTCACTGCCCGGCGGAGTCTTTTTTTTTTTTTTTTTTTTTTTTTAATTCATTGCACCGTAGCGTCAGACAATAGGCAGACAACAGTACACAAGGGTAGGCGGGACTCACGAGAACCCAATGACCATACACACACACAAGCACACACACATGCGCACACACACACACACATCACGAAAACATAACAGAATGAAGCACAAGTATACAGACAAATATTTACATCATGACCTACTTAAATCCACCAAAACGAGGGTGGCGCACCAGAAGTTCCTCCAGAACCTGATGGTTCAGCAGGTGTCGACAAACCACATCAAGTGGCAGGCCCTGGGGCAGCAAGTGTCGGACAGTGGGGCAGGCCAGGCAATAGTGCTCTATAGTGTTAGCACGAGGTGCTCGACACAAGCGACACTCAGTGAAGGGAGGCTCACCCTGCATCCCAGCAACCTGCCACGGTGGCCGGTAGCCAAGCCTCAAACGAGCAGAGACTACATTGTGCCTCCGAACCATGAGGCCTCGACGACGGTAGGAATATTTGTGACAGCATACAGACTCGTAATGGGTGATGGAGATGCTGAAGGGCCTCTCTGCATCCCTGCGTCGCCGTACAGGGAGGAGAGCGGCGGAGCGGACTTTAGAGAGGTAACATGTCAGGGAGAGAGGACGTCCAGCACCACGAGGAGGCAGATGGCAGGCTTCCTTTGCGAGTCTGTCAACTGTACCATTGTGACGTAAACCTACATGGGATAGCACCCATAAAAATTTGACAGTCAATTTACGATGACGCAATAAGGCCAAAAACGATAAAATCTGCTGAATAACAGTAGAGTGTGTGGGCTGAACACTAGAGAAGGAATGAAGGGCAGGTTTGGAGTCACAAAAAATGGCAGCATTCACTCCACGTTGACAAACAACACTAACAGCATCCAGAATGGCATACAGTTCACACAATGTTGAGCTAGAGTGGTTACAGAGACGACGGCCAACCCAGCCCCCTGGAGGTGACTCCAGGTCAGGCGAGAAAACAGCACAATCTGCTGCACCATCCACCTGCAATGAGCCATCAGTGTAGAGGCAGTATGGATCTGTGATGGAGGAAGTCACTGTTTCTATGTGTTCCAGAGCCAACTGCCGCTGTAGAGAAGGCAGCTCCGACTTGGAAGTAGGTGTAAAGCTCACGTCAGGTGTTGGTAGCATCCATGGAGGGGGCCCTGGGGGGACGTCTGCAACCATTATATCTATATTAAGACCACGGAGCACAGAGGAAACAGACCTTATAAGAGTATGTCCAGCAGGCAGTATGGGAGGGACCGGGTAGTTTGGTCTAAGAGAAGTCCTGACTAACTGAGAGTAATGGGGTGAAAGATGTGGGAAATGGAGGCACTTGACAGTGAAGCAAGTAACATTACAATAAATTCTATCGATTAATGGGGGAAGACGCAACTCACACTGCATGTTCACTATCCTGGTCGACATTGGACAGCCGAGAATTATTCTCATTGCTCTATTCTGAAATTTTTCTAAAGTTTCCAGAGTAGCCCTAGGAAGTTGAATCAAAGCAGGGGAGAGGTAATCAACAACTGAACGGATAAAAGCAATATAGATGGTCCTGGCTACTGGGATGGAGATGCCCGAGGAGTTGTTAGATAGCCATTGAAGTGGTGTAAGTCGGCGCTGGAGACGACCCAATAAGTCCTGGACAATGGGATGGTCTTGAGGTCTGGCAGGGACAATCGGCCAAATATTGACTGGCGCACCCAGGTACTGGGAACACATGGGAATGACAGTCCCTCCAATGGTGAACACTGGCTGAGCTTGAGGAAGGCGGCAGGTGAATATTCTGCTCTTATCTGGGGAGACAATAATGCCACAGTGAGAGGAGACCACAAAGAAGGAGTCAAAAAACCGCTGGAGATCCCTTGGTGAGGCAGAAAGAACACAGATATCATCAGCATAGCATGTAATTGTAGTTCCAGGAATATCAGGGAGAGAAGTGAGCAACCGATGCATCAGAATATTAAATAACAATGGGCTGAGAACACCACCTTGAGGCTTACCAAGATGAAAACTGCGCAAAGGACTGAGTGCACCACTGAAAAACACACGGGAGGTCCTGTTACTCAGGTAGCCCCGAATCCATCATAGTAGATTACCCTTTATCCCAAAGTCAACCAGTTGATCCAAAATGACGTCTCTATTAGCAATATCGAAGGCACTTCGAAGGTCAATGAAGGCCACCACACTGTCCCTGGAAAGGTCGACTAGGCAGTGATGTGTGCTCCGCTGGGGAAGGAAACCAAACAGCCATGGAGAAAGGCGATCCTGCAGTCTGTACATGAGACGATTGAGTAAGATTCTCTCCATAACCTTACAGAAACAGGAAGTAAGGGAAATAGGCCTGAACTTCACAGTGCCGGGCTTAGGGATGGGTATTATTGTGCTGCTGGTCCAGGCTCGTGGTACACAACCGTCACGAAGACAAAGATTGTACAGTCGAAGTAGAGGGTTCCCAGGAACTTGTTGAAGTAGGCGCATCACAGCATAAGTAATACCATCATCACCAGGGGAAGAAGCTCTACCCCGAAAGAGAGCACGGCGCAACTCCTCCTCAGTTATCTCCTCTGCATCATCGTCATCATCTTGTAACAGAGCAGTCATTAGACGTAGCCGATGGACAGCAGCACGGGAAGCGAGTGCATCTTGTATGTGGATGGGTAGACTGGCTGGGGTAGATTGTTCTGACCAGGCATCGACAAGTTGTTTGGCATAGTCGGCAGGAGTGTGATGACGAGCAGTGGCCGGTGTCTTTTTAACAACCCGACGGATGAGGTGCCACATAGAAGCCACACTTGTTTGCTGGTTGATGCTGTCCGTGAACCGCTGCCAAGACTCAGTGTGAGCACAATCCTGCAGGGCATCTAAAGCGTCCCTAGACATCTGGTAACGATGGAGTAGGTCAGGGGTTGGGTTGGCTTGAAACAATAGGCCATCACGTTCAGCCTCCTCCTTTGCCTCCTGTATACGTGCATCCAGCGTCCAGGAGTGGGCAGTATGGCGATGCTGGAGGTGTGGCCGGGAGACGTATAGCCTATAAAAGTCATGAGTAGCAGATACAAGATCAGAGTACAACTGTTCAGCTGATGATATGTCAAATGTAGGGAATACATGGGCCATAAATAAGATGTAAGTCGGGCAATATTTAGGGGGGCACAGCAATACGCAAACGAGTGGCTGAAGCACCTGACCCAGCAGTTAGAGAATAATGAAACCGAAGAGCAATGTGATCAGAGAATAAGTCTGGCACGGAGGAGCACTGAACCTGAGATGCTATCAGGCCAGACGAGAGGATGTAATCCAGAGTACCTCCCCGGCAATGAGTGGCACCACCAGTGTCCCAGTGTGTCAGATGATGCTTGCGGATGTATGAAAGGAGACGAACACCATTACGATTAATAGAGCCAGTACCATCACCCAAATCAGAATGCCGAACATTAAAATCTCCCATATACACCATACCACGCACTGTTGGAGAGCCTCAAGAAGGAGTCTAGCTGGGGCAGAATAGACATTACATAGTTGAAGTACTCCATTCCCAGGTAGAACCTCAAATAGCTGAAAGGTCATGTCAGGATCAGTGGAGGTACGGAGAAGGTGATGTTGCAAGGAGCTATGTATGTAAGTCAGGAGACCATTCCTTACCAGATGAACATATGGCACATAACCTGAGAGGGGAGGAGCTTGCCCAGCAGCGAGCGGCCGTCCTGGAAATGCTTCCTGGAGAAAAATAACACTGGGATGATGACGAAAAACATAGGCCTTGAGTTGAGTGAGCCTAGCATAACTGGTGATATCACATACATTCCAGGAGATGACATCCAGCCGGCAATCACTAGCGAACTCTGTATTTGGAGGTAGAAGTCCGGTGAGTGGGGGCAGATGAGCGACATGGAGAAGAAGATGGACCAGGAGAAGGGACTGACTCGAAAAGCTTTTCAAGGCGAGATGCAACAGTATCCATCTTTTCGGTAAGGGTAGTGACAGTTGAGATGATGGCCTGCTGAGCCTCGACCAAGGTGGAGAGTTTGGAGTCATTGGCAGCCTGAGCGGCAACCAGCCCATCAATCCTGGCTTCAAGGGCAGAAAAGCGGTTTTCGAGATCCGTACATCGTGCCATGAGGGTAGCAACAGACTTGCGGAGGGCCAGGTCTGGAGGTGAGGCAGGGCTGGTAGGAGGAGCAGACTGGGGAGGTGGTGGTGGTGGTGGAGGCGGAGCAATAGTAGAGACACGAGCCTGGACCTTGGTCGAGTACATCCATGCCACACGTTAACCCCTGGCTGAAGGCATCGTGGACACTTCCATCGAGACGTATCTTCAGGAGGTGAAGGCTCAGAGGTGGAGGCAGCAGGACGTGATGGTTCACCCCTGACAGGACACGTCTTGGAATCATGGTCGGCCGCACACCATGCACACTTCGGCCTGGCAGAACAGTACCGGGAGATATGCCCAACTCCCCAGCACCTGTAGCACCAAGGCTGGTCATTATGAAGTTTCCTCACCTCACACGGTGGAAGACAAGGGAGGAAATCAAAGGAAATCTCATTTGGAGGTGGATCGGGTTGACTCCAGACAACAACAATACGGCTAATGGGGGAACCATCTTGGAAAAAACGACGGGCAATGTACACACCAGGGTATCCTTTGGCAAGTTTCGGGTCAACATCAATAGGAAAACGGGTGAGGATGTAGCTGGGGAACTTACGAGGCCTCTCAGGTGAGTCTTCAAGAATGAGAGGCAGAGATAAATATTCACCAGCCTTGACTCTATCAATGATGTCCTGACGCTTCCTAGAGATGTAGACAAACCGGGAGGTGACAGCAGCCATCTTGACTTCAGCCAGTTCACGCTGCAACTGGAAGGCCCTGCTGACATCAGACAACCAACGCAGCTTTGTGTCCGTAGATGGGTTTCCAGAAAAGGAGAGTTTGACATAGGCATCTCTCGGGGCAAAAGCAGGAAGGTTGGACGAGGGCAAGGAGTTGGTATACAAAGAAGAAGCACCAGGGTGAGGCAGAGAAGGTACGTCGTGCACAGCTGAAGCACCCTTGGCAGTCTTGGCAGCTGGAGGCAAACAGTCCACACCATCGGAATCCTGCGAGGAGTCGGACGAGGCATTAACAGGTCGCTTGGTAGAGGTTGAGGAGGTGGACGGCTCCAACCTCAGCTGCGGAGTGACCGAGGAGAGGGGGGGAGGGTTGCGAGAAGGCAGCTCAGGCCAGTGATCCTCAATTGGAGATTCGTCTTCCTCCGACATTGCCAAGTCGGCCTCCAAGCAGGAATCCGCACTCTCCATCAGGCCAGGCAAGGCCTAGATGGAAAGCAAACAACAACACAAACAACTAAACACTCAATCAGCCAGGGACCCACACACACACAGACAATCACAACAAAACTATACACAGAACCACAACAGACAAACAACACCAGCAACACCATAGAAACAACAACACACAAACAAGAACTCACAAACAACACAAAAAACACAAACAAGAGCTCCAAAACAACACAACCGAGAATGGAGGCAGAGCGCCACGAGTACGTCCACACTCCACCTGTTCTGGAGCGAGACTCCCAGCCGGAGTCTACAGCACATCCGCATCCACACTGTGATTTATCCAGACTGTGATTTATCGAAACATCTATATACGTCAATCAAAGATAGTATCCCTTGACTGAATACCATATAAACCCATATAATAACTTAGGCCTCATCTGCACGGGCAAACTTTGCTAGGTAGTCTTTGCCTGGTGTGACGTCAGAAATGGAGAAACAGTAAGCAAGCTTTGTAAAGGTTTTCCTTTTGCTTATAGAAGTAACGAGGCTTTGCCTGTTGGTTGACAAGGTGGGGTTGAAGTTCTCTGCTTCATGGTCATATCTTGTTTACTAGAATAAGGAATCACTTTCGAAAGGAGTTTATAAAAGTGTTAAGCCCTATCCACTCACTATCCGTCGTAAACACAGACAAATACGAGGGTTTGTTCGCTGGCTCGCCTCTGGTGGTTCACTTTTGCCAAGTGTCTGTCGCAGACAGTGTTGGAAGGGGCCTCACAGTCCATTTTTATGTTTTCAAAAGACTTACTATGTTTGCTTCTCTTGGTAGACACTTTTAACATCATATCTCCTCATGGACGTTCCTATTTTATCTTTGAACACATTGCTTTGATAATACACAGCACAATGTTTCTCTTTTTGTGTGTTATGCGACCCAGTTTGTGAAACACCACTCGATTCTATTTTAGTCACTGCCAGGCTCTGACTACTTAAACGACCGTTTCTACAGCAACATAAATGCGTACGACAAGCTTTGCCCGCAAAAAAGCAAAATTTACCAAGTAAACCTAATGCTAGCTAAATTATTTATAGGTGCCTGAGAAACTGAAAGTAGTGAAACCACTGAAAGTAGTGAACCACAGAAGTCACAGTGCAGTCAAGAGGAGGGTCTTCTATCCTATGGAATGCACCACAAGGAAATACATTAATAAAGCATTTCAGCAGAAACCAATATTTTTTAATGGAGCATAAATATTATGCACATAAAACATGTTACAAATAATAATAATAAGTGCAGGCAAGCCCTCAGAACAGTGAAGTTGCAGAGGTGGGAGAAATCGGGAAGTTTACTCGACTTGCCAAGGTGTGGAGGAGTTGTAGGCAGTGCTTGAACCGTATCATAAGCTCGGATTAGGCCTCAGGGTTTCCCTCTTCGATAACGAACGATTCTCAGTTATTCGAACACACACACACACACACACACACACGGTTTCACGAGTTTGTGATAATGTCACACCGTGAGTTGATTAAACATATTGGTAGATATCACGAGTATTAAAGACTTTACTTTTATTGGATTGATCGGATGGTGGACACTTCTTGAGGCTAGATAGCTTATACAACAGGTGTGGCACAACTTCATATTTTTGTATGTATTTGATTCCATGAACCATTTGAATAAACAAAATTCACATTGTTATTACAACTAAATATAGTTTTACGAATGCCTATTCCATTATTGAAGATTGAATTTATCTGGCAAATTCTCTTTGTATTTGTTACCTTGCAGCAGATCAATCGATTCGAGGTCATGCACCATGTTTCGGGGTTCATTCCTCAGAGAAAAGGAGATGAAAATAATAGCATGCATGTTTCCTGTGTTGCATGCTTATATATCATGTAGTATAAAGAAAGTGGTTTCCTATATCATTTATATTTCCTCTGATACATCAGTCAAACCTTCAGGTCGAGTATAACCATTAGGATTATTGATGAACGATTAATCTCGGTAATACTATTATGATTAATAATGATCTAGTAGGCAACTCATATATCCAAGAATGCGACGGTGCCACATCATAGAGTTGGCGAGGTGTGTGGTGAAGAACTCCTGTCCGCAATAGTACAATGTTACCAGAACCGATATCACACGAGTTAAAAGGTGTCTTGCCTGGGGGGGGGGGGTACCTTAATTTATGAGTGACTGTACATAGAGAATGAGAAATAATAGTTCTTGGGTCACTACACCTTATAATAATGGACGTTGAACCTCCTCCCCTCTTTTGTCCCAACTCTCTATCGATCTATCACCATCTTTCTCATCGTACGTCCTACAGGGTCTGCCAGGGCTAGGGCAGTATTCTTGTTTGTTTTATCTTCAAGGCAAAGGAATATCATAACGTCAAGAGCAGTATCCAAATTAAGTTAACGAAAAACAAAGAACAATATAAATTAAGATATTTGTGACAAGTCATTATATGCAATTTTTTTTTTTTTTTTTTTTTTTTTTAAGTTCGTTATTTTCCTTTAGTAGAAGCCCCAACCAACAACACTCTGGGGAACGTTGCATAGTGGGAAATAAATAAGAGTGTATATAGGGAAAAAAAATTGCTGTAATATTATGACACACACACACCTCGATAGTCCGCTTTATTTCAGTGAAGGGCAAAATCTCCCCTCAAATCCCCCCGTCATATCCCAATACATCCATTCTCTGTAAAACACTAGTTAACGTTTTCTGTGATACATTTCTTTAGCCTCCTATTTCTGGGTGGTGGGGTTTGCCCGGCCAGAAATAACCTCCTTTAGAATTAAGTCATCGTTGTTTTTTGCCCCGGACCACAGACGACCCTCCCTCCCTCCCCACATTGTGTCTTACATATTCACTCACTAGCTACAACTCTCTCTCTCTCTCTCTCTCTCTCTCTCTCTCTCTCTCTCTCTCATTTCATCGAGTTATCTTTGACACTCTCTCAATTTTCTGTGGATGTAGCCTACAGTATATATATATATATATATATATATATATATATATATATATATATATATATATATATATATATATATATATATATATATATATATATATATTGGTCATGGTGTTATATATTAAGAGGAAATATATTGGCAACAGCTAGATAAATAGGAGTGGTGCTACTCATTCCTGAATACTATGCCACGAAACAGATCCCTCATTGAAGTGACATGGGGTGGTCTGTTTCCTAGCGTAGTTTGGAGAAATCAGTAACCCCCCAATCTACCGTAAAGAGTGACTCATCTGTGTGTGTGTGGTTTTTTTTTTTTTTAACATCATGACAGTATTACATTTCTGCGAATTATATTTTATACTTTGATTTTATTATTACTTGCTTCGTTAACTCTTGGTGGACAACATGCAACGGGTTTTTTTCCTGCATCATATCAATTCGTCTGGCGTTAGTCCAAATAGTAATGTAAGTAGTTTTGAGCCATTGATAGTCAGCATTGCTTCCTTTCAACAATAAAATAAATCAACCAATAATTATGAAACCTGCCAATCGTAATTTAAGGTTTGGTGATACTTGATGTCTCTGGGTCTCGGTATGTTTTCGTAAGTGTTCTCTTGTATTACGTATGTTATTACTTTCGCTATCAGAGGTTGTAGGAGGTCATGCTTTCACTTATGTTTGTTTGTTTGGGGAGTCTGACGGTCGTTCCTTGTTGTTATGTCAGTCAACAGCCCAATTAAGTACTGAATGACTTACGACTGAACTTATGTGAGTCAGAAATTGAACTAATGCTTATCAGTAACAAAATAATGTCCTGGTACTGTACTTTCACTCGGCTACCATAATCTCTGGAGGAGTGATGGGATACGAGGTTGGTAAAGATTCATGTTGTGTCTTGGATCAGTGGACTATGATTGACCCCCAATTTATTACTAGTTAGCGAAGTTTGCATTGCTGAACTGAATTGGGAGGCAGGAAAAAATTATTGAAGGAACGCTACTGTTTGTTCTGAGGTGAAAGAGGCAGTATGTAGTTCCGGAATCCTTGTCAGTAAATGTTGTTCATGCATGACACAGTAGAATCTGCCTTTCTTTCCCATCACTTAATTTGTTTGTTTCTTATGTTCCGGCACGAAACCCCGATCATCACCGTCACCTATATGAGAGACTTGAGTGATTGATTGATTAATATTAGTCGCCACAACAGCGAGGTCATATGGCACCTAGGCTTTAGTTGTGTACAGTTTGGTTACAGTACTATGGGGCACAAATGTCCATTCCCTCAGGGCCAACATCCATTATTATAAAGGGATTTAAAGGAGGTGTTTCGACGATGACATTTTTGTGACGTCATGCGCAACAGGATCAGTTATTGTTAGCGAACGTCCCGACCAGACCTAACGTTATCATTATAAATAAACGCAAAAAACAAAGATGTAGGAACTCCACCTCACTCACTGGTAATATTTGAGGAGGTATAGTACAGTGCTGGTAAATCTGAAGCTAATAATTCCTTCAGACTATTCCAGGCAACAGACCGCCATTGTTTCTGTTAATCTGGTCATGTTTTCTGGCAGACTTTGGAGGAATCAAGTCACTCTAATGTACCAAACGTATATATACAGTTCATTAGGGAAATAACAGGATATTCTCTTGGATGGTCTGTGATTCCTCAAACTATACCAGCAAACAGTCGACCTTGAGGTGGTAATAGTGCATTTGTCGCGGCTTCTAGCCGCTTAAATTGTATTTATTGGTTTGTGAAACCAGTACAGCTGGTTGCTATAGAATATGCCCCTTCACAAGCCCAGGCCCCGTGTAGGCATAATCTGGGTTGGAAGGGTCAATTCCGTGACGTTCATCAGAAGTAAATAAAAATTCAAATCTGGCGCTGTACTGATAGTGGAGCCACCTGGAGGTGGTGAGGTGAGGTATTAAGCCCCTCCTCCGCTGAATACCGCTCGTCCACTCAAATGAGAAAGAAGTGAGTGTCTGCCGCATCGGGAGGTGGGTGGGACAGTAAAAGCTGTACTGGTTTCACAAACCAATAAATACAATTTAAGCGGCTAGAAGCCGCGACAAATGCACTATTATTGGTATAGTGAAACCAGTACAGCTGGTTGCTAAGCATGCGATGCGGTAGGTGGGAGGTGAGGTGGAGGCAATCACGTGCTAGTTAAGAGTGGTTGAGAGCGGAGGGCAGGAAAGGTAACCGAGCCCGGTGAGGCAGCAGCTAACGCCCCTCCCGACACTGGCTAGGTGAAAAGCCGTGGTGGGGGAGAAGTAGCGTATACCATAAAACCGTAGACCATTCTGTTATAGACCAGAATTGTTACACATAAAGTCTTTATAGGTAGACTCAAGGGTTCGGGTCTAGGAGAGGAGGGGGGAGGTTCCCATGGATACTCCCCCCCCCCCCCTTTCCTTCCCCCCCCATCCCCCCCCCCCCCCCCTTATTCAAGTCTTCTGAGTTAGGGCTATGGCCCTCGCTCAGGTAATGTAATCCCGAGGGGATGAAGGAGGACACTAGGATCCAGATATCCTGTGTAATAATATCTCCTGTCACTCATCTTAGTTAATAATTGTTTGGAAAATGAATACACAAGAATTCCGTAACAATGTAATTTATTATATATTCTCTTTCACCATATGTACACGTGAAGAATGGGGATGAGTATGAAGCTGTACAAGATGTGGATGAGGTCTGGGATGATGTGACGGGACTTAAATCACCCGACCTTTTCTCTTCGGGCGGCCCCTCCCCCCCATGTGTCTCCCGCGGGACCCTGGGGAATAGGAGGTGGAGTACCCATAGCCACACAGGGGGTAGGGGAGAGCGAGTGGAACAGGTACCTCGTCCTGAAGGAAGAAGTGGACGCCCAGCCCCCTAAATCCCTGACCCTCTCCACCGAGTGAGTCCTGAGGAAGGCGAGGGAGGCGGCCACGCCCCTAACGCTGTGAGCCCTCGGGGCGTGTCCGGGATCCCCGTTCTCTATCACTCGGCAGAGAAGGCGAGCGATTGACCTAGGGAAGAGAGGGTTAGCGGACCTAGAGTTGTAGAAGAGGTGGTCCGGAGAAGCCCCTCTCGTCGCCTCCACGTATGCAACAAAGGCGTGGACTGGGCAGAGGGGGTGGAAATTTCCATCCCTCAGGAACGAGGGTACTGCGAGAGGGCCAATTCTGTCGTCAGCCTGCTCGTTCTTAGCTAGAAAAGCAGGGGAGGGGGAAATGGTTAAGAAAGTAAGGTTAGGGGTTACTGAAGAAAAGGCTGTGTGACGGGTCAGGGCTGCCAACTGAGAAGCCCTGTAACCTGTAGCTAAGGCGAGCAGGAAGAGAGCTTTCTGGAGGAGGTGACAAACCTCCAGAGGGACCCCCTCGAAGGTCAGGTAGGAAAGGACACGATGAAGGGACCAGGAGGGTGCCTGGGCCCGGTGAGGTGCGGTCCCCGCCCGAATCCCCATCCTCAGGAGAGAGAGAGGCCTCTCCGAAACCTTAATGTTAAAACCCAGGAGGAGGGGATCAGACAGGGCTGCGTGATGCGCAAGCACCGTCGCCGGGGCCCTGTTGGTGGAATCGGCGAGCCACGTGAGGAATTCCAGGACTGTGTCCTCCGAGATGACCCTGGAGGGGTGTCTTCGCAAGAAGTCCTGGAATCTTTTCCAGCACGATTCGTATTGTCGCACCGAAGACTGACGATGAGCCCTCAACATCTTGTCCACTGTCTCCTTAGTGAACCTTTTGCTGAGGACTCCCCGTAGAAACTCCAAGCGTGTAGTTTCAGTGACGCTTGGAGTGGTGCAGACAGGGTGCTGGAGAGGCACGCCGATCCCAACTGAAGGGGGTGCGGGCACCACCGGGACAACTCTCCGAACCACGGCTGTGCTGGCCAGCGGGGGGCTATGAGGAGAACCCTCCCCCTGAAAGTGCGCAGCTTGAGGATCGCCTTCAGGAGGACTGAAGTGGCTGGGGGTGGGAAGAGGTAGAGATGACCCCACCTGTTCCAGTCCTCCGTGAAGGCGTCCGGGCCTCCCGCCTCTGTTCTGGATGAGAAAGTCAGGAACAGAGGGAGTAGGGCCGTGGATGGGGAGGCGAATAGGTCCACCTCCGGTGTCCCGTAGCGAAGGCAGAGAGACTCGAACACAAGGGGACGCAGTTGCCACTCGACTGACGTCCCCCTGAACCTGGATAGGGCGTCCGCCCAATCGTTCTCCCCGCCCTGGCACGTAGCGGGCCGAGAGGTGAATGTCCCTCTTGGCCGCTATTGCGAAAATCTGTTCTGACAGGGACAGGAGAATTTCCGACCGTACGGTGCCCTGTTTCTGTAGGCACTGCACGGCCGCAACGTTGTCCATATCGAAGCGGACGCCTATCCTGGCAAACTGAGGGTGTCTGTTGAGCCATTCCTTCGCTACCATCAACTCCCGGGCGTTGATGTGCAGTAGCCTTTCCCCTTCCTTCCATCCCCCGCACCGTTGATGTCCCAGGCAAGACTGGTATCCCCAGCCTACGTCCGATGCGTCTGTCGCCACCGTAATCCCCGGGGGAGGGAACACCCAGGGGACCCGCTGACGCAGGGCACCGGGACGTAGCCAGGGGCGAAGGAGGCGGTGGAGAGAGGGGGACACTTGCCTGGGAAGGTCCCTGTGTGTGGGGGACAGGTGGAGGTTTACCTCCCGCGTCAGCCTCCTCCTGTGTTTCAGTCGTCCCAGGGGCATTGCAGGGGCCGCGAAATTTAGGGACCCGAGCAATGATTCCCACTGGCGGCGAGAGAAAGTACGGGAAAAATGCGCCCGGCGGACGTGGCGGAGGGTCCGGCGGGCGTTGTCTGGAGCGAGAGAGAGGGTGGCCGAAAGAGAGTCCCACTCTATTCCTAGCCAACACAGCTTGCGAGTGGGGGTGAGAGAGGACTTGGGGATGTTCAACAGAAACCCCATTTCCTCTAGCACTCCCCTCGCTACCCGGACGTTGTTTGCTACCTGCTCCTTGGAAGGGGCGTGAAGCAACCAATCGTCCAGGTACATGAGGGTGGGGACACCCGCCTCTGCCAGACGGGATGCCACCACCCTCACGAGTTTTGTGAAGACTCGCGGAGCTAGAGAAAGACCGAAAGGGAGCCTGGTAAACTGGAACGTCTCGGTCCCCACCTGGAAGGCCAGAAAGCGGCGAAACCTGGGGTGGATCGGGACGTGCCAGTAAGCATCCTTGAGATCCAGGGATGCTAACCAGTCTCCCTTCCTCAGAACTGTGCGGACCTGAGCAACCGAAACCATCCTGAAATGTAAAGTTTTCACGAATTTGTTTAGCTTGCTCAGGTCCATCACCAATCTCGTTTTTCCCTGATCCTTTTTGGGGACCGTGAATAAACGAGAAAGAAAGACCCTTCCCGTCGCCCGCTCCACTACCCCTTTTTCCCGCATTTCCCGCACATGCGGGACGACCGAAAGTGACACTTTGGTTGAGGCAGGAGGTAGACGTAGTGGCTGTAACGGGAGAAGACAGGTGTCAGTGAGAGTACCGTTAATCCTAATCCCCCGGGGCCCGAGGGACCCGGGGTGGTTGGGGGGAGAATGACAGGAGAGGCAGAGATTTTGACCGCAAGGGAAAATCTGATTTTGACCTAACGGTAGCCCAAGGACGGGATTAGGCATAATTCATATGTCAGACAGTAAGGATGACAGTTACTCACCGGAACAGTAATCCAGGGCCATGACAGGCCCTGGCGAATTATCCTTGCTGCCCAGCCGTGGGTGGGCCAGGCTGCTGACCACCCTGTGAGGCAGCCCAGAGTGGGACCCTCAAGTGGCGCGGTCCTTCTGGGAGGGGTGGTTGAAGGACTTGGGCTTCGCGAAGGGCTTGGCGACCTGTCCCCTTCCTCGAAAAGGCTGCTGGCCCCTCTGGGAGGGCCTGTTGTGTGCTCTCGGGGGAGTGGGATAGGAGGGCCTCGGTAGCCTGGAGGGCTGGGAGGGCCTCCGGGGCTGGTAGGCTGGTCTGGCTGGCTGTGGGGCACGTGGCCTACGGACAAACAGAACGATTAGGACCCAAAATAGACCCGAAAAATCCTTTCAATTCACCCCGTGACAACTCGGGTAAGACGAACACGAGAGGTACTTACTTGGAGGTGGAAGGTTTTGGTAAATTAATTACCGTTGGGAGGGAGGCGAAGATCGTGTCTGTCGCCGGTTGGTCAAAGAGGGCGGGGGACAAGGGGACAGCTCGTACCACTCCCCTCTGTGCCATTTCTGGCGCAGATTTAGCTGCCGCTTGGCGGGCTGCCAGTCTCGCCTCGGCGAACGCCTTCGCCTCCTCCCGCATGAAGTGGGTAGCCATTGCCGCCACGCCCTCCATCACGGTGGCCATGGAAGAGAGGGTGTCACTGTAAGGGGTAAACAAAGAAAGAACCGAGCGAACCCGGGGATAAGTACCCGGGAGTAACAGGGAGACCCTTCACCCAGCATCCCTACAAACATGATACACGAGAAAGGTACTCACGCTAGCTGTACACCCGACATCTCGTGGTAGGAGTTTGTTAGGGCGTTGAGGCAGTCCCTAATCAAAGAGGCGGCTGCTCCCGTGGAGATGGTGTGGGCCAGCTCCAGACGGGTAGCAGACTCCGCCTGCCTCAATTTACCATCGGGCTCCTTCAGCTGATAGGGGACCGGGGGCTCCTTCTCCGTCTTCCACAGGCACTCCCTCAAGCCCGGGGGAGCCCGGGAATGAGGGAGGATGACGGGGAAAGACGGAGGAGGGGGCTTCCTGGGCGCGTTGTTCCTCTGGTGGTCCAGGGACTTAAGGAGAAGGGCTGGAATATCCAGGTCCCCTTCACCCTTATCCCCCGGGAAGTACGCGTCCGGGGAAAGGAGGAGAGCCGTGTTACCGTGTGAGCGGTCAATCCTCCAAGCCCCGGACAAGTGTAGCTGGCTGTACTCCACCAGGAAACCCATCGCGTCCAGGGTAGCCGCAGAGGACACCCTAGCTGAAGTGGGTAAGGGCGCTGAGATAGGACGGACCTTGTAGAAGGGAATAGCCTCGCCCTTCTCATCCGCCCCCCACTTCACCACGACGTCATCCCTCCGTATCCACACGTCTGGTTGAGCTGTGTCCGGAGACCAGGCCACCAGTCTGCCCTCCTCCGAAGAGTGGGTCCAAGCAGGAGGAAGGAGAGACCAAGAGTAGGGAAGGTATCCGTCTCCTGAAGGAGGGGGTGACGGGGACGGGGGTGCGGAGGTAACCAACTCCTCAGCTACGTCCCCCGACGGAGACTCGAGCCCTGGGGAAACGGGAGGCACGAAAAGGACTCCCACATCCCCGGGAGGACTCGAGCCCTCGACGGGAGCAGCAGCGGGAGGCGGGGGAACAGGAGCGGGTTCCGTAGCGACAGCCTGAGGTTGCGCGACGGAAGCCCCAGGAAAAGCGTGAGGAATAAGGGTGTGGAAGATTTTAACTATCTTCCTCGACGAGGGGCTGTCCCCCCCCCGCTTACCCCTGCGGGAATTGCGGGCGGGCGAAGGAGAGCTCCCCGACGACGAAGAAGAGGAAGAGGACGACGAAGACGAGGAGGAAGGAGAACGGCGACGAGCACGGGACTTCCTGGAGTGGCGGGACCTTTTAGCCGAACGCTTGCGTCCTCTAGAGAGGCCTGAGGAGCCAGCTCTAGCAGGAGGCGAAGCTGGGGGTTCCCTGCTGGGCCCTTGTACCGGTGAGGCAGTCGGGGGAACCAGCGCGACAGACTCGCTCGCTTCCCGGGGGGATAAGCCCCGAGAAGGAGTCGTAGTACCGTCTAGGGAAGCAGGCTCAATCTCTCGGGCCTCAGGAGGTTCTAGCCCCTGAGACTCCGAGAGACAGGAAGAAGGGTAACGGGTCCTGAATAAACCCAGGTCCGCTCCCAAAATCGGGTCCACCCACGCCAAAGAAGAACCGTCTCGTTTGTGGGCCATTCTCCTAGCCCTCGTCCACGCCATACGAAGAGAAGCAAGGGCAGGGAGTTTGGAGCGGGCAGAAGGGGAGGTAACCCGACACAACTCAGCCCAGGGGCGGCACACACCACACGCCAAAGGGTCGTAACCCAAGGGAGTGAAGCAGGGTGCGTGAGGAGAACAGTGCAGGTGTCCGTCAGGCGAGACCCGCACGGTACATCCTGAGGCAGCACAAAGGGCACGAGTAGGCTGGGGGAGAAAAGAATACACAAACATGGGTTAACACGTGCAAACACTGGAACACAAACCCATCCTCCCCGAAGGAAAGAAGCGCGGGACACGCCCGCTGAACCTGGGGACCAGAACACAATCCCCCACACTCGCGCAGCCGCCCAGGGAAAAAAACCCCGTAAAACCAAAATCGTCCGCCACATGGAGCGGGTAAAAAAGGAGGCCCCCCCGGACCGAAGAACCAGAAGGAGGGGTAGGAGGGGACCCGATAGCCTGAGAAGAAACACTCCAGGCTGAAATTGGAAAAAACCCCAAAATAAAATAAAAAACCCCCGCTCGGGAGAGGAAGGGAGAACCAGGGCACAATTCTCCCTCCCCCTTACCGAGAGGGGACACAAAATAATCGGGGGAGGTAAGAGGAAGGTCTGCAAAGACCCCATGTGGTCACCACGTGGAGTGGGGAAGTCCCACGTGGAACCCACTAATCTCGCTAAAAACCCCAGAAAACCCCGATAAAATACACATGAAGAATGTACTAGTGGCAGGAGGGACAGTGAAATAGGGGACAGACGGAGAAAAACTCCGAAAACAGGGGCTGAAAAGCCCCCTTCGCTTAAGGAAAGAACTAAGTCCTAACGAAGAAAAACCCCATAAACACATAAAAACCCTCCTAGAAAACACACAATATACATCTGCAAAGCAGGCCAGCCACTAGAACACAAAAGAAAAATTAGCAGGAACACGCGACACAATACCATAGCGTAGCAGCGAGGAGCGTAGATGTTGACAGGCGTGTGTTCCGCGACAGAGTGGACGAGCGGTATTCAGCGGAGGAGGGGCTTAATACCTCACCTCACCACCTCCAGGTGGCTCCACTATCAGTACAGCGCCAGATTTGAATTTTTATTTACTTCTGATGAACGTCACGGAATTGACCCTTCCAACCCAGATTATGCCTACACGGGGCCTGGGCTTGTGAAGGGGCATATTCTATAGCAACCAGCTGTACTGGTTTCACTATACCAATAATAGGTAATTTCGTGTGTTTACTCAGTACAATAAATCTCCAAACCACTGCAGTGAATAACACCTGTACTGAGGATTTTTATTTTTTTGTGGATTGATATTGAGAAGTTTTAGTGGACGTGGCTCCAGTTCGCTGAAAAAAGGTCTCTTTATTAACTGGTTACGATGCCAAGGATGGACAAGAATATTTCCATCACTTATAGTAGCCAAAACGAAGCTTACACAATCTCGTATGGTATTGACAGACTTTTAAACTTGTAAGCATGAAATATATGTGAAATTAAGCTTCTATGAATAAGACCACTAGAAAATAGAAAATAAATATGTTGTTGCATCTCTTTATTTTCCTCAGCATTAATTAATAATATAAGTGAACTCTGATAAAGTGAAGATAAGTTATAAATGTGTCTAAATTACCAGCATATTTCTACTATATACACAATGATAAATATGTGCCTACTGATCCAGCAGTCTCCGAGGACTTGTAATGCATTTCTTTTAACTGGTTGGTAGTTCTCATAGCAAATATAATATTAATCTAGGATACAACTGTAACAACATGGGATTGCGTTACTATTGGGATGAACAGACTCGATTGTACACGGTAACAATTTATTAACACAGATACAAGGTAGGTGTTCCACTAGTGATTCCAGGACACCGTAGCAAGGTCGGCTAGGGTCGATGAAGTAGAGAAGAAGCAGAGTCTTGCCTGCCATGGCCGCTTCGGGAGAGAGAGAGCTGCTGTAGGAGGGAGCGTGGCGTGGTAGGGCGGCAGGGCAGGAGGTGAGTCTAGGTCGAGTGCTGCTAGGAGAGGCTCATCGGCACCTTAACTCAACAACGGTGGCAGGTGGACAGGTGAGGAGAGGAAGGTGCTTTGTGTCTGCTACACAACTAAAATACTCTAGCCTATCATGGTCAGTTGAATGTTTGGTGTTACATGTGAAAATTGTAGAAGGCGTCTTCTATCGTTTAAAGGTAAGCTCAATAAATATGTAGATCATTTATTGCCCACTGGCCTCACGAGTGTGTTGAGATACTGGAAGCAACAATAAATCGAACGTAGAAATAGTGACAGACGTAAGCAAATGCATAATTTAAAAGATCTCTAAAACCAAAGGACGTTTATTCTTATAAGAATAAATCCACCCTCATCCTAATCCTCACCTGGATCCCTAAATCCCCCGCATATTATGCTGCCTGTGAGCGGCCCTCTGCGGGACCCATAACTTGAAAAGAATGTTTTAGTTACTCATCATATTGATGTTGACTCGTTTTCTATTTTACTATTTAATTGTCCCATTCTCTTTATATATTTTTTAATTTGATGTGTTGAGATCAACGAATATGTAGAAATACGAGGATTACAGGTGTACAGTAGAGAAAATAAATTGTGGAGCCATAGTGATGATGGCAAGATGTGTTAAATATTATGATGAGAGGATAGGACATGTAAGTGCATTGTGTATAGATCGAAGTAACTATTTGAAATTGATGCATTGGTATTGAAGATGTATGGAGAGTAGGCTACAGTATATATTGGTGAGGATGTACTGACATCCCAGTCTAGTCAGTTTATGAATTGAAGTTGTTAGCGAAGTCAGAGGTCAATAAATATGCTAACTATAAATATTAGTCTTTACATATCATTATCAGCTGGAACTGGTGGCGCAGTTCTGTAATCCGGCGACTCGGAAGCTTAGGCATTGAATGGCTTGAGGGTAGGAGTCCTGCAGCGGGTCTTCCCATGTTGAGTGGGTGTCCGCACTAAGCTCAGGCATCAATATGGACACCCTTGAGGAGTTAAGGGTGTCCAGGTTGTCGAAAGAGATGTGCATCGGGCCAGGGGGGAAACTCAGCAGCCAAAGGCATCCGTGTCGCGCAGTAGTGGGATCGCATCCGTGAGTGGGCGGTCCGTTGTAGCCTACCCAATAGAGGTGGACATTGTCCTTTTTTATTTTATTATTTAATTTTTTGATACAAGGGACATGATTCACATGAACAATATAGCCTACCTGCTCCATGAAAGTCCTTACTGATTTGTAGGTTCTTAATTCTTTTCGAGTTATGGTTTAGTTATATCAGCTTCAGCTCTTTCTTTGTAGTGCAAGCCATGGCCCATGTCTATCCTCTAATATTATTATATTCTTGCAATTAAATGAGCATCTTGAATTTGATACAGCAGAGTACTTATATATGTCTTCGCATAATCTGTCACCCCAGCTAAAATTCTAAACACTGATTGTGGGGGATTTGGGCGATAGGATACTTACTTGCAATACTTGGTAGTTGTTAGATATACTATGCCCCACTCCACCAGCAGATGGTGCTCCGCAGGACTTCCCTCAATATTATTTAACACTATAATAACTTCTAATGTTCATAATTATAATAATCCATGTCGTAACCAGTGAACAGATATGTTTCAATCTTTTCTTTAAAAATAATTAGGTAAAAATGTAAAAACAATGTTCTATACTGACAGGCTAAAGTGAGCTTGAAGTTGTTGGGTTTTAAATTGAAAAATAATTTAGAATAGTCTTCCATAAGATCAGCAGTTGTTTTGTACAGACCGTCAATGTTCAAGAGTAAACAGGGAATTATTGAGGTAAAATGGGAAATAATTATTCTGATGTTGAAGTTAGGGAAAATTTCGTCAAGCAGACTGGCACCACTGGGGAGTGGGGACGTGGGTCTTGGGAGACGGTGGGACTGTGGGAGACTGGGAGCACAGGAGCTATAAACATAGAGCTCGCCACCCCCCCCCCCCCTGGCGTGTCGCCACCGGAAGTGGGTTAGCGGCCATGACAGATAGCCCATCCCCTCAACCCGCCAGCCTGCCAGGGTAAGATATTATTTCATTTATTCGGTCTTTTATTGATGATATGGTATATTAACTACATTATAGTGACTCACAATATATGAATAAGTATTTCTTTAACCGATATATCAGTGAATGGCTGATTAAATATAAATACATTTCGGTTAATAGGTGAAATGAGTTAGATAAACAAAACTATTGTTGGCTCTCATCCACAGTCACCTTCTTATAATATATAATTATATACAACGTATAGCTCTGTTAATTGATTTAACAAAACCTGCATAATTAAATAACAAGATACAATGCTTTACAAATCAGGGAAATGTCAATAACTGTGGATAGAAACATACTATACTTAAACATACTTTGCTTAAACAAGACACAAAACTAGACCCATTAGTAACACGAAGACAGATACACAGACAACAGATGATATACAAAATCACAAACAAGTTAGTTGACATAGACAAAGACACATATATACACCCTACAAGTATACGATCCACTAGAGGCAGCCACAACTTAAAATACCATACATACCAGACAAGCACTGATATATTTAGGCACTCATTCTTTCCCCGCAGCATCCAAGAGTGGAATCATCTCCCATCTCACGTAGTTCATAGCCCCACTCTTGACACGTTTAGAAATAGGATCACCAATCATTTCCTCCCCAATCCTAATCCTCAACCCACAGTCCCTGACCTAATCCACCCTTATCCTAACCCTCTTCCTAATCCTGCCCTGGATCCCTAAATCCCTCGCACAACCCCCGCATATTATGCCGCCCATGAGCGGCCCTCTGCGGGACCCTAAAACTTGAACTTGAACTTGAACTTGAACTATACAAGTACGTACGGGAGTTCAAAGCGCAGTGCTATCTTGCCTATCTATACACATAGAGCGATCGCCTGTGATGACACCACAGAGCTAAAAATATAGAGCTCGCTACCTCCCCCCTAGCGTGTCGCCACCGGAAGTGGGTTGGCGGCCATGATACCTGCCCTTCCCCTCAACCCGCCAGCCTGTTAGATTATGCCAGGGTAAGATGTTATTTCATTTATTCGGTCTTTTATTGATGATATGGTATATTAACTACATTATAGTGACTCACAATATATGAATAAGTATTTCTTTAACCGATATATCAGTGAATGGCTGATTAAATATAAATACATTTCGGTTAATAGGTGAAATGAGTTAGATAAACAAAACTATCGTTGGCTCTCATCCACAGTCACCTTATAATATATATATACAACGTACTTAATCTCTATTATGATCAGTATTTTATGTTCACATTGTTCAGTATGAATGTATGTATGTCACACTAGAGTAATATGTGTGTATATATGCATGTCACACTAGAATGTGTGTATGTATGTATGTCATACTAGAGTAATATGTATGCATGTATATGTCACACTAGAATAATATGTATGTATGTATGTCACACTAGAGTAATATGTATGTATGAATGTACAGCCGTGGTCAAAAATAATCATCCATATAGGAGTAACTCACGTAAGATTTTGACAGCTTCCCTCTGTTCCTTAGCTGATAAACATTCCAATAAATAGGTATAGTGCCATCGTTTAATTTAATACAAACAGCTACACACTACTTAAAACAATAAAATAGTATGTGAACATTAAAACATTACACAGTAAATTGTTAAAGTTACCTATATGTGGATGATTATTATTGACCACGACTGTATGTATGTATGTCACACTAGAGTAATATATATGTATGTCACACTAGAGTAATATGTATGTATGTATGAATGTCACACTAGAGTAATATGTATGTATGTATGTGAGGTAAGTGGAGGGAGAGGGAGACAGATTACAGTTATATATATTTGTCTTGTTTAATAAACCAGTTTAAGTTTAATTTCTTTGCATAATTTTCCCTATGGACATTATCTGAGCCTTGTTAATTGATTTAACAAAACCTTTATAATTAGATAACAAGATACAATGCTTTACAAATCAGGGAAATGTCAATAACTGTGGAAAGAAACATACTATACAAGTACGTACGGGAGTTCAATGGGCAAGTATCTATACAATAGAGCGCTCGCCTGTTGTGACACGCCTCTCTTATCTAATAACACAGGGTTCAGCGCTCTATATTTTTAGCTCTGTGGGTGACACTCCTCCCCTATCTAATAACACAGGGTTAAGCGCTCTATGTTTATAGCTCTGTGACTGGGAGTCCTCAGTCGAAGTCAGTCCTGCGTTTGTTATTAGAAGCGACGTAAACGTTAGCTTGACGGCCGGCATGTGGCATAGTGATTCAATTTGACACAATTTTTATTTTTCTCAGTAACCAAGTCCCAAGAACGAGAAAGGAATCTGAATATGCATTAACGTGACTACTGAGGTGAAAAGTATCATTATTCTCCACAATGTTGATGGAAGACACGGCTATAATCATAGTATGTATTAACTAAGTTGGCTCCGCTAGTAACGTTAGTTGGAAAGAGGCAAAATATCAAAAGTGTTATTAAATTTTTAGTATCGATATTGCAGTTGTATGTTTGATCATTTGGTAAATATTGCCACTCTCTAGGATATTTTTCCTACCATCATTACCCACTAATTTATACCAATATAAGATTATTTTCATCTATGATTTTTCCCTTGGAAATGCCCCATTTAAATGGGGCATTTTGGAATTAGCCTGACATTACCTAACCTAACCTAGACTGCAGCAGAGGGTAAATATCTACTCTATTGCTAGTTGGTATTACAATGTTTTTACCTCGTTTACCCACTAATTTATACCACTCTAAAACACTTTTCTTCTATGGCATTTTCTTTGGAAATGCCCCATTTCCAAAATATTCAAATGGGGCATTTTGAAATTAGCCTGACCTTACCTGACCTAACTTAACCGAACTTAACCTAGACCGCAGCAGACTACCGGGACTTAACCTGGGCAAACTACCTGGAAATAACCATGATAAAGTACCAGGACCTGACCGGGGCAAAATACTGGGACATAGCCGGATCTGGCAACACTGCTACAAAATGGCAATAGTCTAGATAAATACCCAGCAGACTACTGGGACCTAACTGATGCAAACTACAGGGACCTAACCATGGTATACTACCAGGACCCGACAGGGGCAAACTATCGGGGGTATTTATCTAGACTATTGCTGTTTTGTAGCAATGTTGCCAGATCCGGCTAGGTCCCAGTATTTTGCCCCGGTCAGGTCCCGGTACTTTACCACGGTTATTTCCCAGCAGTTTGCCCAGGTTAGGTCCCAGTAGTCTGCTGTGATCTAGGTTAGGTTAGTTAAGGTCTGGTAAGGTCAGACTAATTTCAAAATGCCCCATTTGCGTATGCCCTATCTTGGAAATGGGGCATTTCTGAAGAAAATGCCATAGAAGAAAAATGTTTTATAATGTTATTAATTAGTGGGTAAGGAGGATAAAAACATTGTAATAGTAAACGTCAATAGAATAGATAATTACCCTATCGGGACTTAGCCGGATGTGGCAACACTGCTACAGAACGGCAATATAGTATATAAATACCGATAATTTTTATGTGCATTTTCAGGAAACTGATGATTTGCAGTACGAAGAGGAGCTTCTACGCAATCCTTATTCTGTAAAGCATTGGCTGCGTTACATAGAACAGAAGAAAGATGCTGTGCCAGAGAAGCTCAACAAGGTGTATGAGCGTTCACTGCTTCAGATGCCAGGCAGTTATAAGCTCTGGCATCAGTACCTCAGGTTAGAGGCTTGGAGAATTTTCCTATCTGTTCATTGCATCACATTTACTTTTTTATTTTTTAGAGGCCCTCTTATGCAAAGACAACAGCATGTGTGTGGGTAGAGGGTGATCTAAGTGAGAATTTTAATATTAGTGTAGGGTTGAGACATTGGCGTGTTATGTCACCATAACTGTTCAATATATATATAGATGGTTGTATGAGAGAGATGAAGGCCAAAGTGGATGGCCTGGAGACGAAGCTGGCATTGAATGGAGTAAATTGGTCCTTTGTGGCAAGCTTATTTGCAGATAACACTGTGTTGATGGCTGAGAGTAAAAGGAAGTTACAGAGGGTGGTTGAAGTGATTGACTTTGCCACACCCTACAGAGTAGGAGTACCAACTAAGACTAAATGTGAGATACCTCTGGGGGGTAAGAGGATGGAAGAAGTACCTGGGTACAGTTCTGTGTAAACATGGAAGTATGGAGAAATTAGGGAGAGAGCAATGAGGGGTAGACGGGTCATAGGATCACTGGGGAGGATTATGAAGGGTGGAAGTGAAAAGGGGACTAATAGTATAAGAAATAGTATAATCCTGCCAACACTGACATATGCATCAGAGACATGGACATGGAGTAGGGCTCACCAATCTAGAATAGATGCAGTGGAAATGATTTACTTGAGAGGAGCATTTGGACTTACCAGGTGGGATGGAGAAAGTAATGAGAGTTTGTATGAGCGAGAAGGCAATTGGTATTGAATGTGGGGTGGTTGAAAATGTGAAGCATAATCCATAGAGGTGGGTTGGACATGTGGAGAGAATGCAAAACATGGAATTTGTAAAAAATATGTATGGAAGTGAAGTTGTGGCACTTGGTGTGAGAGGCAGACCTCCAGTTTGATGGCAGAACAAAGTGGAAGAGTATGTAAGGGAGAGAAACATGAGGGGTTGAGGAGGGTTTGACCAAGTAAGGAGGGAGTGTTGGGTCAGGGAAAGCTGGAGACACTTCTACTGTGGCCACCCCCTTGGGGGGAGTTTTTGAAGGGAACGAGGCATCGGAGCTATAGATAGATGGATGGGCTTGTAGAATTTTCCTATCTGGTTGTTGTATCACAATTCCCATTTGCTTTTCTTTTTAAGGCTTGATCTTGAAAGTGGATTGCATGAAAATAGAGTTTACAAAAAAGGAGATTTGATGTTATTGTGATTAGACTTATGGAGACCTAATTACACTGTACCAGAATAACAAGTTTATCAGAAACTCTTAAGCTTCTGATTAAAGCTGGAAATTTTTTCAAAAACTGAATTTATTTTATGTTGTCAATGGTTCATAATAATTGTCTTGCAGATTACGAATGCAGCAGGTAAAAGGAAAATGTGTGACGGACCCAGAGTATGAAAGTGTCAACAACACCTTTGAGCGGGCATTGGTCTTCATGCATAAAATGCCTCGTATTTGGATTGATTACTGTCAGTCTTTAATGAGGCAGAAAAAGATAACAAGAACTAGAAAAGTATGTATAATATTGCATTTGTGGCATATACAGTATACTGTTGGCATTTTTGGAATACTTGCCATTATAATATTTTTAAGTTTTGACAGGTCAGAGCTGACAATATACAGTAGCAATCAAAGTTCGCTGTATTCATAGAACTTGTTGTACTAAATATTCCCTTTCAATAAACAGAGGCTAATGCCATTATACCCACTTAATATTTCAGTATGCAGTACATTACATCTACGAAATATCTTGACATACGGTATTGGTTACCACATATTTTCCACATTAGCAACCACTTTGTCTAGTTACATTATACTGTATGATATTTTTTTTATTGCAGACATTTGACCGTGCCTTGTGTGCACTTCCCATAACTCAGCACAACCGTATCTGGCCACTCTACCTCAAGTTTGTTATGTCTTATTCTATACCTGAGACTGCTGGAAGAGTTTGGAGAAGATATCTCAAGGTAAAGTGATATGCTATTTCATATTTATCAAATTAATATGTGGGACGGATTTTAATTTCAGTCCTGAGAATCGAAGTTGAAATTTCAAATTGAAGTTGCTGTATAAAACATTATCATTTACATACAGCTATTTATTCTAATTCTTAACCAGTAGATTTTTTAGTGTAAAAGGAATTGCAGGACTGCTTATACCAGAGGGTACTGGTACAGGTTTATAGAACAGGGAATATAATATGCAGTACAAATTTAGGCTTTTACCGTGCTGTGCTACAATTAAGCAAACATATTATTACTGCAGTGTTATTTTTCCCTTCAGTTGTGTCCTGAGGAAACTGAAGACTACATCAGCTACCTTATCTCTATTGGGAGGCTGGAAGAAGCAGCCAAGAAATATGAGTGGTGCGTCAACACAGATTCCTTCACGTCTAAGTATGGCAAGTCCAAGCATCAGCTATGGTCTGAATTATGTGAACTCATCTCCAAAAACCCACAGGTGAGTTATGTGCATACTATTTAGAAGTGCTCTGTGATGATATGGACAAGCGAGTATGTAAAAAATGGAGGATAACACAGTGCCTATGAGATTTTGTGTCAGAAAAATGTGGCATGGTAAAGGGAAAGCCTTGGATTTAATCTGACTACGTGTTAAGTAATGTATATACAGTAATTGTATTTTTTAAGTTTTAAGAGATCAGTTTTCAAAATATTTTATTATGAGCATAGAAGAACATTGTACTCCTATGATCAGTGTGTTAATTGCTAAAGTGACTGGATACCACCAGACAGCAAGAGTGTCCAGTCCACATTACATAATAAAGTACGGTACTACTTTTGTGTGACCCAAAATGTACTTCTTTAATCTCCAGGAAACCAGTCTGAAGAATGCAGAAGCAATTATTCGTCATGGTCTGCAACGCTACACCGACCAGGTGGGAATGTTGTGGAACTCCCTTGCAGAATACTACATCAATAGTGCACTGTTTGAGAGGGTAAGGTTTATTTTAAGTTATGTGTTGCAAGATAAGTGCCTCTTAAAGGGTGAATAGTACATGAAGAACAGTTGAAAACAATGCAGATGTTATATACTTTGCATGTATATTCCTTTGCAATAAATGTGTCACTCTGATTTGTCTGCACTTTTATACTAACTGAATGAACATTCTGCATCCCGGCAGGCTCGTGATGTATATGAAGAAGCATTGAGGAGTGTGATGACAGTGCGTGACTTCACTCAAGTATTTGACTCTTATGCTCAGTTTGAGGAACTCACATTGAAGAAGCGCATGGAAGAAGTGGGGACTGATGTCGGTGAACAGGATGAGTCAGAATTAGAGCTGAGGTAATCATGATAATGTAATTTTGTTTTGTACTGTAAAGGAAATTATATTTTTTAAGAACTGGTAACTTATGCTTAAGTCGAACTTAGGGTTTTTATGGAAATGTGTGCTTTGCTACTTATATACAGATAGCAGAAGTACCTAGCATTGGAAATGCTGGTAGGATATTGTAGTGCCATTAGTAATGGTAGGCAGTATTGTGAGTACCTCTGCCGGAGGTACTGTACACTTTTAGGTTACACCTGCTAGTAGTACATGCGGTACTTTTTGAGGCATTTCCTAAACACTTCGGGTCTTGACGTTGATTATGGTATTTCAAGAATCTATACATTTTTTTTACTGTACAATTATGAGTTTTTCCAACAGATTGGCAAGATACGAAGATCTTATGCAAAGACGACCACTCCTGTTGAACTCTGTCATGTTACGTCAGAATCCACACAATGTCCTCGAATGGCAGAAGAGAGTAACTTTATATGAAGGAAAGCCAAAAATGGTAGGTTCTCAAAAGTTTCATTTATATAACTGTACACTATTAAATAAAATAATTATAAATTGTAAAACTAGTAAATTGAGTAGACTAGAACAAATGCTGCATGAATATTTTTTGCTTATCATTCATTTTTGAAAGCAGAATATTTGGTATAGTGGATAGCCTGATATAAAAATATACATTGCTTGTCATTTTCCTGTTTGAATTTGGCCTGTTACTTCTATTATCAGATTGTAGCTACGTACATGGAAGCTGTGAAGACCATTGATCCAAAACAAGCAACAGGAAAGCTGTACTCACTGTGGGTGAATTTTGCCAAGTTTTATGAAGAGAACAACCAGATAGTGGATGCCCGGATAATATTCCAACGTGCCACCGAAGTCGCATACGTCAAGGTTGACGACTTGGCCAGTGTCTGGTGCGAGTGGTCCGAGATGGAGATCAGACATGAGTGAGTGTAGTGAATATAATAACTGTACTTTGCCTTATCCTCTAATTGACAGGCTCATATTATACTGTAATATACTGCTCACTTTTGTCCCATCAAAATTTGACACATTTGACTTCTTAGCATGTGAGTCATTGCAATATATTGTAATACAGTATGTCATTCATCACTGTAATATATTAACTTGTAAAGAATTTGTATTATACAGTATTTACATTACTCCTGTTTGGTGCTTGTGTAGTACATGTGTTGCAGAAATAAGAATGAATATACTTACCCCTTGTAGAAATGAAGAGGAGGCACTGAAGCTTATGAAGCGTGCCACAGTTCCCCCTCCCCACAAGGTTGCCTACAATGATGAGTCTGAGCCGGTGCAACGTCGTGTGTACAAGTCCCTCAAGCTGTGGTCTATGTACGCTGACCTGGAAGAGTGTATGGGAACCTTCAAGTCATGCAAAGCCGTGTATGACAGAATCATTGACCTCCGCATTGCTACCCCACAGATTATTATCAATTATGGCATGTTTCTTCAGGTAGGAATACAACATACCGGTAATAGTTGTATCCTTGTTTATATACTTTGCTTTTTTTTTACCATCATTGATGCCGGAAGCAAAATTCAGTTTATATTATTAATTACAGTATCTTGATTTATTTCCTGTGTTAGATATCATATTGAACAATGGTGGCTGACTGATATACTTCCTTGAATTGTGGGTTGTTTTATGTTTTTCAGTAAGTTATATTATGATTCACAAGCTTGCCTTTTCTTTTTCTAGGAAAACAACTACTTTGAAGAAGCATTTAAGGCCTACGAAAAAGGTATATCTCTATTTAAATGGCCTTATGTGTATGACATTTGGAATACCTACCTGACCAAGTTCCTTGAGCGCTATAAAGGAAACAAAATTGAACGGGCTCGAGATCTCTTTGAACAGGTAAGGAATCTGTTTACAGGAATAAATTATGATATGTATACTGAGGTAGATATGCAGTGCTAAACCAACTAATAGAAGTATATCTTGATCATCTGTACACACTTTTAAAAGTCAAAATATTAAAGTGTTTGAATTGGATACAAATAATACAACTATATCTGTATTTTCATTCAAAGTGCCTGGAGAAGTGCCCAGAGCATTTTGCCAAGAACTTGTACCTCTTATATGCCAAAATGGAGGAAGATTACGGGCTAGCTCGGCACGCCATGCAGGTGTACAGTCGAGCAACTAAGGCTGTGCCACGTGAGGAGAAGCTGTCCATTTACAACATTTACCTACAGCACGCACAGCAGATATACGGAGTTACCAAGACCAGGGAGATCTACCAGGTCAGACCATTTTGTTGATGTTAAGTTACAATATTGAGTTAATGTAGTATTTCAGTTCTGTCCTCAGGTTCTAGAGTCGTCTGTTTCTATCTGTATTATTATCCATTTTATATAGTTTTACATTGAACACTCTTACAACTTTTCACCTCTTTCTAGAAAAGCACTCGGTCAGATGATGTAAATTATGTATTTATGATCCATATTAATAATTATAGGCTATGCATCTCGCGCATCTTTATTAAATCTGACCTTAACCCACAGGAAGCCATCGATGACCTGGCAGATGATGGTGCACGTGAGATGTGTTTACGTTTTGCCGAGATGGAAAGGAAGCTGGGCGAGGTAGACCGAGCACGAGAGATCTATTCCTACTGCAGTCAGATGTGTGACCCTCGAATCACCTCTGAGTTCTGGACCAAGTGGACTGACTTTGAGGTGGCACATGGCAATGAGGACACCATGAAGGAACTCTTGCGAATCAAACGGTCCATGCAGGCCAAATACAACACCCAGGTGGGCACTAGTACAGTACAACTGTTATCATTAGTACTACAGATATCTTCACTTATTGTCAAAAGTGTAATACTACAAGACCTTCAAGCTGTTGCCTTAATATTATGCAACTATTTTAGTTCATAAACAGCATGTACTACAGAGTGAAAGGAAAAATAATTTACTTATCGATATATGAAAAATATTTTGTTGAATGTTAATTGTCCTTTCATCTCCAAGTGTTACTAACACTGTATACTTGACAGGTGAACATGATGTCAGCTCAGATGTTGGCATCTGCAGACACAGTGGCAGGAACTGTGTCAGATTTGGCACCTGGAGCAAAGGATGGAATGAGGATGCTGGAGGCAAGGGCAGTGGCCATGAACCAACACGAAGAACACAACCCTTCACGACCCATCCCACCAGTCTCACAGCCACAAGGTACCGTCTCACCTTCACTGCTTACCCGTCCTCGCTAATGTTTTTGTATAATGGTAATAATTTTGGGTAGTTCATGTCTCCCACCCCTTTGTGTTCTTGAAATGACATTTCTTTTTATCTAGCATATTTTCACAGTATTAGCGGGAGGCTTCCCAATAGTAATTTCAATTAACAAAAATGGTAGCAATACTAAAGCATGTTAGGAAAGAGATTGAGGTGCAAGAGGGGAAACAAAAATTTTACTTGAAAATCTGTGAAAAACCATTAAGCATCATTTTCACCACTGTGTAAGCTTGGCTCTTCACTGCTCATAATGTACAATGTTTCATACAGTATGTACACCAGTTCTTCATCACATTCTCTGTAGTTTTGTTTAGCATATGAGAGACCCTTTACAGGATCCCTGCAGACTCCCAGAGGTGTTCTATCTAATTGTTGGTATGTGGTATAGTTATTAAGTAGTCTGCTGCAATATTGTACAGAAAATTTATGATGGGAGTTGTGGGATATGGAATTTTCAGGTTAGATACTGATTGTTTATTATATTAATTTCAGGAGGCTCAAAGATCATGTTTGTGCGAGGTAGTACCACAAAGAGAGATGATGAAGTGGCGGATGCTGCCCGCACTGCCAACCCTGATGAAATCGATCTGGATGATGATGACGACGACGATGAAGATGATGATGATGATGATGATGATGAAGGTAAGGGCATGTTTCTGTGTTGTTGTAACTTATTTGCATTGAAATATAAAATTAACAATAGAACCAATTATGTATCATGTTGATGATTTCTGTGAATATTTAGCCTAATAAAAAACCTTTTTCAGATCTTCCTCAGCAGCGTGAGGTTCCATCTGCAGTGTTTGGGCAGCTGGCCAAGGAATAAGTATGGTGGGTGCAATTATATTATTGGTATATTTTAAAACTTAAATATTGTCTAAGAGTGTTGATAAAAACTATGAGAACAGTAATATTTTGGTTTTGAAAAAAAGTGTCAATTTATTTGCCTTTGAGATTTCTTCTAGTTGCAGCATGAGAATAACTTGCTGAAGAATTACAACAATTTTCGAGATGTGTGCTTATCACCAAATATACAGTTGGCTGCAGAGATGGTAAACCCGAATCACTAGTTGTAAGCCCCATTCACTGTCACCAATGAGTGCATCGAGCTGGTGGTTCGGGATTCCTATCTTGACCAGAGTTGACAATGCTGTGTGGCCTACACTGGAGTGCAGCCAACTGTACCTTATTTGCCAGTTTAAGTCTTCACACAAATAATATATTTTTTTTTTTCACTTTCATCTCTTATTTACCAATTTTTTATGTTTTTCACCAGGTGGGTATAATTGTGTGCAGACTGCTTCATCTGTTAACAACACAAAAGAACTCTGCAGGTGCTGCTCAATCATGTGGACAAGACATTTTAAAACAACTGAAGTGAAAGATAACATTTTTCACTTAGGTACTCTAAAGGTTGGGAAACGCTCTCACTAGGAACAACTCAATGTTCGTAATTTATAGAGCAAAAGTTGCCAACTTTACAGTTGAAATTTCTGTACATTAACATCACCTGTTATTTGATTGGGGCAGAAACAAACTCCTAAAAAGTGCTTACTTAGATTCTGTACCCACCAACGAAAGTGATAGTAGTGTATGAAAGACACTATTGCATCTTTTTGGACTTTCTGTATCACTCAAACAACATGTGTAGGTCTAGAATGTTTATTGAAAAAATAAGTTACATGATACACAGAAATAAGAGTTGGTTAAGGGAGTCACACCCATCCTCCACTTTTTTACAAAAAAGAGAAATTCAAGGGAAAAGTTCTAAAAAAAAATCAATTTTAACTTTCATTCTTACATACAGGCGTTTGTTGCAAGTCTACCCGTATTGTGTAAGTTTGTCTTGCGATAATGTACAAAGATACCTTATCTCGGAGGGCGAGAAGACATTTCGTAGTGGAATGAACTTAATTCCATTAGAGTAATTATTACAATAAGTTGAATGAGGGCCACAGCAAGAGATCCTTAATTTGACAGCTTAGCAAAACCTGGATGAATTTAAAATCAAACTTCAAAAATTATTTCTAAACTTGTGTATATTATTTAATTTATTCAGTGCTGATTGCAAGGGGTCTGGATTTATACACTCATTTCATCCTAGCAAAAGTGAAGAGTTGAAGGAAATTAAATGCCCAGTCAAAGTCTATGCCAAGGTATTAAATTACTTTCAGAAAACTTTATCATCTGACCTCTACCTCATTGAGCCCTCAAATTACTGGTAAGGGGAATTAAATCACCATACAGAAATTTTAAATCCCATTAGAAAATGTACCACTTTAACAAGAATGGGAATTTCCCACTAATTCACTATACCTTCGACTTTGAAAGTTTTTTGCCTTTAACATAAGTCATGATTCAAATTTTGGTACATTTTAACTGGTAACTGAAAATGAACACTCAATGCAAACAAAGTACTGTATATAATTTTTACGTTAATACAGATTTAACACGGACCCACCAAACGACTGGAAACTGACATGTACTACAAATAAATTATAATCTTTCTACTTAATGTACAGTTCTTTCCAATCCTTGGGCTGGATTGGTTGGGCCAAGCATCAGTCAGGTTCGTCTGGGGATATATATTGGTCATAAGGCTTGTAAAGTAAAAGGACTAAAAACTGAGGGAAGAAAGCTTGGAAGACAGCACTACTGAAGCATGCCCACATGGAAAGAGCAAAAGCCGGAAAAAAAATAATCACCTAGAACAGCAACATATGGTGTACTCATCAAACGAGGCACAGAAGCAGTCCAGTACTGGACTCTGTCTCTGGAGCTGCAACTGCTTCACCTCTGTTCCCGCCATTTCTCTTGCCACGTCACCAGTGGATTGGTCAGCCCACCATTCCTGAGGGTTCAACCAATTATAGTTAAAGATTTATTTTCTGTGTACATGTGGTAATCCTTGTGTGTAATGCGTATATACTGTACAGTCATGGCCAATAGTAATTTTCCACATATGGGAGACTCTTGTAAACGTTCAATAGGTTCCCTCTGTTCGTTTGTTAGTAAACTTTCCATTAAATAGTTAAGTACCATCTTCTAATCTACTACAAGTAGCTACTCCGTATTCAACCCAATACCGAATGAGAAACTGAAAACATTAGACAGCAATTTTTTGTAGTTACCCATATATGGATGATTATTATTTACCACGACTACATATACACTAACAATAAACAAGAGGTATATATAACTACCTCCTCATTGGTAGCTCCACAAACTCAACAGTTGACATAAGCGTTAAATGAAGTAACAGGCAAACAAAAGATTGTTTGGGGGGTTATCTGCTGTGGCCGAACTGGAGGCCAGTCTAGTTATTCCTTCAAACTAAACTAACTTTACCTAACCTAACAGAAAATGAAAGAGCTAAACCCAAGTGAGGAGGAAATAGCGATGAGGCATAACAAGCTTTGAAGAAACAATTCAGCAAACAGGGGTATGGGTTGCTTAAGTGGAATCTCTGCTGTTTTAAAATGGAGGGCTACCTATTCCTCAAACTATGCCAGGAAACAAAATCCCTCTGTTTGGGACTAGGTGATGAGTTTTATTGTGAATAAATTTGGGAGGAATACTTAGGCTTCAATTTTCCCACAACATATTCCCCTTCAAAAGATCTACATAAATTTATATCTATGAATCTTTTTCGTATGTAATTTGCCTACAATTAAAACTACATTGTATCCAAGTGAAATTAAAATATAATGAACAGTAAATTTGCCTACAGCCATTTGGTCCGGGCTCTCCTAAGGCTAAATTATATATGGGTTAATTTGCCTCATAGGTTGTGTTTCACTTGATGTGCTGGAGGCTACAGTTTAGTCACTAATGCCACAATAGATTCAGGCTGTCATGGTTATATAATACAGACTCAATATATTACACTGTAAATGAAGTAATTAGACTGCAGTACAACTTTAGCTTAAAATACTGATCGATGCCTGGAAAATCAGTTCCCCAACTCAGCAACAAATAAACTAGTCACTGCTGCATTGTTCTCTCTAGTCAACTGAAACAGGGAAGATTCTTTCTAGCTCTAACCCCAGCATTTCAGACCACCCAACCTAACTCAAGTCACCTCCACTTCTAGACAAAAGTTTATAATATTGTTAACACCAAGCTTGTCACCCTATTGAGCACATAGCTTAACTTGTGCATACATTTTGTTCAATTACTGCGTATCACCTGCTCCTTGTACATTTAAGAGTTAGCTAAATTACCATCAAATATTCCACAACACAAGGCACTCGATTACACACCTTGCCATAGGATGTTTTTAAGAAGTACAACTACATAATGTATACGATAATTTTCTTAAGAGGCAAGTATAACATTTCCATTAACTAATCTCTTTCTGCTTCCGCTAATCCCATAAAAAATATTATTATTAACCCTTCACCCAATATAAACTTTCAAAAATTACCAGGCCTTACCTATTTAATGCTAGTTGTTGGGCTGGAGGTGAGTAAGGCAAGATCTTTCCTTCTCCAGGTGAAGATAACCTTGGCCAGTTCTACCCGCCCATGCACTCACTGGCTTTGCTTCTGTAAAAGAAAAAACGTCAGCCTACTACAAACCATACCTATCCAACGATACCTATAGCATGATCACCTATACTTCCTGACTACCAGCAAGAAGGAATTTTTTTATTAATACCCGGTATGTATATAAAGTCAGTCCTTGTCCTCTGCCATCCACCTTCATCCTTCAGGTTCATGTTGTCGTCGGTGGTGGTGGAGTAGGAACCAGTGTCGGTGACCATGAGGGTTGTGTGTGTAATTCGTGGGCAAGCCCGGCCTCAACTGAAGCCGGTATTAAGGACTGCTGGCGACTACACCTCTCCTCCCCTCTCTGCTGAAGCCCTCCAGTCTCTACCCCTCCCCCTTCTTTGATTGTTTGTTTGTTTGTTATTTGGCCTTAACATCTATCGACTAAGTAATGGTTGTTAAGGCGATATATCTATAATGACAGTGTGTGTATATAATTATGGAAAAGTGTACGTGTGTGAGTGTGTGTGGAGAAGTGTAGCCTACGTGTGTATTGTGTGGTCTGTGAAAGTCTCCACCCCTCCCCCTGACCCCCAATCTTTACCTTCCCCCACATACTTGTCATATATTATCACTTCCCAGTTTACTTCTCCATTCCACGTAAAATGTATTGTCTCTCTTCCTTTCTTCTTCCCATAATTTCACGTTTTTTTTCTCTCTCTCTCTCGTTCCACCTTTCCACATTTTCTTCCTTTGTGACTTCATTTCCTGATCCGGGGTGTGGGTGGAAATGAAATAATTGAATCGTTTGTCACAATGGACGCATTAAATACTTCCATGGCTGTCACTGTACGACCTTGACCAGCACTATAAAAATAACAACGCAGCCAAGACCTCAATGCCACTTTTTGTAAATAATTCTTTGTAGTTAGTAACAAATACCAAATCGTTCATAAAAAGCCCTTAACATAATTGTACAGGTAAAATGATGCTGAATATTTACAGCTGACTTAAAGTGATAGAGAGAGCAGGCTGTAAATGGAGCTCTCAGGGAGGAGTGGCAGAAGGGTAGCCTACTAGCCTATACCAACAGCAGGAACGTCATACTCGCTATAGACTAGTTTAGATTTTCCAGACTATAATACTATCATCAACCACCCACAATACAAAACAACCAAGCTATCCAATAAGATTATACATCACCCATTAATGCCACCACCATACCACAATCACCCAAACACTCATTAGCATCTCCCCCACAATATAGCCTACAAATGATTCCCCACCACCACAACACCAGGTCATGACATATCCCAACTCCTCCTCCAAGGTGCACACCAAACCAGTTGAATTCACTACTCTACCCCTCCTATATGAACCTCAACACAACCCAACCCAACCCATCCATTCATTTTTACTATACCAACAAAACTATTCAGTTCACCACCCTATATACTGTACTTCCATCGCACACCACCACAACCCAACCAAAGTCCATATTAAATACACTATCACTCCCACCAACAAGACTACCAGTTCAAACCAGTATTTTGAAACCACCATCGAACTCAAAACACTATTCCAACACACCAACCTCCCCCACCATCATCACCTCTCGAGTCTAGAAACACATAACTAAACATACACGTTTTTACCATATTCTGTTGCAGTAACGATGACAAGAGAAGAGCAGCAGGCAATTAAGGTTGTTGCTGATATCACGAGGAGAACCTGCACAAGACGGAAGGTGTCACAGGTGTATGCTGGGTGGCATTCAGCCGGTGAAGTGGTTACGTCAATGCGCACCTTCTCAGCGCACAACCACAATACTGACTTTTATCAACAGTTATGCGAAATTAATTAGATATATGATAATAGCACAAGCTGCACAAACATGTACTGTACCTTAATCATAGCTAACGAGTCTATGCATGGTTGACTAAAGGAAGCAATCTCTGCTTGCTAACCGCCTAGTAAAGCAAATTAAACAATCCAATAACAAAATGGGTCAACGACTCATTCCATCGGTAATTATAAAGCAACATAGAAATAGTAGTCAACTCGTGTATTTTCTCTCATAGTCATTGCTAATTATTATAATAATAATGATAACCTGCTGTTACTTGGAATAGTTTGGAGGAATCATTGGCTCCAGATTTACAGCATGGCAAGTGGTGATCATGGTGAAACAAGGCTGTGGTCCGGTCATTTGCTTGTTTGTTTGTCTTCATCTATAACAATACACGCAGCAAATTCGGTGACCACCATCATATTTGCTTATGCTTCGTTACTATAATAGTTACATTACAGTTTTCTGGTTTCCGGTGTTTTCCATTACAATATACACCTGAAAGGAATGGATACGGTGCCTGAACGAATTCTCTCTCTTCTAAGACCAGCAAATTCTGAACCACTTCCCCTTAAAGATCTCGACAGTAGCCTATGGTGCCTATACACACTGCACAGACAACACTCACAGACACCACACAACACACACATACTCTTCTTCACATTCCCCCCCTCCATACACACACTCTCTCATGCTAATATATATATTATACCCACCTACTGGGCTACTACATGCAGTTACAACACTCACACTTTTTAATTATCTACACGCAGCTCGGTAGAGTCGGTACACACATATTACCCATGCACGCACTTATATACACATCACTATGTATACACATTATATTTACAACAGCCTACACTAATTAATATAGGCTACCACTGTCCAGATTAAGGGGAAGTGTGGAATAAATAAAAATCCAAAGTAAAGATACGATATTTCTAGTTTATACACATTATTTTACAATATCAAACAGTACCTTTGAGGATCCAGAGAACATACAATAGTTGCATTATTGGGAGGGGAACATGAAATGGTAGTGTGGAGAAAAGTTGTGTATGTGTAAACACCATGAAAATTATTCTCAATAAAAATAATGAGAATTAATTTTGGTACAGACAGAAACAACAGCTCTGTATAATAGCTCTAATTAGAAACATCAAGAGTTAAAAGTGACTTCTTACCGGTTAAAAAAGGAATATTAAAAATAATCTGCTTTGCAGTCATGTAATATACAAAATGACATTATCACAGTTATGCCTTCTTGATTCCAGCCTCAATAACCCAGTGACACTATTGATTATAAAATGATGATGTTGTTGATGAATGAGATGCTACTTACTGGTACTCTTTCAAACTGTGCCCCAAAACAGACTGGCATTAGCCTACCTCGGAATAAATCATCTGGTGTTTTTGTTGGTACAGTTTGAAGGAAGCAATAATATTATCTAACATGCACACTATACCTTAACTAAGTTGAACAATGGGTCGTATGCAAGAACAACCATGGTGTTGACGATGGCGTGGTACTGATACAATGGCTCTGTTATTTGTGTAAGGAGTCGTCGTACCAGTACCACACCATCGTATGCACCACGAATGTTCTTGAATATGGCCCAATGTGTCATCAAGATAAGGCACGTCAAAAGGCACTAAGATGGAAACAGTGGTATCTCTAATATTCATACAAAATACATACAGTTATTCTTCATATAGTATTACCTGTACAACCTGAAAATTAATTATACATGTACAGTAGTTCCATACAACAAACTTAACAGCTTCCTAAGGTCCGTACAGTACACATCCTGTATGGACACTGTGTACCATTGCCCATACCTCCAAATGAAAAAAAAGAGGCAATACTACATTACACAATACACTTAAAGTAATTGTCATAACCTGAATTGAATCTCTCTTAATTAATGAGCTTCACAATATAACATGTATAAAGTGATATCCTGTGCCAATGGTTTAGGGCCAAAGTATACATTCCGGAATTACTAATACAGAAAAAAAATTCCGAGTAAAAATTATTAAATAGTAATTCATAGCCATTCTCTCGTTCTTGGTCATGGTTCATACTTTGACTTTATTTAGGAATTCTGAATACAGCACAAAATTCTGAGTACAAATTATTAAGTACTAATTCAAGCGCCTACATTCCACCAGACTCAATAAAATGTTGTCCAGACACAAGTTTAACTGGGACTTGTATGTAACTCTGTCGTCTGTTCATTTTAAACATGAGTATGTATAGAAGGAGAATATCTAGGGTTTATAATTAATAGTACTGTCTTCCATTGTCTGGAAGATTTGTGAATACAGAATAGAAAAAAAAAATCATCTAGTGCTTGTATATAACATTCTCTTCTTTGTTGACTGGAAGAAGAAAATGCATGAAATGTTTATCTTTATAAACTTGCCTGTACAACATAACATTGTCTTCTGTTGACTGGAGGAAGAGAACCTATAAAAAAAAACTATCTAGGGTTTGTAGATACAGGAACCGGAGGGAGAGAAAGTTTATCTAGCGTTTGTAGATACAATAATGTTGTATTCTGTCGACTGGAGGAAGAACAGAAAGAGAAAGTTTATATCTGTGTTTGTAAATAACGTTGTCTTCGGTTGACTGGAGGAAGAAAAAGTTTATCTAGGGTTTGTAGGTAACACTGTCCTCTGTTGACTGGAGGAAGAAACGGAAAAGAGTGTTTATATCTAGGGTTTGTAGATAACATTGTCCTCTGTTGTCCGGTAACGCATGGCACTCCTGACAGAGGGCGGGGCACCATACTGCTCTGTGTCAGACTCGTAGGCACTGTTGACATTGCCACCGTTGGGGGTGAACACTCGCTGATGGTCTGCGTCTGAGGCAATGGAGGTCCGATTGCGTGGCTGTGGGAAAACGGACACCAATATTAATTTCTCTGCTGTGGACTCCTTTCTTTGCATGGGTTCATCATAACTGTCCAAGCCTATAGTTATCACTTATATTACAGATTTAATCTCTGGGTAGCAAGCTTTAACCAATTATCATTAACCATTACAATAACAAATTTATGCAGGGAAAGAAATGTGTCCGAGTTTCATAACGAAGGACTCTAGTCAACAAAAGTGAATAAAATACAATACTGTAAGCAGAAGGATATAAATCTTTCCACACCACATACTGACCTTCCTAGCTCCCAGTGTTTGCATCTTGGACATACGGCGTTCCTGTACGACTGTCTCGCGTCGCTCAGCAAGTGCCTTGATGGTCTCGCGCCTCATGCTCAGTCGACGCATGTTACCTAGCACTGGAGTCTCTGTCAATTTCATACAAGATTAATGGCTGCAATTCTTTAATGCATATTTTCTATAATTGGCAAAAAATGCTCTGTTGCAATGATTGTACAGTAGAGTTGTTAGTGTTTGATGTATGTTATCTTGTTAAAGTTGATAAAAACCTAAACAATGGTATGAGAGACCTGGTTTATTCTCAGAAATTAATAAAAAATCAACTAACCAGTCTCCATGCCATTCTCTGCTGCATCTGCTGAAATGCTGAAGAAACGTTTCTTGAAGGCCACATCAAGTGTTCCAATGGCCTGCTTTTTCTGCCGGTGTCTCTCGAGGTTGTGGATGGTCTTGCGATGTCCCAGCTGTCCACCCTGTACGCTGTCACTGTCATAGTCCCCGTCAATGCCTTTTAACCTCTGCAACTGGCGCACAATATCCACAGCATTCCTCTGAATGAATGCGTCTTCAGTCGTGTCCTCAGCCTGGAAAAAGACCCAACCATGTAGTGCAACAGGATTATGGTAAAGTAGGTTGACAACACTCACCCCAGATGGGTCACAGGATAAGTATATGATCATATGACCAAAAACATGGTTACTTAAACTCTGAAGGAGGAAAAGCTGAAATAAATACTGTAGTAAGATGAGAGGCCAGAACATTACTGTACTTTACCTTCTTGTTGCAGCAGGTGAGCTCAGTGGAGGCGAGGATGTGCGAGATGGTACCAAAGCGATGGAACAACATGGCAGTGAACTGGATAACCAAGATGAGGGCAAAGAAGAACACAAACACGAGACCAATGGGTTCAAGTTGTAGATGTTCCTGGCTGATGAGCACCTGTAGGGAACAACACAGTACACACAGGTAAATTAAATGATGCATTCCTCAAAACTCTAACATTACAAACTCGGGCAAAAAAAAAAATAAATAAATAAACATTCCTCAAAATTCAACATGACAATCTCGAATAAAAAAACATGCAAACAATTACCTATCTATGTGAGTGGAAAGTCTGATGAAAACTTAAGAGGTATTCCTTACTATCAAAAATACAGTACATACTACTTTTATGGCACCCATTCATTCTCACAATCATATACAGTACAGGTACTCTATTCCTATATGTACTGTATATTGCTATAGTGTGACAAAAAACAAAATAGCTGCCCTGTGCTGTAATAGATATAAAACGTGGATTGATAATTGATTTAGGTGCTAGCATATTTACAACCTCAATACTGTAATGAGAGATATGGTTGAAGTTCCTCAAGCTGTCTGGCCGAGATATGGTTTGGTCTCATCACATAATAATGTAAGTAAAGTAAGTAAGTATCACTAATAAGTAGTCATATGTTATCATGAACAGTACATGGCATATTTTTATCAAGTAGCCAAAGAAAATAACATACTGTACTTAAGGACCTTGTGATGTAGTCAGAAAACTGGAGGTAAATGAGTCCTTCAAATATTGCCACAAAACACCACCTTTTGGAAGGAGCTTGTTTTATGGCATGGTCAGGAGACATCAGAAGCCTTCAAGTTTCATACATGATCACAGGGTCCTTAACCAGATATTATGAAAGAGAGTACTGTACTTCACTTACAAACTCCTAAGCTTTGATACTGTTATTTTTTTAAACCATAATTAATTTCATAAGTTCTGACTATGGACTGAGTTTCAGGTTACCATCAGCATCACATGCACGCACACTCACGCATGTTCACATATATCTCAACTTGTGAACTTGGACCCTTCTGCAGAGAGAGGGACATGAGGGAATATCCTAAATCCTTCACCTGTAATTTTATGAAGAAAGTGGTTTTACAATACTATCAACAAACACAATGAGCATTTACTACAAATTTTTCATCCTGAGTATGCATCTTTTATAACATGAAAAAGATATAACCATTCATTCATTCATACAAACAGCTGTATTAAAGTATTACTCATCAAATTTAAATGTAAGTACAGTACCTGTACTGTACAGTAATTTTCCTCGGCTTAATAAAATTATCTTTTCTAAAGTACTAATTGGCCTCACATTTCCTCGACTCTTATACTAGTTTACAATGATCTAATTTAACAATAGCAATATAAACTAAAACAATAGTCAAACAAATTCTTCAGCAGAACAATGTCTTATAAATATAAAATTAAAAAAAAATTACAAATAGAAAGATTAAATACCTGTACTAAATTTAACCCTCTGAATATATCATGTCTGATTATGGATCTGAGCAAACTTGTTGGTAACCAATTAATATAACATATTTGCTTATTCCATACCTGTGAATTGTGTAGCATTTCTAAAATCCTACAAGGTACATGTCTAAAAATATAAGACGACAACTTTTCTCCTAACACTGTACCATAAATTTATACATGACATAATGACTAACAAGTTAAATTCTGTAAATCATCTAATAACAATGGAATACTATGGCTAATGTAAGAATTACTCCCATGCAAGAAAATATTATTATAAGAATCATTAAAGTGTTACTAACAATATATAACATGGGGCCATATTCTTTCCTATACCAATATTCAGAATTGTTCACTTGATTTTATTCTAACTAATAGGAAAGTTTCATGTGGTCTGAGTGGAAGGCTACTAATTCCTCCAAACTATACTGTACTACCAAGCAAATCTCCTGTACATACACTGAAGTGGTCTGTTTCCTGGCAGAGTTTGAAAGAATCAGTAGCCATCCAAATTTTATCACAAGAAATTGCCTCCATAATTACATTGCAAGAAATTTATGCAGATAAACAAATTACAAATAATGTATGATTTTAATGCAACATACTATAAGCAAACCCATGTCTCCAAAGTTTCAGTAAAAATCAAACATTACATTCTGTTAATATCTGACTATGAGTGCAAAAATACTGAAAAATTAAACAATTCTTTTTAAAGGTGTGTGACAAAAAAATATGGCCCTTAGTCATGCATTTCCAGCATAACTAATACCTGAAATAATGAGTGCAATAATGCAGCACTAATTTTGCTCACTCAAGTACAGTAGATATTACACAAATAGCACTACAAACAAATAATTACTGTAATAACAATAATATCAAGATATCAATTTCTGTTTCAAATACTGTAATGAAATTTAGGAGAACACAATGGATGGATCCTGTACACTTCATAGGAGTACTTCAAGTATTAGGTCTATAGTATTGTTTGACCCTTAACACTCTCAGGCTTGGCCAATGCACATACTGTATATTCTCTGTCAATTATGTGCTATGGTGAATCAGTCCCATCTTGAGTGAAGGGAGTGAGGATGCCAGTTTACAGGGGCCTCATAGTAGCCAAATGAAGCCCTCAGGTACTGTACTTCATAGTTGCTTACACTGTATTCAAAACAAAATGCTGAATTGTACTCTACTGTGTATGAAATTTTGTCATTTTTAAGTCAGAGAAAACTGTTCATTTGTCATAATCATGAGTGATGAGCCTGAGAGTGTTAAATAACAACAGAAGTAAGTTCTAGTGTTAAACTGTACTATGTGCTAATCACACTCTAGCCAGCATGCACTTATGACTATCTGGATAGAAGGAAACCTTGTGGTACATTTTTCACTTTCTGATTGAAAAATATTCCTGAAATGATTTTGCTTTCTGGTAACTCAAATGTTCATTATACTGTATTATCAATATTACACATATGGTAATTATATTGTCCTCATTATCTCAGAATTTGGACGCCACGTGTTCGTTAATTTCATACTGTACTGACAAATATAATCTAACATGATATATTTGGATACAGTTTAAGCAAATTATGATGCACCTGATGACATGTATATATAAAAAAAGAAAATTTAGCACAGATGACTCATCTGTAAATTTTTTTTTTTTTTCTTCAATACAATTGTCCTCCAGTAAAATTTTATCAGCACAATGTACATTAACACTCACAGGCTTGCTTGACACAGCCCATCGTATTTTGAGCTTCTGTGATTTAATCCTTTGGTGGCTGCTTCAAATCTGTTTATACTGTATATAAAACCAATGATGCTCAGTTGTCTCAGTCAGTGGAAACCGTTCAGATAGAGAGATCTGATTTTGAAGTGATGAAGCAAAGTATTCAAAGCGTCTGACAGTGATACGTCATTCTAGGTCAAACAGTCTCCAGTAATCTTGTCCAATATTGGCTACTGATACTGAAATTATCCATCAACGGTAGGTTGAAATATTTTAGCAAAACAAAATAATGAAGTCAATTTGCACCACCTGGCTTGGTTAATATGAAATGGTAATTACTGTATAGTACTGTATGTGCACTGCAGGCAGGGCTAATAATTGATTAGGTATTATGGTACAGTATGAACTCATTTTTATATACCGTGCAGTGTATCTAAAACTGCAAAATAAACAAATAAAAGGGATGCTGTACTCTACCACAGCCATTGAATGTCATTACATTCTCTGTACCACACTAAGGATATGCAGTTATATCACTCTACTGTATGAATCTATGACAAAATGCAAAAATATTATTAAAACTGAGTTAATAGCATGTCATTAATAGCCAGGGAGGCATCATGCTGAATCAATTTGTTATCATGCTAAGGTCAGAAGGACAGTCATGCGGATCAATGTGAGATTCCAGAGAGCTTCAGGAACTAAAATGTAGCTCTGAGCAGAACTACAAACACAACAGTCAGAAACAAACGTCACAACCAATGCCACCAGAGGTCCGTGTTATCACTCGGGTTGTGAACAGAGTAATTGTCTGCTTTTCATTCACATAAAAAGTTTCCACAAGTCATGTTGTGGTGGTGAAAAGTACATACACAAATACCTCACTACAAGCCAAGTGATTAAGGGGGTAATGCACCTTTGGTACATAAGAATGCCTTGATTCCTCCAAAGTATTGTATGGCAGAAAACAGGACCAGATTAACAAAAATGATGGAGGCTTTTTGCTTGGAATAGTTTGGAGGAATCATGCAGTTACTCCAGATTTACCAACACAGTACTACCCCAATAAATTAGCTTCTGGTGGCAGTGGAATGGACTTTACTGTATTTTCTGACTGTAGTGGTTACGCTTTCCTGCACAAAACAGCCAGAAGGAGAAGGAGGAGGAGGAGGAGGTGAGTGAGGTGTAGGTAGGTGGCTCCCTCTCTGACACCACAACCAACCAGAGCCAAGGAAACTGCCCAAAGGTATACGGTACCTCGTGGGTATCGGGTACAATTGTGATGTTCTCTCGAATTCCTAGCGGCCAGTCGATGTGCAGTTCATCTTTGTTCAGTTGCAGGAGGAAAACAATGAGCACAAAGAGCGCGTTGAGCATGAAGAAACCGAAGAACGATTTGTTTCTCAGTTCCTTGAGCTCGATCTCGGCTTGTTTCTGTTGGGGAAGAAGATGCACAAACCACCCCTGTCATCATTACAGCACAGATGGGCGGTCGGCCGGGGGTTGGACAAACAATGACACACCTACCTCGCTCGTAGCCTCGATGAAGGTGATGTTGGTTTTGACCCCCAGAGGCCAGGTGATGTGGATAGTATCTTTGTTGAGTTGGAGCAGGAAGACAATAAGTACAAAGATAGCATTCATCATAGTGAAGGAGAAGACACTCAAATTCCGAAGCTCCATTAATTCAACTTCCATGATTTTCTAGAAAGGGAAGAGGGGAGGGAAGGGAATAAAGGGATTAGTTCATGCAACATACACCGGAACCGATCACAGAAAACAGTACAGCACCGACGTACAGGGTAATTCAGCCACAAGGGAACAAATTTACGATATAAGTATTACTGTATATACAGTAAAGAAATATACTTGGTATGTTTAGCTGGCCAGATTTATATGTTATATTTATTGCTCTCCATAATGAATGAGAGGAAGAAAATCAAGAAGTCTTTATAAGAGTCATGATTTGCTCCATCTGATATGAACTATCTCCATTTGCCAATACTGTACTGTAATAATTAAGATCACATAGAGTCAGTTTCATCAAAAGTGGGTTTGTCTCAGCTATACTGTACGCCAATTTGGATGTAATGTATATATTTAAACAAAGTATATACTGTAATACAATGTTGTAATTAGCTACAATAAAACTGAGAGACCTGTCCACTTGAAATAAAACTGAAATAAAGAAGATGAGAAATATAGAAACAAAACATTTCCCAATTTTGTACAATGCGACCACACCAACTTCGATGCTATATACATAACAACTCAAGTACTCTTTTTTTGTTTTTAACAAACACACAACTAAGAAAAACTAACTTGCACTTGACTAATAATTCCCAGGTACAGTCAGGGTGAAAAGTTTGGCCGTATACCCACCAGAGGTCAGTTTATGAGAGGATGTCTTCAGCAAAACTAGAGTTGATAATATCCTCCATATAATGCAAAAACTAACCACATATTTAGCCAGTCTGTTTCTAAACAGTTTTGAGAAAACAACAGTTGAAGAGAAGTAAACAAATGCTCCAAGTTAAAAGTTTCCATTACCTAAAAGGTGATTAAACTGACTTCTGGTGGCCAGGAAGGCAAACTTTTTCTTCACCACGGCTCTACAATTTTGCATGCCTGGATTGAGCTAATAATCCTGTTGCCAGAAAGTCTCTGGTTCTACTGGCAATTATTTTCTTGCAGACAGTATAGTGCATTTCCACAGCTGGTAATTGTTTGAGGGCTATTCCTTGCATCTGATTGGATGAAGTATGATTCCTAACTACTGATTGGCCAGCTTCAACCAATCATGGTCAGCCAACTTTTGATACTAGTTGACTCTGGACATTTGCCAGCAATCAAAAAAAGGAAACTAAATTCTAAATGTTTTCTTATTTTCAAAGTCCCAGTATCTGAACTTCAGTTCAATGTACAGTACTGGGTCTATGCACATGTGTTCATCCTGTTAACATTTATATTTTTCACATTCCAGTTTCTCTTGCTAAAACCCGGACAAACTAGATAAAAGAAGGAAGCTATGTTTCTATCATATGCTGAAAAAAAAAATTAGAAGTAGCATTCACCACAACATAAATACAGCACAGATGCAGATATAAACTTATGGTGTAACTCATACGAGAAGGGTAAAAGACCCCTTCCAATAACCAGTACCCACACCCTGCTGAGTTGGGGGGACAGGAGTCAGTAATGGGAATAACATTGATTTGGTTAGCAAGTACTGTACTATTCCAGGTGGTGGGTTGTGGTAACTGGAAGAAGATAATTACATTTCATTTACGTTGTATCATGAGTTTATATCTACAAATGTGCTGCTGGAAACGGTCCCACATACTGGTCCATATGCAAGAAATTTCATGATCTAATGTTAGAGTTGGCGACAATGACTACAGTACTAAAATGACTCAGTAGGCATATCATAGTCATTGTCACTGCCTTGTCAATGACTATTATAGTTATGACTCTGTAGACATAATTACTGAGCCATTGTCTCAGTCATTGTCACTGCCTTGCCAATGACTTTTATTGCATACAGCCTACTATGAGAATAGACTCCTGTATCACTTGATGGTAATACAACTAACATGCTGGCTGACATGATCCTTCATTCCAGTCGAGTGTTTTGTAGTAATGTACAGGCCAGGTTTGTTGTGTTGTCTTGTCTATTGCTTAATGTCATGTAATGGTGTATTGAGTTGTATTACATTCTATTGTGTCATATTATTGCTGTGTTGTGTTGTGTTGTGTCATGTTATGGTGTAGGCTACTGTACCATACTCTGTTGTGTCATGTCCTGCTATTTCGTGTTGTGTACTGTAGTATAGTATTGGCCTCCACCACAGCACTCTGGACCAGGACAACACACTTCAGTGTTACAGTACTTCATCACCACTGTTGATTTCTACTACATATTCTCAAATGTCTCAAGAAAGTGGGATAAGTCTTAACACATGATATATTATAATGCTCTGCCACAGCTAAAGTTTCTGAGTCCCAACTCTATCACTGCATACAGAACTTCCCCTGAAAAGTTTGCACTATTCAACAATCTCTCACAACCCAAGTTGTATATAATAATCTTTCACTCCATTATTAACATAAGTTGTATATATTACAAAAATAAGAAATTTATGCATAGTATATATATATATATATATACAGTATATATACTAAGTACAATAGGATTATTAATTTAAATGTAAACACAATAAGTATCAAGTTTGTTAGTCTGATCATTAGTAAAGCAAAACTGGTAATATTACAAGTACTGTATGCACCATAGGTAATATGTATAATACTTGTGTTGGACCATGTATTGTACAGTACTGTTTTGTAATGTTAAAACATACATGTACTGTACTATCAGATGTGCATGAGTTCTCCAGTATGGGAAGTTATACTATTTTTACTTTGAAATGTCCTTCAAAGTTGTTACCCAGAGGAAATAAATCAGTCTATATGTGTTGCCCTGGGCCTGGCTGTGGACATGTGTGTTGGGTCATACTATTGTATCGTATTCATAGTCATTTAGACAGAGATTTTAGTCTGACACCCAAAATATGACTGTAGAGTGAAATAACTGTGATTGTGTTAGTGATATCCCTAGCTCTATTTGAGCCCAATCACTGGGTTCACTAGAAAGAAGTCCAATTTAGACTTTATGGGATTTTACAGATTCTGCTGAATGTAAATCCTTCACCAACAACTGGGAATACGACAGGTAGTCTAATCCTTCATGGTGTTTAGGAACTGTTATGTAGTTGGTGTGTTGGCAGTCAGTTCATATTAATGATCCTGCCTGAAAATTATACAAACAGAATAACCTACAGTTGACAGAGTTTTTGTAATCAAGCAGAAAGAAAAGGGTGAAGTATGGAAATGAAAATTTGAAGGGAAGAGAAATTAACATTAATGTACACTACTACTGGTACTTAAAATTTACTTGGAATCAAGTCAATTTGCTCTCTTATTGCAAAAAATCTGCATGTCAACTACTGTATATCTTATGTGTATAAATTACATGCATTAAATAAAATAAGTGCTAATGTCCAACATACCAACATAAGAATCAATATATGTCAACCAATATGTAATAACCATGTGAGGGATGAAGTAAAATGTGAATGGTAGAGTATTGTGCAGATGTGAGCTTAGAAAACAAACAAACACAGTTAACTAATCTAAGTGGCAAACACATGTAAGTGGTTAATTGATGTGAGTGAGGACTGCATGTGCTCTAGGGACACACACAGAAGATGTTCCACTCCCAGTCTAGTTAGCCCAGACGTTCACACTTCAGGAAACATTCAAGAACAACACTGTCGTACCTCTGGAGTATTGGGTCCTGGTGGTTGGTATGTCATAGAGGTTTAATTCTCAAATTATACCATCTACTATATTAAATGAAATCAATTAGACATACCACAAATTAAACTTTGTAACATAATATGGTAAAAATTAGATGCACCACAATTATTTTCATGCACAGATACACAAGAGATATTAGAATTTTACTCCTCGGTGGAATTTTAAGGCAAAATCATGATGTTGGCGAGCACTGATTCCCGCCAACCATCCGATCCTTAAATGGTTACCCAACCACCGGGATGCATAACCTCTAGGCATACCACAACACTGTTCATGAATGTAACCCTCTAGTTAAGAGACAGGAGTTGAAAGGGACATGAACTTGGCAGAATACTTACGTTGCGATATGTGTTGTATCGGGTACGTACTGTATGCCTTGTATGCGAGTCTCTTCCCCTAGCTAGCATTTTGGTCAAATGATTAACTTAAGCAAATAAACAGTGTCTAGGTGAACTCTGTTAAGGACTGTATATATATGATGTAATTCATATTCATGTCAAATATGAAAAAAGATTGATTTTAAGGGACCGAGATGTTTTCAGTTAATTAGAGGCTCATGATTCTCCCTAACCAGACCATGAAATTGAGAACCTCAGCAAAGGTGATTTGATCTTTGTGACAAAAGTTGGAGGAAGCAACAGTCTCTAATTTACTGACAATATCTTATCCCTTAAATACTAATGTACTGTATAATTATATTTAATGAAATGAGATGTAGTATTCAAATAGATTTATAAATACAGTTAGTTATACAATGTACATACTATACTACTTTAGAGAGATTATAAAATACTGCATAATAAACAAACTGTCATATGTATGATGTTAATCGTAAAATCTAAAATCTACTTACAGTGAACTGACATAAAAGATCCAAACAGCAGAATTTTCCAAAGTGTAAAATTATCTTCTTTCTACATCACAACCATCTCTGATAGGAACTAATAAGAAACTTGTCTATCCTTGTTGCAGAGAAATTTGTACTAAGTTTAAGCAAAATCTGACTGATTCATCTGATACACATGTGAAATTTTTCATATTCTGTGCTTCAATCTCATTGTTCTATGGTACTTTATACTTGTTTTAACAGTACAGTATTCAAACCAATCAGTGGGGCCCATTCAGTTACTATAATTGTGTTGTACTTAAATCAGCTTTACTGAATACATATTGGTTGTTCAAATGTAGTAACCCCTTTGAGTAACTTAAACTTTAGTTATTTTACTATCACAAAATATGACATAGTCCTGGTTTGTATTCTGCAGTCTGGATTTTTCGTTCTCCACTGTTAGTGCAAACTACAACTATTAAAATTATTTTGGTATACTATTATCACTATCACTGATATGTGAATGCAGGAACAATTAAAGCCTCTCCAATTCTGTCATGTCCTGTATATAAAATGTGTGTGTATGAATAGGTGGTGTTGATATGTGTACTATACTAAGATGGATGCAGTATAAAACTCTCATCTTATTTATCCAGTATGCTGTAATATTCTATAAAGTTCTGTGTACAGGACTAATAACATTAACTGTACCATTCAGAAATATGAACAGCTGTATAGTATTTCTATAAAGTAGTTTTTTATATCCTATACTGAATTATTGTGTGCAGTTTGCCACACATGAAACTGACTCATTTTAATGATCGTGTGGGGAAATGAGGGGAATATTTGGTGAAATATCTATGCATTTTGAATTCTCATACTTTTCAATAGTAGTGGTCAAGCACAGTACTCAGTACGGAAATATTATCTATCGTATATGAATATAATTATGTTTTCCCTATATATAACCAGTTATCTCTGTTTCATGTATGGAGAACTACATTTTCAAACTGCCCTGAACCATGTTAATCGTGTGGTGTGTATGTGTAAGTTACCAGAAATAAAAGACATACAGTTGCTTGCAAATAATTCATCCCACTTACCTATCCTGAAACTTTAAAAGTAAAGGGGTCTTGTATCTGTAACAATTTTAACAACTGAATTGTACTCAATTTTGTATGCAAGAAAACAAAGACTTTAAACAGTTTTTTCTTTAAATTGCCATGATCATTAATGTAACAAGTATCAAAGGGCAGGATGATGGGAAAGAAACATTGCAGCCAACTGTAATGATGTGCTGTATACCTCTCTATTAAGCATTAATTAACTTGTCAAATCGATTTAATATCTAATTTATTTGAGGTATGGTACAGTATATGATAGAAAAACTAGCCAAGCAATGAGAAGAAAGGGAAACTGAAGTAAAATCTCAGTCAGAGCTTTGGTTCCCTTTCAGTGCAACACTGAAACAAAATCTAAAACATGTGAGGCTTCATCAATGCCAAATAAGGCAGGATGAATACAAATCATACTTTCCACTTCTGAATCATTGATAAAACCTCGTGTGTTCAGATTCTCACTCTGCCGGGAAAGGGAAACAAAGCAATGATAAGATTTTACCAAGTGTAATGTATTACCTTTCTACCAGGATTCTTATTGGTCCTTAGCTAGTTCTTCCACTGTACACAATACCCCATAATGTACTGTAATCCCCTGTATAACTGAAGACAATGTATATGCAATTTTATACCATACACATAAAGCATGCCATGTGAACTGTTCCTATAGGTAAGTAATTTTCATATACAGTACCTGTTCAGTATGTGTAAATTGTTTTCAGATCTGTATACAAACTGCAAACCTTCTATGTACAGTAAACCCATCAAAAAAGTCAATCATGCTGCACCTTTATGATTGAAATGATATACAGTACTGTACTCTTTATACAATGAACAAAATAGGTTATTAATATACTGGTACAATGTGAGCCAGTATTCATTTAGGTGTTGCATCTAAACCAGTGATGCAGCAAGATGTTTTTGGTGGGTGTACAGTACTCCTGAAATTCTGGTCATTAGGGAATTTTGTGTATTCTTTGACAGTGCCGTGCAACATAAAAGCGAACAGGCAAGGTAGATGAAAACACCATTTGTGAAAGAGCTAATACTGACAATAATTCACAACTGCTTCTTTAGATTTAAACACCAAAGAATTATCAATAAAAATAATGCTCCTTCTTAAATGTTGCTTCTTCCACATTTTCTCCAAGTCAGTTTTTCTTTAGTGGATGAAAAATATCCACAGTTATCATCAATAGGTTTCATTGGTCAAGTGAAACTCCCAACACTACGGCAGGTGAGCTTCAACCAACAACAATCATCCCTCACAATATCAGCAGTGGATATATATCCAACCAACTACAGAAAAACTAACCATAATATATTTTTAAACTACCACAAAAATTTAACACAAATACACAAAGACACACCTGTTCCTGTGCATTCTTGATGAGTGGATAGAGGTACTTTTCGATGAGGTCCTTGAAGAACTGCACCTCAGGCCCGGGTAGATAGTCCACCTCACCACGCTTGAGAGACTTGTCTTCTATCCAGTATGGGTTGATCAGGTCGTCTCGCTCTTCCTTTGGAGCTGATAGTACAAACAGCATAATAAGCATAGTCTTGTGAAGTCATCAATATTCACACACTTTCTTTACAACCATCAACAATTCAAATGCCACCATCATAATACTGAACAGAAGCCTATCTATGTACTGTACAATAGATGTACAAATCAAAGTACCTGTTGCAAAATTATTCTTTATCCAGTGCAAATTTAAGAACAAAGAGGTGTGGTGGATGAGATGGAACTGTAGCAGATTGTACAGACAACACAGAAAGATAAATAATACAACTCAGTATACAAATCAGAGAATTGTTTAGAGAGGTATGTGAGGCGACACCAGTGTGCTTTATATACTGACCAGACATCTCACTCTCGCTGTCAGTGTAGCCAGTGTGACCATCGTCATTGATAACGTGAGCCGTGCCGTCAGCCCTCAGTGATACACGGTGTTGCATTCCTGACCGACGACGCTGGTTTTGTGATATGCCCATGTGTCTGAAATATTACAAGATACAATTGGTGATCAAGAAATTATGAGACTATAAAAATATGAAGGCTGGTTCAAAGGTAAAATGCTTTGAATACAATACAATGAGTGACGAAATTACTGGTCTACAAAATTCACAGGTTCTGCCATTTTCTTGAAGTCTTGATGGATTTTTACAAGAATATCTTAGAGGCAGCCACAATGAAACACTCACGTTTCCATGGTCTCCACTTTCTTGTTGATGTCTTCCAGAGATTTGGCAATGCTGCTTAGCTGTTCCCGGTCACTGTTGCTGTTGGGGTGGACACAAAGAATGATCTTGAAGAGTCCAGCCAGGGAGAACTCTATGGAGCCTTCATCATCGTTAATCTGGTCACGGGTCAGGAAGCCCAGGAGTCCCTCTTTCTTTTTCTGCTTCTTTGCTTCTTCGGCAGCTTTACGCTCTGCTTCCATTTCCTATGAATGGTAGGTAATAAAGTTACATTTTATCTTACACACAGGGTGACCTACAATAATGCAAATGAAAGTCTATAAGGCCACAACTTATTACTCTAAAAATGTTACCATCACCAACAACAGTGAAAGACTCAAGACTATTATATTCCTTTACCTTTTTGGTTTTCTTGGTGGCAATTTCACGAGTTCCCCACGATACATTGTTGAGGTTGATGAGTGAATAAATGATGAGGAGGAGGTACATAGAGGGGATAGAGAGGAGATACAGGAGACCAGGGATAATGCATTTGAATTCTTGAGGATGCATACAGGCAGCAATGAAGAATGAGCCTGAGAGAGCAATAAGGAAAATGGCTGATGGTGAGCCTATGCCGTCCTCTCCCAACTGGAGCGTTGTACCCACGATGACAGCCATCATGATGAGGGCATATGAAGCAGACATTATCTGAGCCACAATGATCTGTGATGACCCAACAAACACACATCATAAGGCACAACACATGTCAGCACAACACAGCACAGCACATGAAACAAGAGACACCACATGGTTAAAATCTGTTGACAGGAACTTTACAAAACATCACAAATAATTGATCAATACAGTATTGAGAGACCAAATCACAACAAGTGTTCAATGTACACAAAAAATAAACTACTTTGATTTCACCATTTGGCAAGTAAACTATCTGATGTTAGTTTTGGTAAAATACTAAAGTCATGTTACACAGGTAAGGGTATAATGGAGATATTTTTGAGGACATGCCTCTTGAGAAAGGAGAGCAAACTTTGAAGGAAGATAAGAAAGGATGGATACTTGAGAAGGTGAACGTTATCAGTTAGTGTGTAACCAAATTAGCATCAAAACTTTTTAAAGTATGTTCTGCCAACTGTACCTGGATGGAGGATTTGAGTGTGAAGCAAGACACCATGAAGAGAAAGATGGGGATGATGTTGTACTGGAAGGAGATCCAGTTGCCGATGTGGAAGGCTGCTACGAAGGCACCAATCAACATAAGGAAGATAGTACCAGGACCCAAGATTGTTCCTGCCATCAACATAGTCTGCAACAACACCATACACATATAACAACAATAACACTTTTTATGGTTTATAGCAGCAGCATTATAACTACTATATATCATAACAGTAACTATCATCATTTTAAGTACAGTACAACTATCAAAATATGAATATTTTATGGGTTATTAAATAAAGGGACAGAGAAAGCAAAATAGAAGTGAGAGAGAGATCATGATTGCAACTTTACAGCAGTACAGCACCTGGTAGGAGATGTATGGAAGAGATATGTTGTCATTAACTTCGATAGTCTTCTTGTAGTCCTGAAGCAGATCCATGATATTGGCCATGGTGGAGGGAACCCATCGACGCCTCTGGTTGTAGAACTCAGAGAAACCTTCAGGGGCATGTGTGTAGGCATCAGAGGCAGCACTGTACTCTACTCGGTAACCTCTCTGTAGCAGGAGTGTACACAGCCATCGATCCTCACCTGTAAACACACATTAGATACTGTTATAGTATTGCACGCACACACACACACACACATGTCACCTCCCCTATGCATGCACAAAAGTTCACACACACACACAAATCTCAGTATGCATATGGTACATTTATTGTTTGACTTGTGTTGCAGTACAATATATCACACAGTACTGTACTAGTACTGTATATGCAAACATACAGTTATATCTTTTATGCTCAAATTTTCACTCGGTTAAGATTTTCTGTACACATATTCATTATTCATGATACATTTAAGACCATTACTCAGAATAAATTGAAGGTTTAATGACCAACATACGAAGATTACTTACCCTGATCGTACTGTACATAGTGCCTGGCCTGGCTGGACTTGGTGGTGTATCTGGCCATAACATTGTCATCCATGAGAGCTTTACCACGGAAGAGGGAGAAACATCCTGGGCTACACAACACACACCCAATCATGTGTTCAGTGGCCTTCTGCAGCCAATGACCAATGGCATACTCAAACATCTGGTACCACACCATCAAACCTGAAAGAAATATAAATATAAATATAACATCTTTAATTTGTGTAAAGTATCATTGACAATACACTTGTATCATACAATTACTAATTAAATTCAATATACCTTTAGCATATAATACAAAATTGGAGATAGAGTAAACATGAAGTTGTTGTTGTTGTTCGTCAATTTACTTACTAAAGTGAACTGACATAGTTTGGAGGAATGAGTAGTTCTCTATGTCACCCAAAATCCTCTTAAGTCCTCCCCCAACCTAAACCAATTCATGCATACATAGGGCCCTTAATTATACCTGAGCCGACGGGATGGATGCGACCACAGGCAGCACCCAGGTTGGTGTTTTTCTTCATGAGATCGATCAAGAGAGCCACAGCACTAGGGGTGAAGTCAATGTCTCCATCCAGTGTTAAGAGGAAAGTGTTCTCGGCGATCACTTCTTTGCGGTCCACAGAAATTGGCTGGTCCATCAGTTTGAAGCCGAGGAGATAGTACATGTACATTACCTGAAGAAGTATGTATATTAGTATAATAAGGACATGTACATCACCTAAAATACAGTCCAGTCCAGTCCAGTACCTGAAGGGCATATACAATCTATAAAATAAATATTAACCAAATGAGACTAGTGTTTGATCTGTGAAGTACTGTACTTTGAATGTACAAATTGTTTTGAAAATACAAAAAGAAAGACTTTACCTGAGACCATCTTTTCTTATGCCTGATCTTGCTCTTGTCCTTGAGGTGGGCCACAATCTTAGTCTTGCCCGGCAGCGTCCACACCAGCCGCCCACCATATGGAGCCGGGCACTTCTTGGGTGGCCGGATGCGGATGTCAGTCTGGTGGACATGGGTGGCTGCGTCGTCCATCAGGTTCACCAACAGACGCACAAACTGGTTCACCACGTTCTCGTCCTCATTGTCGTCGGAAATCTCAAAGGCGTCGTCAAAGAAGATGTGAGCTGGTGGGATGGAGGGGGTTCATGAGACCTCTGGATTATGAGATTTTTTGAATTTTTACTAGTACAATTCAATCACAACACAAACAAATAACAAACTGTACCTTTTGCTACATACAGTAGCTAGATTTTCCCTTTACAACAAGAAACTCAAACTTTGTTATTATTTAATCAAATCAACTAATATAAATTTCTTCATAAAATCATAAATACATAAAAAACAAAAAAAACATCCCTTATACGGCTGACTGTACCATTACATGTACTTACTCTCAAACTCGTAATAATCAAGATCGACAATTTTGAGGTATTTCTGGGCCACACGACGAGCAGACTGGTCCTCATCCATACGCAGGATAGACTTGAGCATCTCCATCATCTCCTCCTCATTCTCGTGCCACATGGTTGCCGTGGCGTAGATGCGGGTGATCTGATCCGAGGACTTGATCTTGCCAGTCCCGGCATTGTTGTTAGAGGAGGAGTCGGTATGGATCGATATGGTTTCGTAGTATTGGGATACCTGCCAAAAAAAATTAAGTTAATATCACACCACCAGTTTTCCTAATGTCAGACAAATGAACATGTTACAGTTTAAACTTGCAGCATCTACAAGTTAAGAAATGTCATCAATGTAAGCTCCTTCTTAAAATTAAATGGAACTTTTGTGTATACTCTATTTAGCAGCACTTTCTCTACATATTAACAAGCTTCTCAGTCATGCTAAAGCTGGACTTTTAATTAAAAGTCTACACGTCACCATACTTCGTTTTCGTGTTCGTCTGCGTTGAGGTTGAGGTCCTCGGTTTTGACATCTCCCTCATCATCACGTCGCCTATTAAGCGCCAGTGACTGGTCTATGAGTAAGGAGTTGTACATTGGTGTCACAAAGAGCTTCTCTGTGGATGCCAGACGTTCACATTTGGGTGTCCATATGTGTAATGTGATCCAGGTCTGTGAGAGGAGCCAGAAGAGCCACACCCATGCATACTGTAAAGGGAATAAACACTTAATATTTTTTATCTCTTAACTAAATTTGGACTCATGTTAAAACACAATAATAGAGATAAAGAAATATGGATGAAAAGCCATGTTGACACTGTTATTTTTTGTGTCTCGGAGCACCTCCTAATAAGGGGATAGTGCACTATTGATAAATCTGGAGCAACTGATTTCCTCAAACTATTCCAACTATTATGTTAATCTGGTCCTTTTTCTGGCATACTTTGGAGGAATCAAGCCACTTTAACGTACCAAAAGTAAATTATGCACCCCCTTAACATAACACTGTATATAGAAGTCACTCACATCATTGTTGAGGAAGTCGTTTAGGATGTCACCATTCTTGCACTCCCAGAAGAGGTAAGCCGGGATGACACTGAAGGAGCAGGCATTGTCGTATCTCAGACCACAGGCGGTGATAAGCAGCGAGATGGACACAGGGATGGTCAGGTTGATGGGGAATGCAAAACTGAATCCCTGGATGCAGATCTTGCAAGCAAACTTACCTGGAAATATCAGTAGCCTCTTTATCACATGTCCCAAATTGTTTTTATATACAGTAATTATAAACCTGAGAAATTATAGGCTTCCTGTACTGTACTTACACATCTCAGCTCACATCTTTCACACAATGGAAAACTTCTATCAAATTCAGGGAGGGGACAATCTGTGTATGCAGTCAATACTCCGTAACAAATAGAGATGGTGTCATGGCAAACTGAATATTCTATCCATAACAGTCTGCCTTCACATTAACAAACTACCCTTCTATTGCCATATGCTTTGCTTACTGAGTAGTCAAAGTGTCTCCAATTTGATCTGTAATCATCCAGTTCTCGTCCTTTCTCTCCAGACCAAGCTACAAGACTATCTTCCATATAGTATACCCCTTAACTCCATTCCCCAAAACACGAAATTTTCACAGCTTGCTTACTGAAAATGTAGCAGAGCCAAGCGGTGAGGACCTGGATGAGGAAGATGTAGAGTGGTGTACCCTCAGAGGACATGATGGGTTGGGTGTGTTCAAGAGGAGCCACGGTGGGGAAATCTGGTACTGTGTGACCAGGAACTGTTTCCCTCACTTCTGTTACGTTGATCATGTGCACGCTGGTGGCAGACAAGTTTTAGTCTTCAGTACAGTATCACATACATAAACAAAAGTACATCAATAAATGTGAAAGTTCTGGAGATCTATGATGATACTAAATAGCTGCAGTGTATTGAACCTAGGCTACCATGAAAGATGAAATGAAGTACATGTAATCCTTACTGTAAAATAAAAAAATTCATATAAGCATCACAAGAAACCATCATTATAATTGGAAATATTGTGTTTACATTGTACTTTATTTCATTTGTCTTAGATGCATTAGAAATTATGGGATTGCTGCAACTTAATGAGAAATTTACTGTACTGTGTTTACAAAATTTAATCATAGTAGATGGAGTGGGGATAATGTCACATCATAATAATTCTCACCCGAGTGCATTGTTAAGCTCAAAGATGGTGGTGAAGTCCTGGAGTCGGGTGCCCATAGAGATGACCATAACAGTAAAGAAGATGAGACACTTCCACAGAGACACAAACATATAACAGAAGTAACGTGTTCTCCACAGGCGCTCCTTGATCCCTCCATAGTACTTGATGATTGCTGGAAGAGGTTGGTGGGTAAAGTATGTGGTATGTATAGAATAGTTATATTCTTCAATGGTTTGCTTCCCAGTGTTGGATATTTATTGAAATTGTACTTAAATTATTTTGTTGGTGGGAAACAGAACCTCAATGAGTGTTAATCGTTATGAAGAGTAGGGACTCACAGAACTTGGAGTGCCGATCGACATAGTTCTCCCACCAGCCAAAGGATGTTAAGAGAACGGCCGGGGGAATGAGCCAGATGCGCCAATTGTCGGGGCTTCCCTTGTTGCTTTCCACAATGGGCCACACCACCAGGCCTGTCAGTTGGCAGGTCAAAGCCAACACATCCATCAGGACCTTGAGGGCAACGTGGGAGTCCTTCCTTGTCCGAGAGAAGAGTCCTGGATAGCAGAAACAGTAAGTAGTAATGTGAGTGGAAGCAAAACAGTAATAATGTGCGTGAGAATTCATTTAAACAATAAATTACAATCAGGGCCTTAAATAACATACAAGAACTAAACCACAAGTATAAAAATTGTCACAAGAAAACCCCCGTTTATGGCGTCGAGGCCGATCGAGATTCGTACCAAAGAGTCCTGGGATGAAGGAGACACAGTTGGTGAGCATAGCACCTTTGATGACATCCAAGTCGGGTAGCACAAGGTAGATGAGTAGACCCGTCCCCACCGTGTGTAAAGTCTCAAATATCCACACCCACAGAAAATCACCCAGTAGTGGTTTCTTCCAGGACTGTGGGGGAAAAAAATACAACCATTAGTAGAAATCAAACTACAACCATCAGTAGAAATCAAACTAAGTGACTTCAAGGTATGGAAAAATACATACATCAGAAAAAAATATATAATTAAGTGACCTGTATGAATTACATTGCTCAGAGAAAATTGTCAAAAATATATAACTAAGTGACCTGTATGGATTAAAGAAAGATAACATTGCTCAGAAGAAATAATCTAGCCTTACAAAATCGGTTCCCTGGCCTCACAAAAAAATAAAAATAAAACGAAAATTATAACAAAAATAATAGTAAATAAAAACAATCGCCACAAAAAAATAAAATAAAAAATAAAATAAAATAAAAATAATAATAATAATAATAATAATATTAAATAATAAAAACAAAGTCGCCACTCAAACTGACCTTAAATACACACATACGCGTTGACCTGAACCAAGACCCCAACTCGGGCACAATGAAACAGAAGAAGAGCATCCAGGCCCACACCACATTCTCCTCCTCTGGTAACGTGGCGATGTAATCTTTTTCATTGGCTGGGGAAGAGAGGACATAAAAAATAAATTAATATAAAGTAGGTGGGAAGGAGGGAGAGTGAAAAATAAGGAAGAGATGATATAAAAAAAAAAATTAAAAATAAAGTAGGTGGGAAGGAGAGAGAATGAAAGATAATGAAGAGAGGACATAATATAAAAAATAAATTAATATAAAGTAAGTGGAAAGTAGGGAGAGTGAAAAATAAGGAAGAGATGACATAAAAAATTATTATAAAGTAAGTGGTAAAGGAGGGAGAATGAAAGATAAAGAAGAGATGACGTAAAAAATAAATATAAAGTAGGTGGGAAGGAAGGAGAATGAAAGATATGGAAGAGAAGACATGAATAAAAATATAAGTAGATGAAAGGGAGAATGAAATGTAAGGAAGATAAAATAAGGAAGAGATGACATAAAAAATAATTATAAGGTAAGTGGGAAGGAGGGGGAGTGAAATATATTGAACGGAAAATAAGGAAGAGATGACATAAATAATAATAACGTAACTATTAAATTGTGTGTGTGTGTTCCTATCTAACGTAACTATCAAACTGTGTGTGTGTGTGTATGTGTGTTGCTATCTAACGTAAGTATCAAACTGTGAGTGTGAGTGTGTGTGTGTGTGTGTGTGTGTTCCTATCTAACGTAACTATCAAACTGTGTGTGTGTGTGTATGTGTGTTGCTATCTAACGTAACTATTAAACTGTGTGTGTGTGTGTGTGTGTTCCTATCTAACATAACTATTAAACTGTGTGTGTGTGTGTATGTGTGTTGCTATCTAACATAACTATTAAACTGTGTGTGTGTGTGTGTGTGTTCCTATGTAACGTAACTATTAAACTGTGTGTGTGTGTTGCTATCTAAATTAACTTTAAAACTGTGTGTGTTGCTATATAATTTAACTTTAAAACTACATGTATGTGTGTGTGTGTGTGTGTGTGTGTGTGTGTGTGTGTGTGTGTGTGTGTCAAGTGCAGCTCGTGGTCGTCCTCTAAGCTAACACACCTTGTGGTTACCTCACTTTTCCCTTTCAACTGAGGTCGACCCACTCAGAACACTGGCTGACCTGACCTACATTTTACCCTCTCACCCCATTTCTCCCCCCCCCCTCCCTTCCACCTTCCCCAACCCCTCCACCCTATATTCTACCGTCCCTCTCTCCCCTCCCCCCCTTGCCCCCACCCACCCACATCCCCCTACCTTCCCTCCTTTATAATAATACTCCCATTTCCCTTCCCCCCTCTCTCCCTCAACCCCTCCATGCACCCTATAATTCTTCCGTCCCCCTCCCCCCCTTCCCCCAGCCTCTCTCCCCCTAATGACGTAACTCTTATATATAATCGTCTTTAGGTATCTTGTTTCCCTCAATTCCTCCAAAGTGTGCCAGGAAACAGCATGCAGGACCAGACAAACAAAAATAATAGTGGTCTGTTGCTTGAAATAGTTTGGATCGAGGAACCATGCAGATTTAACCAACACTATTATGTATACTGTCCTCTTAATTAACTGATAAACTCTCGCTATTTCACGTGCCCTACTCAGTCTCATCACATACATACATACATACATACATACTCAAGTTTCACTCCAAATTACTCTCAATCCAATATATACTTAGAGACTCGAATGGGAGAGTAAGAAGTGATCCTTATTTTTCCCCTTTACTCTACAACACAATAATAATAATAATAATAATAATAATAATAGTCTAGCCGAATTAATATAAGCCACGGAGAGAGAGAGAGAGAGAGAGAGAGAGAGAGAGAGAGAGAGAGAGAGAGAGAGAGAGAGAGAGAATGTGTGGAATGAAGGTAATATACAGTAGGTATAGGAAGGAAGGTAGGGAGGAGTAGGGTAAGTGAAAGGGAATCCCCCACCTCCCTTTCCCCTTCCCTTACTTCTTTCCTCCCTCACTCAAACACCTCCCCCTCCACCCACCCACACCCTCTCTCTCTCTCTCTCTCTCTCTCTCTCTTGGGGGTGAGAATATTGGTCAAGGAATAATAATGAAAACAATGTTAGTTATGATTGTGATAAGGGTGATGATAATGTTGGTGGTGATGGTGATGACAGTGATGGTGATAGTGTAAGTGGTGATGGTGATAGTAGCAATAATGAAAGTGATAGTAATAGTTATGACATTGATGGTGAAAATGGCAGTGACAGTGATGGAGGTTATGGTGATAGTGATAGTGAAATTGATGGTGATAGTAGCAATAATGAAAGTAGTGATAGTAATAATAGTGATGACATTGATGGTGAAAATGGCAGTGACAGTGCTAGTGATGGTGACAGTGATGGTGAAAGTGATGTTGACACGGCATATATACAACAGCAAGCAACCAACCCGCCTGCCGCTGTTTCTCAAGAGTTGATTGCGTTTTTGTGTGTCTGTGTGTGTGTGTGTGTGTGTGTGAGGGGAAATTTTGTGTGTATGTGTGGAGAGAGAGAGAGAGAGAGAGAGAGAGAGAGAGAGAGAGAGAGAGAGAGAGGAATGTGTGTGTGCGTGTGTGTGTGTGTTACAGACCTACAAATATTACGAGAAAAGACTTAGGGTACCAAAAAAATGAGAAGGAAAGGTCAAGGAGTGAGGGTAGGGAAGGTCAAGGAAGGGAAGGAGGAAGGAGGAACTGAATGGTGGACACAAAAATAAAAGGATAAATAAAAATACCAACGGGAAAAAAATACAGGTAAAGAAAATAAAATACGAAGAGGAAAAATTACAAGAAAGATAAAATAATAAACTCGTGACAAACCCGCAAAGAATGAACAGAAACAAAATAACTAAATAACTAAATAACAGCATAGAGAATTATAGAGAAATCCTCCTGGGAATTGATCACAACAAACTCATAATTATCGATATCACCAAGGTAAGAGTCACCATGCACAGGGGAGAAAACATACATACATACATACGTGTTTAGAACAGCTGACGTCCTTGTTTGTCATTGTTTATATTAATTTACGATCGTGAAATCCTAACACTCTCATAAATATAGGATTGATACACTTACATTACAAGTCACGGTCAAAACACGAAGAAAACGCGTAAAAAGGAGGCTGATTACTTGATTTTTTGATAGGGTCATTTGTATGGGGTAAATTTGAGTCTATTTAACGCATCGAACGAAGCTACAAAACATGTCCTTGGCGCCTTGTAAACAAACGCCTCCCTATATTATTATTATTATTATTATTATTGGGTTGACTCCGAAGAACGTGAGCCAGCCAGTGACAGTCAGTGCAGGGAAGAAAAGAGAGCGTGTGTGTGTGTGTGTGTGTGTGTGTAAAGCTATTCGTCACTCACAATTGCCACACCTTGCAAGTTACAACACACACACACACAGATAGATAGTTTATTGACCACAGCGTTACGGGAATACAAAATGATCTTAATATACAACATAAAATATAGTAATACAGTTTACTTTCTAAACTACCAGATAAAATACTGTAGTCCACTAAAAAATTTACACATTAATACTTAAAACAAAAACTTGTTGGGAAGCTCACCCTAATAGTAACACACACACACACACACGCACACATAACCCCCCAAAATACACACACACACCTAACACCTAACCCCCCCCCACACACACATAACCCCCCCAAAAAAACATAACCCCAAAACACACATACACATAACACCTAACCCACCCAAAAAAAAAACATAACCCCAAAACACACATACACAACACTGTATACACAAGAGACAGCACAATCAGATTTGCTACTCACACACACACACATACATACACACGAGTATACATGTGTGTGTGTGTGTGTGTGTGTGTGTGTGTGTGTGAAATTCAGGTACCCCAAGGACAACCAGACGGGATAATACATATGAGAGGCCACAGGGCAAGGGATGTGTGTGTGTGTGTGTGTGTGTTGAACAGGGTGTGGTTTTATGCAACACTACTACATATATCTATCTATGTAAGTAGGTAAGTTGGTAGGTAGGTAGGTAGTTAAGTGGGTTGGTTGGTTGGTTGATTGGTAGGTAAGATGGTTGGTTGATTGTAGGTAAGTTGGTTGGTTGGTTGATAGGTGGGTAAGTTGGTTGGTTGGTTGATAGGTGGGTAAGTTGGTTGGTTGGTAGGTTGGTAGGTAGGTAAGTGGGTAAGTTGGTTGGTTGGTAAATAGGTAAGTTGGTAAATAGGTAAGTAGGTAAATTGGTTGGTTGGCAGGTAGGTAAGTAAGTAGATAGGTTTGAAAAATAAATCAATACCACTTCAATTAATGTACAACCTCACAACAACACTGATGACATTTTTAATTAAGCTTTCTACAACTCATCTAACTATGTGAGGGAAAGCACAGTAAAGCAGAAGGAAGGAATGGGAGCTGTAGAAACAAGGGCGAATCTCTCTCTCTCTCTCTCTCTATCTCTCTCAACAACCAACCTACTACCGCTACACCACGCCCAAGAAAAACTGGACTGTCGATACCACTTTGCCAAAATACATCGTTTGTTTCCAATATCAAACGGAGACCAACCATGCCTTCACCACCAACGGACGGGAACCCTGTGATGGTGGTGGTGGTGGTGGTGGTGAGCGAAGTGTTGTGCATCTGAGCTAAGTGTTAAGAGGGATGGTCTCAAGGCTGGAGTAAAGGTCAACGAGGGAGGGAGTCACTACAGTCAGTCACTCAGTCATCCAACCACACCTTCCATCATTCTCAGCGTCCGTCTTGCATCCTTCCTAACTTCTATGTCGTCTATGGTTAGTTAGTTGATTGGTTGGTTGGTTAGTTAGTAAGTTAGTTAGTTAGTTAGTTGGTTGCAGTTAGTTGGTTGGTTGGTTAGTTAGACGGTTGGTTAGTTAGTTAGACGGTTGGTTGGTTTGATTTATTCGTTGGTTGGTTGGTTGGTCAGTCAGTCCTAACACATATATACTAATTCCTTCAAAATGTGCCACAAAAACTTAACAAACTCTAATATACAACAGTAATGATTCCTCAAAACTGTAAGTGACGCATTCGGGAGCATCATACCAATTCGGCTTTGACTATGAATACGGCCCTTAGTGACAACCCCAATGCACGCAACGATCCCCAATGATGACTGACTAGGAATACACCCTTTCAACACCCCCACCCCCAAAGGCACCACAACGGGATACTTTCAACACCCACCGTTATTACGAAACAAGTTACCGAAATGTTGCGTACGTGTGTTTGTCGGTCGGTGTTGCTCGACTGTAAAGCGCGGGAAAAAAATGTAAACAACAATTATGACGTGTGTTACCGTGTGCCCTATTATTATTATTATTATTATTATATAAACAAAATAACCATAAACGAAGTTACGGGAGATGACTATAAAATTTCCCGTCAAAAAAAGTTATTAGAATTTGCTATATATATATGATTACTGACGGTTTTCTTAGCAGGGAAACATGGCTATTTAATCGAATAATGATAAACTTAAACTATTTCAATTATAAAAAAAATAGTAAATAGACCAACACAAGACAATTTTCAGTGCCAAAGAAACCTCCCACCCCTACCCCCACCAAAGGTTACAGAATGGTTATCCCGTTGCTAAAGTGATGAGATTTTAATTATATAGTAATGTTTTGAGAAGTCTGTGATGGAATTGAGACCCCGTTGCCAAATCGATCTTCACGCCTGGACACCTAAATAGGTTACGACGCTCACCACAACACAACACAACACAACATACCTTCACCGAGCGATGCAATGCAATCTTGATCGATTATCTTCCTTGGAAATATTACAGTTAAACCACATCCTGAATTCTTATCCAGTCAATAATAAAAATAAATAAATAAATAATAATAATAATAATAATAATAATGATATGTTTCAACAATCCGCTTTATATGCTATTTTTGTTTGAACACGATAAAAAAAAATGTCACTTCAAACTGAAAAAAAAAAATAGTAAACTCGAAAAGTACACCAATCCTTCGGAAAATATAATACAAATGACTAAATAATTATAGAAGACAGATTAAATATGGTTGATAAATATGTCTAAATAAATACGTCTAAATATGTCTAGATAAATACGGTGGATAAATATGGTTGAGGTTTTGTTTTTTTTGTTTTTTCTCCCTCGAATGTTTACAAGAATGATTGATGTGTGTTTGTTTGTTTGTTTGTTTTTGTTACAGCTTAGAGAAGAATGTAGTTAAGAATAATAAGGGTGGGTGGGTGGGGAGAGGAGATAAACTAGAGAAATGAGGAAGAGGGGGAGGAGGAGGAGGAAAAGGGAGAAAGGGGAAAACGAGGAGGAGAAAGAAGAAGGAAGATGGAGGAAGAGAAGAAGAGAGAGAAGGGGAAGGAGAAAGAAGATGAAAAAGAAGAGAAAGAGGAAGATTATTATTATTATTATTATTATTATTATTATTATTATTATTATTATTATAGAAGATGAAGATAAAGAAGAGAGGGAGGAGCAGGAATCAGAGTGTGAGTTGATGTTGGTGTTGGTGTTGGAACCTTGGGTGTGTGTTCCAGTCTTGAAGGGAAGGTGAAAGGAGAGAAGAGTTGGCCTTGCTTCCCCTCCTTCCCTCCACTCCCTCCTTTCCTCCCTCTCAATACCTAGCTCTTTCCTGCCTTACATCGTTTCCTCTCTATCTCTCTTCTTTCCTCCCCCCCCCCCCCTCTCTCTCTCTCTCTCTCTCTTTTCTTATTTCTTGATATCTCTCCTCTCCTTCCCTCCTTTCCTCCCTTTCAATACCTCTTTCCTTCCCTCCATCGTTCCCCCCCCATCTCTCTCTCTCTCTCTCTCTCTCTCTCTCTCTCTCTCTCTCTCTCTCTCTCTCTCTTAAGCATTCGATACCTACCCAGCAACTATCACCACCACCCCTCACCCCCCCACTCTAAAATGTGTACCCAACTAGACTAAGACACACACACACACACATACACACGTACACAGACACACACACACACACACACACAAGCACGAGAAAGATGAGAGATAATGTGAACACGAAAGCATTCAAGTAAATAACATAATAATAATAATATGAAGAAGAACAATAAGAACAATAATAATAATGATACTATTACTACTACTACTACTACTACTACTACTACTACTAATAATAATAATAATAATAATAATAATAATAATAATAATGGGATAGTAATAACAATAATCTTTCCTCCCTACCTACCTCTTCTCCATACAAGTATCCTTTTCTCTCCACATACCTCCCTTTCTCCCTCCACCCCTCCCTCCTTACCCAGACTACCTCCTTCCCTCCCTCTCTTTCTCCCTTTCTCCTTACTCAGACTACCTCCCTCCCTCTTTCCCTCCCTCCCTTTCTCCCTTCCTACTTACCCAGACTACCTCCCTCCCTCCTTCCCTCCCTCCCTTTCTCCCTGTATTACACGAATAATTTTACGTCATATATATAAACATGTACTGTATTTTAAGACATAGTGTAAGAACCTTCCTGCTGTCCTATATAAATTCCATGTTAGTTTTTCCATACTACATGGTATCTTTTCATTTCCTGCCAGTTTCGGCTGGAGGGAGTGGTGGGTGGGGAGGAGCCTTCTTCTTTGCTATACTTTCCCTCACTCTTGTAGGTTAGATAGAATAGCAAAATCAAGCAGCCTCGTAAGGACCAGTAGGTCTGTTGCTGTTTGAATGTCCTTTGTATTCCTTTGTATTCCCTCTCTCATAACCCAGACTACCTCCCTCCCTCCTTACCCAGACTACCTCCCTCCCTCCTTCCTTCCCTTTCTCCCTCCCTCCTTCCCTTCCTCCTTCCTTCTCTTTCTCCCTCCCTTCTTCTCTTCCTTCCTCCCTTTCTTACTCCATCTAAGCATCTCAAATACCTCCCCCCCCCCTTTCCCCTCTCTTTAGTGCTTTTGTCAATCCATCATCCTCTCCCTCCCCCCTCCTCCCTTTCTTCTCCTTCTCCTCTCTTCCTTCTCTCCCTCCCTCCCTCCCTCTCTTTCCATAATGCCTTCCTCTTTGCTCCTTCTCTCCTTTCCTCCGTCTCTTCTCCTTTTCCTCCCTTTCTTCTCCTTCCTTCTCTCTTCTTTCTCTCCCTCCCTCCCCCCCCCCCCATGAACCCAGGTATACCCTTTCTCCATTGCCCACTCATTGCCCCTTTCCTTCCCCTCAAGATACACTTTCTCTTTCCTTCCCTCCTTACCCCTTCCCATATAGGCATTCTCTCTCTCTCTCTCCCTCTCTCTCTCTCTCTCTCTCTCTCTCTCTCTCTCTCTCTCTCTCTCTCTCTCTCCAAAAACCAGCTAAAAGACCCACAAGCCAGTCAGCCAACCAGCCAGCCAGTCAACCACTCAGTCAGTCAACCACAGTCATAAACTTACAATCACACATCTAATCCTGCATCTCATTTCCATTTACAACAACCAGTCAGTCAGTCAGCCACATCACTCACTTCACAACTCATAAACAACATCTTGGTAACTCATAATTTAAAACACACTCAGAGTACACTTGGTAACAAACAGAAGATTGTGCGTGTGTGTGTGTGTGTGTGTGTAGAATAACCTATGAACCTATAAGTGAGTGTTTGTATGTTTGCATTGTATGTATATATGTATGTATGTATGTATGTATGTATCTATGTCTACGATGTATGTATGTATGTACGTGTACGTGTCTACGATGTATGTATATATGTATGTATGTGCGTGTCTTGTATGTATGTATATATGTGTCTAGGGTGGTTGGGTTCCCGCCAGTCATGAACACAGAGGTCAGACAAGGGTCACACGCTCGCGCGCACACACTTTCCCTCTCATTGGTTGGTCAGACGGTGCTCTCAAGTTCGTTTTCCATTCTCTCTCTCTCTCTCTCTCTCTCTCTCTCTCTCTCTCTCTCTCTCTCTCTCTCTCTCTCCAAAACAACCACTATTACCACCACAACCACACCACAACAAACACTATTACCACCACAACCAAAACAAACACTATTACCAACACAACAACACCATCACAACCACACAACACCACCATCACAACCACACAACACAACCACCACAACACCACCACTAACAACACCACCACCACCACCACCACCACCAACAACAACAACAACAACAACAACAACAACATTCTCACTATATTAGTGCATTTGTCGCGGCTTCTAGCCGCTTAAATTGTATTTATTGGTTTGTGAAACCAGTACAGCTGGTTGCTATAGAATAGGCCCCTTCACAAGCCCAGGCCCCGTGTAGGCATAATCTGGGTTGGAAGGGTCAATTCCGTGACGTTCATCAGAAGTAAATAAAATTCAAATCTGGCGCTGTACTGATAGTGGAGCCACCTGGTGGTGGTGAGGTGAGGTATTAAGCCCCTCCTCCGCTGAATACCGCTCGTCCACTCCAATGAGAAAGAAGTGAGTGCCTGCCGCATCGGGAGGTGGGTGGGACAGTAGAAGCTGTACTGGTTTCACAAACCAATAAATACAATTTAAGCGGCTAGAAGCCGCGACAAATGCACTATTATTGGTATAGTGAAACCAGTACAGCTGGTTGCTAAGCATGCGATGCGGTAGGTGGGAGGTGAGGTGGAGGCAATCACGTGCTAGTTAAGAGTGGTTGAGAGCGGAGGGCAGGAAAGGTAACCGAGCCCGGTGAGGAAGCAGCTGACGCCCCTCCCGACACTGGCTAGGTGAATAGCCGTGGTGGGGGAGAAGTAGCTTATACCATATAACCGTAGACCATTCTGTTATAGATCAGAATTGTTACACATAAAGTCTTTATAGGTAGACTCGAGGGTTTGGGCCTAGGAGAGGAGGGGGGGAGGTGCCCATGGCAACCCCCCCCCCCCTCCCCCCCCCCTTATTCAAGTCTTCTGAGTTAGGGCTATGGCCCTCGCTCAGGTAATGTGATCCCGAGGGGATGAAGGAGGACACTAGGATCCAGATATCTTGTGTAATAATATCTCCTGTCACTCATCGTAGTAAAGTAATTGTTTGGAAAATAAATACACAAGAATTCCGTAACAATGTGATTTATTTTAGTATATACCGTAGACTATTCTGTTATAGACCAGAATTGTTAACCAACTAAAGTCTATATAGGCAGACTCGAGGGGTCAGGTACAGGAGAGGGGGTGCCCCCGGCCCCCCCCCCACCCCCCCCCCCTTTGTTATTAAAGTCCTCTGAGCTAGGGCTATGGACCCGGCTCAGGTCATGCGATCCCGAGAGGATGAAGGAGGACACAAGGATGCAGTAATCCTGTGTTTAATATATATATCCAGTCACCCATCCGATTGACCTAGGGAAAAGAGGGTTACCGGACCTAGAGTTGTAGAAGAGGTGGTCCGGAGAAGCCCCTCTCGTTGCCTCCACGTATGTAGAAACGCGTGGACTGGCCAGAGGGGGTGGAAACTTCCAGCCCTCAGGGACGAGGGTACTGCGAGAGGGCCAATCCTGTCGTCAGCCTGCTCGTTCTTAGCCAGGAAAGCGGGAGAGGGGGGGATAGTTAAAGAAGTAAGGTTAGGGCTTACAGATGAAAAGGCTGTGTGACGGGTAAGGGCTGCCAACTGAGAGGCCCTGTACCCTGTAGCTAAGGCGAGCAGGAAGAGAGCTTTCTGGAGGAGGTGACAAACCCTCCAGAGGAACCCCTTAGAAGGTCAGGTAGGAAAAGGACGCAGTGAAGGGCCAGGAGGGAGTCTGGGCCCGCCATTCTCCAGGCCCTAGTCCCCGTGTTACGAAAGGAGGCAAGGGCGGGGGAGTTTTGGGTGCGGGCAGAGGCGGGTGTCTCCCGACACAGCTCAGCCCCGGGGCGGCACACACCGCGCGCCAAAGGGTCGTAACCCTTGGGCGTGAAGCAAGGTGCGTGAGGCGAACAGTGGAGGTGGCCGACCATCGTAAAGCGATTTCCCAAAGCTAGGGTGGTAGCTGCTGTGGAAGGGTTGTTACGCATATAATTTATTATCATTATATACGGACAACTTTCGGTTAAAACCAGAAAGTGTTACAAGTCGTAAGTCTTTAAAGACACCCTCGAGGGGATGGGCCAGGGGGTCGAGGACCCCCCCCCCCCCATTTTTGTTGTTAGGGTCCTCCGAACCTAGGCTATGGCCTAGGTTCGGGTAAAATATCCCGAGAGGAGAAAAGAAACCCCAAGATGTTCTAAACATGAGACTGTACAGAATGGAGATGACGTAAGGGATGTCTGGTGACAGAAGGTAAGTCGTCCGACCTTTTCCATTCGGGCGTACCCTCCCCCTTTTCTGTCTCCCACGGGGACCCTGTGGTAAGGTGGGCGGAGTCCCCATTGCAACCCAGGGGGTGAGGGAGAGCGAGTGGAACAGATACCTCGTCTTGAAGGATGAGGTGGATGTCCCGCCCCCCCCCCAGATCCCGTACCCGCTCCCCGCGGGGACTCGGATAGAGCAGGTCCAGGAACGGGTCCCGCCGCCTCCACCATGGTAGGTGGGGAAGGGCGCGTGGCCTACGGACAAACCAAAAAGTTCGTCCGCTTCCCGCTTCACTAGCCCGTCGTGCCTCCTCACCCAAACCTCTGGTTGAGAAGGATCGGGAGACTACGCACCCGTCTGACCTCCTCTGAAGAGTGAGTTCAGGACGAAGGAAGAAAGGCCCAAGAGTAGGGAAGGTACCCGTCGTCCACAGGATGAGGCGACGGGAAAGGGGGAGGAGAGGCAGCCAGCTCCTCCGCCAGGGTGCCCCCCGGGGACTCGAGACCCAGAGAGATTGGGGGAACGGGAACGGCTCCAAAATCCCCAGGTGGACTCGAGTCCCCTACCGGCGACGCGGCAGGGAAGGTGAGAAGGGCGGGTTCAGGAACGGGTACCGTTGCAATAGTGGGGCTGTGGGGTGGCACATAATCGGCCGGCTCCCCCACTAGGGAATGAGGCGAACCTTAAATCTCACGAGGCTGTCTGGGACAGTGTCGAGAGTGTAACGCCAGGACCGTCCTGAGCACTAATACAAGGCATCGACCAGGGAAAGCTGAAGCCCCAATATCCCCTCGCCCCCATCCCCTAAGTGGAATGCGTGCGACGAAAGGTTAAGGACGTAGTTAAGAAGCCCCCATTGAGTGAGTATGGTGTACAAGACACAAATCTTGCTGCTCCATGTCCCCCTGTTATGGGGATACAAAACAGGTGATCCGAGGCGAGGACTAGGGTAGCTGTAATATCATCCTTGAGAGCTTGGACCTGACACCAAGAGTGACATGTGCAGCTTGGTAGGACGGTAGGCAACAACCGGAGCCGTATAGTTAATCAATGGTTTGTTCGAATTTGGTAAGGACCACCGAGAGGTGAGGAACTACTTTGAAAACCTTCCAACCAAGCAGAACAGAAGACTGGTAGGTCAAGCAGTTACCTGAGGGAAAATATGGGGGACCCACAGTTGCCCCACCGCTGGAAGACATACCTCCATTGAAAACCTACGTCAGCACAGGGTAGGGTGTCTCGTTCTTGGTAAAGAATGATTCACGTTTCGGAGAACCCTGGTGACCACCTGCGAATCATTACGGGAAAAGAGGGACGTAAAAACGTCACTGTCAGGGAGGCCAGTGACTGGAAAAACCTCCGAGTTTGAGTGTTGTTACAGTTCTGAGAAACGTTTTGAAACGTTATCGCATTCGCTCTCCTATTTCCCTCACGCGGCAAAGAGGCCGTGTGTTACAAACCCTCATGAACTAGCTGCCGTAGGCTGAGTCCCAGGTACCCCCTAGGCTGGGACCCCAGGTTCAGGTCCAGCTAGCCACTAGGTTCAGGTCCAGGTAGCCACTAGGTTCAGGTCCAGGTAGCCCCTAGACTGAGGACCATGTCGCACTAGGTTGAGCCCCAGGTAGCGCCCTAGGTTGTGCATAGGTAGCGCCTTGGCTGAGCCCGAGGTAGCCCCTAGGTTGTGCACAGGTAGAACCTTGGCTGTGGTCGAAGCCTAGCTGGCTAGGTCCCAGCAGGCCTCTCAGTCAGTACCCTCCCGGGTTGTTGGTTGAGCGGGTCCTGCTATTGGTGCTAGGTTGTGCATAGGCAGCCCCTAGATAGTGGAGGAGACTGGCTGGCCAGGTCCTCGCAGGCTTGTCAGTCAGTACCCTACCGGGTCCTTGGCTGAGCGGGTCCTGCTCTTGGCCCTAGGATGTGCATGGGTAGAACCCTAGCTGGCCAGGTCTTAACAGGTTTATCAGTCGGGACCCTACCGGGTCCTTGGCTGAGTGGGTCCTGTTGTTGGCACTAGGTCGTGCATGGGTAGCACCCTAGGCTGTAGTAGGAGCCTAGCTAGTTAGGTCCTAGCAGGCTTGCCCGTTAGTACCCCCCCGGGTCCTGGGCTGAAAAGGTCCTGTTCTTGGCACTAGGTTGTGCCTGGGTAGCCCCCTAGCTGGCCAGGTCCTAGCAGGTTTGACAGTTAGTACCCTACCGGGTCCTTGGCTGAGAGGGACCTGCTCTTTGGTACTAGGTTGTGCATGGGTAGGTCCCTCGGCTGTGGTCGGAGCCTAGTTGGCAGGGACCTGCAGGTTCGTCAGTCGGTACCCACCGGGTCCTTAGCTGAGGAGGACCTGCATTTGGTGCTACACTTGCTCCCTCGGGAGCGGCTCTTTGAGCGCGTCCGCGTGGGAGAAGGAGCCTTTCCTTGCTGGGCCCTGGTACCTGGGAGGTGACCAGGGGTGCAGCCCGACGGTCTGACCCCCCCCTGCTGAGGTGGAAACCTCGGGGGGGTTATCAGAGCCGACTAAAGGAAAGAGAGGAGGCCTCTCGGGGTGCTAGGGACCCGAAACCCTGTGGACCTGAGGGCGAGACCTCCTCCTGGACTCGTGCTTGCACCCCCGAGAGCGGCTCGAGGAGCTCGCCCATGGGGGAGACGAAGCAGCTTCCCTGCTGGGTCCTGGTACCGGTCAGGTAGCCAGGGGTGCCAGCGTGGTGGTCTGGCTCGCTTCCGGGAATGGTGGGAAACCATGGAAGGGAGGCACAGAACCATCCAGGGAAGGCGATGGGGACTCGGAGGAGTGCTAGGAGTTAGATCCTCTGTGACCTCGAGAGGCACGTAGCAGGAACGTACTCCTGGGAGTGCAGAAGCATGTGCGGGGTGAACAGTGGTGATGCACGTCGAGGAACAACCTCACGGTGCAGCCAGAATAAGCACACAAGGCACAAGTGGACTGCGGGAGAAAAAAGGGGGTTAACACGTGAACCCACGTGTACACACATGGAAAAACACAAAACACCCCGAGGGAGGAAAACACTAACTCCCAAGGCAAAACACTAAACCACACATACTCACCCCCACACTGCTGGGGAAAAACCCCGCAAACACGGTCCCCAAAAGCCGAGAGTAGACCCTAGGAAACCCAAGGGGGGAGAGGGTTTAAAAGGAGGGACTTTTACTCTACCAGAAAGTAATAAGCTTCTCTTACCCCCAATAAGGGCAAGCACAAAGTAAGAGTTATGTAAGAAGAAAGATAGAAAGTCTTACTACCCTACCGCATAACTATAAAAAACTGTACTGAAATGTGAGAAGGTACTGAATGTTGAAAAAACAGTACTGCACGAAGAAGAATGCTACAACGCAGACAAGAACAGTACAGTAGTAGCAAGAAGTCAAGCAGGTGTAGTGAGTAAAACGTTGCTTGGTAAGGCAGCTACAGAAGTGCAGGCAACATTATCAGAATAATATCCTAAGACACTAAAAGAGCTGACAAGGAAAAACACCAAAAGGGTGCAGAGGTCCCAAGACACAGAGTAGAAGGGACACGTGCAAAATAAAAAACCTCACTCCCCACAGGGTTAAAAAACCCGAGGAGAAAAAACCCAAACAAGTACTCACCGCACACGGGGGAAGACAGTCACAGCGTGAGCGCACACACCAATCAACACACACACGGGGAAAATCCCCACACAAGGGGCTAAACACGCACACGTGTTCGCACCATGTGCAGAGAAAACCACAACATACAGCCTTCCACACTACACACCAAAGGGTCGCAAGCCTAGGGGGTGAAGCAGGGTGCGTGGGGCGAACGATGCTGGTGGCCAGACTGCGGGAGAAAAACTCACAAAAAAGGGGTTAACACGTGAAGCCATGCGTACAAAGACACAAACAAAAATAATAGGACACGGGCAGAGGGGGATAGCAAGCCCCCTCGGACCCGGGAACGAACCCCAAACAAAAAACCCCACACGCACCAACCCGGGAAACCACCCCCCCCCCCCCCCCTCGCGGGGGCTGAGAAAGAACCTCTGGTCTGCAGGCCCCAAAGGAGAGGCACAGACAGCCTGATGGGCAATTCCCAGGGTAACAAACAAACTGGGAAGAACCAGAAAAAACCCCAAAAATACGCTGGGAAGGGGAAACGAGAACCTGGCACAATCCTCGCTCCCCCCACCCCACGTAACACTAAACCACACTCCGGGGGAAACAACGATAAGGGGCTAAGTAGTCCTACCCCCGCACCACGTGGGGAGGAAAGAGCCCCACGTGGGGAGGAAAAAACCTCGCTAACACCAAAAAACCCCGAGGAAAAATACACTAAATGACGTGTACTAGTGGCAGGGAGGAAGGGAGGCAGGACAGGGAAGGGGAAAAAACCCCCGAAAAGTAGCCCCCAACAAGCTAGCCTGAGAAGAAACACTCCAGGCTACAAATATTGGAAAAAACACCCAAAATTAAATAAAAAACCCCCGGCCTGGGAGAGGAAGAGAGAACCAGAGCACAATTCTCACTCCCCTTTACCGAGAGGGGACACATAATAATCGGGGAAGGCAAGAGGAAGGGCTGCAAAGACCCCATGTGCTCACCACGTGGGGTGAAGTCCCACGTGGCGCCCACTAACCTCGCTAAAAACCCCAGAAACCCCGATAAAATACACACGAAGAATGTACTAGTGGCAGGAGGAAAGGTGAAAGGGGGAAAAACGGAGAAAAACTCCGAACAAAGGGGCTGAAAAACCCCCCTTCGCTAAGGAAAAAAGAACTAAGTCCTAACGAAGAAAAAACCCCCATACACACCTAAAACCCTCCTAGAATACACACACGATACATCTGCCAAAGCAGGCTAGCCACTAGAACACAAAAGAAAATATTAGCAGGAACACGTGAAACAATACCATAGTGTAGCAGCGAGGAGCGTAGATGTTGAATGAAATGTGTTCCGCGACAGAGTGGACGAGCGGTATTCAGCGGAGGAGGGGCTTAATACCTCACCTCACCACCACCAGGTGGCTCCACTATCAGTACAGCGCCAGATTTGAATTTTATTTACTTCTGATGAACGTCACGGAATTGACCCTTCCAACCCAGATTATGCCTACACGGGGCCTGGGCTTGTGAAGGGGCCCTATTCTATAGCAACCAGCTGTACTGGTTTCACTATACCAATAAAGCACCATTGTTATTAGACTACTTGGGTTCACGTGTGTAGTCAGACAATACAGTACTGAAATGATGCTCTTCCTTCCTTCTTTCCTTCCTTCCTTCCTTCCTTCCTTGATCATTTCCTTCTTTCTGTCTACATTCCTTTCTTTCCTTGATCATTTCCTTCTTGCTGTATGTCTGTCTGTATGTCTGTCTGTCTTTCTTTCTTTCTACATTCCTTTCTTTCCTTGATCATTTCCTTCTTGCTGTATGTCTGTCTGTGTGTCTGTCTTTCTTTCTTTCTATATTCCGTTCTTTCCTTGATCATTTCCTTCTTGCTGTCTGTCTGTCTGTGTGTCTTTCTTTCTTTCTATATTCCTTTCCTTCTTTCCTTGATCATTTCCTTCTTGCTGTATGTCTGTCTGTCTGTCTTTCTTTCTTTCTTTCTATATTCCTTTCCTGCCTTCCTTAATCATTTCCTTCTTGCTGTATGTCTGTCTGTCTGTCTGTCTGTCTTTCTTTCTTTCCACATTCCTTTCCTTTCTTGATCATTTCCTTCTGTATGTCTGTCTGTCTATCTGTTTTTCTTCGTGTGAACCCTATCTACATTCCATTCTTTCCTACATTCTTTCCTTGATCGTTTCCTTCTTTCTGTCTGTCTGTCTTTCCTTTTTTCTGTCTGCCTGTCTGTCTACGTGTCAACCTACCTATCTACCTGCCTATCTCTCTTCCTTTGTTTCTTATACATCTCTTCCTTTCTCCCAAAACTCTCCCATCTTCACTTTCTTCCTTCCTCCCAAAATAACTTCCCTTCTCATCCCCCATTCCCTTTCTTCCTCTCCAAAACCCCTCCCTTCCCATCCCCTATTCCCTCCTGTCTTCCTTCCTTCCTCCCAAAAAAACCTCCCTTCCATCCCCCATTCCCTCCTGTCTTCCTTCCTTCCTTCCCCAAACCCCTCCCTTCCCATCCCCTATTCCCTCCTGTCTTCCTTCCTTCCTTCCTTCCCTAAACCACTCCCTTCTCTTCCCCCATTCCCTCCTTCCTTCCTCCCCCCAAAAAAAACTCCCTTCTCTTCCCCCATTCCCTCTTTCCTCCCCAAAACCCCCTCCCTTCTCATTCCTCCATTCCTTCGTTCCCACAAGACTTTCTCCATGTGTCAGTGTACTGGGAAGCATCAACAAGTTCCGGGGTGACTGAGGGTTAAGGAGGAAGTACAGTACAATGTGGCAAATCTGGAGCAACCGATTCCTCCAAAACTATTCCAAGCAACAGAACAACCATTATTTTTGGTAATTTGGTCCTGTTTTCCTGGCATATTTTGGAGGAATCATGGTGGCACTCCAATGTAACAAAAGTGAAGTACCCCCCTTAAGAAAGAATGATATCACCACCTCTAAAATTACTCTGACGAAGCAGCAAATGTACTTCCCACCCTCAAAAAAAAAAAAAAAAAAAAAAAAAAAAATCCATAATCATAAATAATACGATAGAATAATGACTGACTGACTCATTGACTAAAAGGAGTCGTCAGGAGTTAGTCACGATGTATATGACACTGGAAAGACGACATTGGTTAAGGACTCTCACTCTCTCTCTCTCTCTCTCTCTCTCTCTCTCTCATCCAGGACTATGCCACAAAACAAACTCCTTCAATACAGGTGGTGTCTGTTTCGTGGCAGTAATTGAAGGACTCATTTACCTCCAATTTTCCGACCACATCACTGGGTATCTTGACTGACAGGCTTGGAAAATATGAGTTAACACACACACACACACACACCTACTCTCTCTCTCACACACACACACACACACACACACACACACACAATGAGCTAACAATTATTACTAGAGAGAGTGGCGTGTGAGTGAGTGAGTGAGAATGCGTGTGTGTGTGTGAGTACCCAACCCCAACCATTACAAATCACACACACAAACATACACACACACACGGCTTCCGATAACTTAATCACTGTGACGTCACTTTCCCTCGTCTCGTGTGTATGTGTGTGTGTGTGTGTGTGTGTGTGTGTGTGTGTGTGTGTGTGAAATCATTACCACTTTCACCTTCCCGCCTTAATCACACTTTCACTATTGTTTCACTGGGGTAGGCTTAAAGAATTGGTCTCTCTCTCTCTCTCTCTCTCTCTCTCTCTCTCTCTCTCTCTCTCTCTCTCTCTCTGTAGTGATTCCCTTGTATAACCGACATCTCTCTCTCTCTCTCTCTCTCTCTCTCTCTCTCTCTCTCTCTCTCTTATGTCGAATATTTAGACACTCTACACTCTTTAAAAATTAATACATATACACTGTACCATAGGATCGTAATTAAGAGTACCTGTGTGTGTGTGTGTGTGTGTGTGTGTGTGTGTGTTACTCGTAGTTCTCATTGTAATTAAAATTGCACCATATAGACTGGGGGGTAACAATGATTAGACGTAACACACACACACACACACACACTCTCTCTCTCTCTCTCTCTCTCTCTCTCTCTCTCTCTCTCTCTCTCTCTCTCTCTCTCTCTCTCTCTCTCTCACAAAAGATTCACTCACCCGAGAAATTATTTAGGTTTGATTAATGATAAACTGTGTTGATGTTGGTGTAGGCTTAGTAATGGTGGTGGTGGTGGTGGTGGTGGTGGTGGTGGTGGTGGTGGTGAGTAG
>JAWQEG010001923.1:0-22500 GCA_033782935.1 Petrolisthes cinctipes
CACCACCAATATGGAAGGAGCTTGTTTCATGGCGTGGTCAGGAGGAATCAGAATCCTCCAGTTTTCATACACGATCACATGGACCATAAGAAAGTAAATGGTCTCCAAACGAATACACTTGGTGACTATACACATGCTGGGTTCTTCACCATAGCATTAGTTCCACCTTCACCCACACATTCACCTCCACTCATTATATATTTTCACGGTCTAAACGCAAGTCGTCGTTTGCTCTCGGCAGGAGGAAGCCGGCGACCACGTTGATTATAAGAGGTTATTAGTAATGAAGGGATAATGTTATGCCTTTACAAGTCCTTGGTGTAAAAAGGGAGGAGGGAATCCACAAATTATGTCCAATTGACTCCAAAATACCAGTTGTAGATTATAGTGAAAGCAGGGAGAGCGTTACACAGCAGTAGGAAAGGTAAACAAGGAAAGATCAGAAGGAATGATGTTCATTACAGCTAATGAGGAAACTGCATAATAACTTTCACGTTCTTCTCGTCGGGAATCACACGTGGTTCATGGTAACTTTTTTTTTTTTTTTTTTTTTTTTTTTTTTTTTAATACCTCAACCTCGGGACTGTAGGCTGTTATTGTTATTATTGTTGTGTTTGTGTCCCCCGTTTTATGTCTCATTTTATGTATGTCCTTATAATAGTATCATCAACTTGTCATGGTAGTAGTAGTAGTTCTCGATATTGATGATGGTATACGATAATTATGTTCACTCCTTTATAATTAGTTTAGGTGTCTGTCTGTCTAATTATTGCCTCTATGTATGTAGGGTTTATGTCGTCATGATGGTAGCAGCAGTGTTGATGCATGATGGGGTCAAGTTCCATCCACAACTGCCTCTCATTCACCCCAGATGTCCCGGCGGAAGTGTTCATGAATCACAGCGTCTTTTTATACATACATACATACACACACACTGGTGGTGGGTATGTCGTAAAAAATACCTCTTGGCAGGGGCACGTGGCTCCTCCCTCTCCTCTCCTCCTCCCTCCCTCCCTCACTCCCCACCCACCCACTCATTCACTCACTCACTTGTTTTAACTTTATGAATGGAGGACCCTAGTTCTTTCTTTACCACGGTTATTTTTTCCTTCTTGTGACACTCCATCTGTGCTGAGATGTTCAAAGGGTTGCTGAAGAGAGCGTGCACAGGGAAGAAAGAGGGTTTATATATAGGCTGTGATTCATGTGTGCTTGTTTGAGTGAGGTTTTGTTCGTGCATGCTCGTTTACTTAGCCGTGTGTGCTTGTATGTGCGTGTGTGTTTGGATTGGTTTGTGTTTATAAGTACCATATTGACTAATGATTTCCTGGGACAGTATTAAATGAAAAGTGTTATAATTTTAGTGTTATATTGAGAACCTACTGCATAATTACTGAACTGTATTAAATCGTTATAATTTTGTCATTTCGATTATTGTTATTGAACTGAGGGGAAATAAATGATACAAGGAATAAAATGGCACGAGAAGGAGTGGGCTGAGTATCACTTAATGGAGAAACTCTTTAGGGGTCGAATTAGAGAGCTACTGGTGCACCCAAACTATGCCAGGAAACAGACCACCTCGATATTTAATAATAAGGGTACCTGTTTCTCGAGCTGGTGTGGAGGAATCAGTAGTCATCCAATTTAACAACACGATATTCTCCCCTTAAGTGTGAAGACGGATCATCACGAGAGGGAGAACCGGCAGGAAGGGTCTTGTAATTGGCACGGAAGGGAGAGGAAGCAGCAGGGATGAGGGCGATCATACTCCCATATACTTGAAATATAAGGCGGGAGAATGAAATGGAAGAAGAAGTTGGGCAGCACGGGGAGGGAAACTAAAACGCGACCGAGATTATTACAGTAAAAAGGTGTAGGGGAGGGAGAGAGAGAGCAGCAGGAAATTCTACTGAAATTAATATTGAAAAAGAATTTGAAGGGGAACAACTTGTAGGAAAGGACACCACTACGACTGCCTATCATTACTGATATTGTATCTACCACTATCATTACTAATTACTATTATAACTACTACTACCATTACTATTATCAACATTACCTACTATTGTTAACAGTACCATTTCCACCACAATCGAAATCTCTCCTTCCTTCTCCCTCTTTTCTTGCTCTCTTTGTAAGAACCAATACGCATGTTGCTATTTCACTACTTTTCTTATGCTCACAATTGTAGTTAGAATACGTGAGACAAGCAACCTACCTATATAAGTAAGTACCAGTAGGTCTGTTGCTGTTTGGTTACATTCCTTTATAATTCTCCTCGTCCTTCTTCTCCTACCAATTTTGTCCCTCACTTTCACTCCCAACATCACCACAACAATCACCACCACCACCACCACCACCACCACCACCACCATAGGAGTCATTTATGAAGGGTGGAAAGAGGGGGAAAGATTTTGGCATGGGAAGAAAACTATTAAGGTTGGCAAACTGAGAGGAGTGGGGTGAGGCTGGCAGGTCGGGAGAGAGAGAGAGAGAGAGAGAGAGAGGAGGAGAGAGAGAGAGAGAGAGAGAGAGAGAGAGAGAGAGAGAGAGAAAGGATTGGTTGGTTGGTTGGTGCTGTCAGAGGGAGGGAAGGGAAGGAAAGGAAAGGGAAGGGAAGGGAGGGGAAGGGAAGGGAAGGGAGATGGAGAGAAAGAAATTTAGAGCGGGTGGGAAAGAGGAATGGAGGGAGGGTGATGGAAAGAGAGAGGGTGGGAAGAGGGAGAGAGGAGGGGAAGAGAGATGGGGAAGACGGAGAAAGAAGGGAAGAGAGATTGGGGAAGACGGAGAAAGAAAGGGAGGAATGTTGCAGGAAACAGGAGTGGGAGGAAGGAAGGGAGGGAGGATGTTGATGACAAGGTAGAGAGAGGAGGCCTGAACCTGACAGGCGACTGACGAAAAGAACTGAAATTCAGAGTCGATGGAATTGATAAGGGAGAAAGACGATAAAGAGAAGTAAAGAGGGTGGGTGTTCTTAGTATCATATAGTAGTAAGTTTAGTGAGCAGTGAGGTAAGGAAAATGGTAATGAATTAACGAAATGGGTAGATGTCGCCACCAAAACAACCCGACATATCCTACACAGAAGCTAACCAACTTACATCTTTTAAATCAATATACTCTAACACTATCTTCATATTCACCAACTGTACTTTCCCTACTAACCTCCTTCCTTCCTTCCCTCTAACACTATCTTCATATTCACCAACTGTACTTTCCCTACTAACCTCCTTCCTTCCTTCCCTCTATGCCCTCTAGATTAAAAAAAAAAAAAAAAAAATGATAATGTTTGCTGGTAAGGGAAGTGTAGCATTACCAAGGGACGAGTTTCTATCCTGCTTAACATCGAGTGTTTGACGGGTCCCAACTGGTGGCCTCTGAGGTTCTTGTGTTGTTTCAGAGCAAATTTACCCAAACAAAACCCTATCTGTTCCCACTCCTTCATCATCACCCCCTTTCCTCCCTCCCTACCCCTCTTCTAGTCCCTCCTCCCTACCCTTCCCACACCCTCTCCTTCCACGCCCACTCCTCCCCCTCTCCCACCGCCACTCCTCCCTCACGCCCACTCCTCCTGCCTTCCCACGCCCACTTCCACGCCCATCTCTCATCTCCACATTCCCTCCATCAGCTTATTCAAGCGATCTCCTTTACAGTTTTCCGGGCACCAGCTTCCCAACTTTATCTCTTTGTCTCTCAAAACCTCTTTGTCTCTCTCTCCCTATCTCTTTGTTTCTCTGACCCAACCTCAGACTCACTCACTCTCTTTCTATCCTCTCTCCCTCCATTCCTCATTTCCAGACCCACAATCTCTCTGTCTTTAATACCTACCGGTAGGTTTTTTCCCGTAATATACTGTAATTTTACAAGTGTTCTCTAAGCTACTTGGGTGATGGTTGTATTCATCCCTGTTTATGTATGTAAGTATCTCTTTAGGCTACGTATGAACAGCTTGTTTATATTCTGCTTCGACGTCATGGAAGGTTTACTTAAGCACCAAACATTATGAGAAATCAAAGCATCTTTAACCAACATATCTTTCAGCCTGGACTCTCTTAGCAGCTTGTCCATATTCCAGGAAGGACAGTATTCGTAACCTTATCATTAGTTATCCATCAAAATAAGGGGGAGGGTTTCTACTCACCACTGTGTTTGTTTATCCACTCTCAGTTCTATACACTACTACTTCAAGGGAGTAAATATCTTATGGTCGACTAAGACAGCTAGTGATTCCTACTAACTATATATTATAAAACAAATCCCCTACTTGTATACTAAAGTAGGATGTTTTCTAGTAACGTTTGAAGGAATATAATATAGCCTCCCTGTTAACCATCAAGATAGTATCCCCTTAATTAACTTGTCTTTCATTCACTTGACTTGCACACACACTTCTATCCACAGCTATCGTCAGTTATCTCCACTCTCAATACATTATAATTCTCTCGGTCCTTCTCCCTTTCACATTTTAACTCTATACAAAAACGTGTCACTCGTTTTCCTCCCCGTCTTTTAACCACCAGAGCGGGCGCCCTTATTGTTGTAATATATTTTTGATATTTTTGGAGGCAACCTTTTCTTCCAAACTACGAGGAGAAACAGACAAAACCAACTTAATCAAGGTAGCCTGTTTTTTTGGAATAGTTTGGAAGATTCAGTGGCACTATTTTTCCAACACTGTAATTACCTCTACTTCTTCCTCCCATTTATCGCATCATCCTAAAGCCCAAACCATCACCTATAGACGAATTAGCTTCTTTCAGGCCTTCATCTCACTCCTTTACTTTCCCTCTCTTTAAACTCCAATTCACCCTTTCCCCCCTCCCTCCCTCCCTCTTCTCACCCTCGACTCCAAACCCCTTTTACCCACTTCTCCCCCCCCCCCACCTCCTCACTCCAGGTCAGGCAGGACACCCTTCCTTCCTTCCCCATCATCCGTCACTGCCTCAGCCTCTCCTGCTTTATCTTAACCTTCCCTATTGTTTATTTTCTTTCCCTATTCTCTCTCTCTCGCCTCCTTTTTCTTCTTTATGACCTTATCTTGTTCTCATTCCTTTCCCCTGGTCTTATGCATTCATATATTTTTATCTTTAGGAAAGACTGTCAATTCATTGTTGTTTTTATGTTATTTAATGTTTATTAATATTATTATATAAATATTATTAATATTTATGTTATTAATGTTATATTCTATCGTAATTAACATTTGTTTATATATAATGCAGAGAACAGACATCGTTTTGTCTAGCGATTTATCTTTATGTTAGCATTCCAAGTTAGAAGGAAGACCGTAGCTGAAGGTTATCTGTTACTAACTAGAAATACCCACAGAAAGGGGATTAGGCTACACACACACACACACACACACACACTGATACCATCTGCGGCAGACCTCAGGCCTCCTCTCAACACACTGTCACCCTCACACTTTTTGTCTCCATATTTTTGCGAGGGCGACCCAGGCGAAGGTAGAGAATGGGAGGGGGGAGTGCCCGAGCTTCACATCCGACCGTCAGCGGTGTGTCACTCCACGTTTGATAACCCAACACAACAGACGCCGCCCTGCTTTGAGTAAAATCTTGTATTGAATGAGACATGCTTGTTTCTTTCAATCGTTAATTTCATTATTTTCAGTCAGACGGAATAAATCACTCACGTTTCATACACGATAACAATATTCTTAAAGTTCAAAGCGGTAACAAAACTTAGACTGCAGCTATGTCCTAGAACTTTTTTTTCACCTTCCCTCTCCCTTTCTTATTCCCTATAACCTTCCATCTCTCCTTTCATTTTTTACACTACTTACACACTTTCCTCTCTCCCTTATTCCCTTTACCGGACAGACGGATCCCTCTTTCCCTCACCTCTTTTGCTACCTCACACTTTCTCCTTCCCTTCTCCCACTTCTCTCCCTCCCCAAGGAAATCAACACTTCCTCCCTACATCCCTCCCTTCCTTCATTCGCAGTTAACTTTCCTCCTCTCCTTCGCTATCATTTTATCCTTCTTAGTTCCTTCTTTTATCTACCCCTCCAGGCTTTCCTCTTTTCTCTTCAATTCTTGCCTTTATTCTCTTCTTCATTCCCTCACTCCCTCCACTGCTTCTTTTACTACTACTACGTAACCTCTTTCCTCTTTTCTTCCCTGCCATCCCTCTCCTCTCTCCCTCATATCCATCCTCCCACCTTCTGCCCCTTTTCTCTCCTTCCATCCCTCGATTAACAAAACATTTCATCCCGTGTTTCCTTCCCTACTTTCCGTACCCTTTTTTTCCTTCTCACTTAACCTTTTCTAACCTCGCCCCTTCCTGATGTCCCCTCTCCACCTCCTTCCTTCCCTCACCGTCTCCCCCTCACCTCTTTCTCCCCCTCTCTCCCTCTCCTTCCTTCCCTCCCTCTCTCTCCCCCTCACCTCTTTCTCCCCCTCCCTTCCCCTCCTTCCTTCCCTCTCTCTGTCCCTCTCTCACCTCTTTCTCACCCTCTCTCCTTTTCTTCCCTCCCTTGTGTCGCCTCCGAGTGCTCCCGTTTCCCACGCGGGGTGTATCTGCTGTGTTTGTTTGTCGTGTCCGGTACCATTGCGGGGGTGTTGAGCCTGTAACCCACACCCCACGACTTGATATTTGCCCTCCCACCTCTCACACAACCACGCCTCTTGTTCACTCGATTATTTGCCTTCGCCCTCGCCCCCCACGGATTGATTTCCACATTGTAATGACAGGAGTGTTTTAAGTGTGGGAGTTATTTGCACTCTTCTTCTGCGCCTTATCTTTCTCTCTCCAGTTTGTTTCGTGCTGTTGTTTGTCGAGGACTGTGGTTAATTGTTTCTTTTGTAGTTGCCTATACAGGAGAGTGTGTGAGAGAGTTGAGAGGGGGAGAGCTGGTTCAATCGGGGATAATAATGTATTGATGTTAACTTTTATTTATTCATCATACGGTTCTGAAATATTTTTAGAATTGCCGAAATATTATTATTTTTGTCTACCTTACAAACTTAACACCTCGCAGAAAACAAAAACAAAAAATTATTATTGTTGACTCACGTTAGTAAGGAATTTAAATGCTTCAATAACTCATTATTTTTTCAAACTAAGATGGTTTTTATTGTTTTAGGTAACTCCTAATCGACCCGACATGCTGAATGTTTTATGAAGAGTATCTTCTTTTTTTGTTAGCCAGAATTATATACCAGGCGTTAATCGCCAACTGATATTTCTATTAATCTTTTCATTTTATATCAAACTTTGGTTTGACACGGGTGAGAACATTCCTGTCACTTCTATGTCAGCAATATTCATGTATCCTCTCTCAATATTAACTATGATAACCATAATGATATAGTTACTCAAGTGTCATATCTCTTAGACATACAGAAGCAATGACGTACCCAAGGAAAATCTGCTACTTCATGGGTTAAATGTATAGAGAACATGGGAAGTGTGAGGTGACAGTGGCCATGGTGGGTGTGAGGGCAGGTGGGCAGCGTGGGAGCCCAGGCCCTCTCAGAGTCAGGTTACCTCCTTCTGCTTGTACTCAGTCATGTACTTCGTCTTGGGCAGGAGTAATGGTGCTGTACAGAAGGAGTGCAGGGAGGACGGCTGAGGTTTGGCCAGATTAACTCATTCATTATTATTTATATGGTTTGTGTGTGTGTGTGTGTGTGTGTGTGTGTGTGTGTGTGTGTGTGTGTGTGTGTGTGTGTGTGTGTGTGTGTGTGTCAGTTAGGTTAGGAATGTATATATGTATGATTGTATACCACTCTATCATAAACATACACACACAACTATTAAAACTCAGATACAAGCTTGAAACCACACACACACACACACACACACACAGGGAGGAAGAGTCAGACCCGGACAATATATGTAATTACTCAATATATGTAATTACTCAATAATTCACAACCCTCAGTTCATAATAAAAAAAAAATTGAAATTTGGTCAGAGTTAATTTTTGCTTCCTTGTTTATTGACTCCGTACAGATATGAGGTGTGATAGGAAGCTGGTAATGTGGTGGGCAGGGAGGCAGAACAACGCCCTCGTGTACTGTATGTGTATCTCCTCCTAGACTCCTACTAAAGTGTAAACATTGACGTGCTTGTTGTTATATGTTTAGTGTTTACGGTAGGTTTACAGGCGGTGATCGGTAGCTTGTTACTCCCACGACCCTTTAAGTGAGTGAGTGTTGGTTGGGTTGTTCTCCCCTTTTTCCCTTCTTCTGATGGTTTGTTCTGTTATCACTTATTTCTTCCTTGTTCTCTCTTCCTTCGGTGTTATCCTTCTCCTCCCTATTTTACATTTTTTTTTCTTCCTGTTTCCTCGCTAACTTCCCTGTGTAACTCAGCATAGGTTCTCGTCTTCTCACACCCACAACATCCTATATATATCTCTCTCTCCCCAGCATTTCTTCCTCTTCTTCCACACGTCGGTCTTTTCGCATCTATACTACATCTCACCCAATTTGGACATGTTTTTATTTTTTATTTTTTTTATTTTAATCCTCCTCTTCCTTCACTCAAATACCTACTCCTAGCTCACTCCCTCTCCTTTTTCCTTCTTATCCCACCCCTTTCTCGAATTCCTACTCTTACCTATAAATAATTCTCTTTCGAGTCTGTATGTTCTCTCTCTCTTTCTCTTCCTCCCACGCCCCTCCCTATCCCTTCCCCCCCCTATCCCTTCCCCCCCCCCCTTGGCTTTCTCAGGTCCCCCTCAGTAACCTGCCACTGCGAAATAACATAACGGGAAAGTAAACAAACGGGTAGAGAAAAGATGATCTTCCTCCTGACCCACACTACACACAGTCTCTCTCTCTCTCTCTCTCTCTCTCTCTCTCTCTCTCTCTCTCTCTCTCTCTCTCTCTCTCTCTCTCTCTCTCTCTCCTTTTTCTTGCTTTCATCATCTATGCCAGCCTTCCTCAGCTTTCCCACATCATCACCCTCACCACCACCACCTCCACGTTTGTTCCATCTTTCTTCGTCTTCTCTGACCGCCGCTGGTAACATAAAGATCATAAAACCCTCATATTTGTGTATTTTCTGCCAAGGAATGAATGGATACACTATTGAAACGGGAGGATTTAATCTCTCCTGTAAAATACCCTCTTTTTCACACTTTTGGAACTGTAGATACACAGGATAAATAACATCTGTACATACCTTCTCAACAATATGACAGATGTGAAACCCTCCCTCATAGACGTACAGTACTCATAAGCATCTATCTCACATAACTTGATTCTTCTTCCTCACTATTTACACGTGGCATTTGTAACTTGATACATTTGTGTGTTATCTTATGTCTGCCATTATCTACCATCCTTACATCCATCACGAGAGAAATTAAATTACTGGTGCGAGTTCGTAGTTATGAGTCACGAGGCTGAGAAGTGATTACAGTAACATCACTCGTCCTAGGTGGTCTCTGGCTCACTCACTCACTCACTTACTATCATCAATATAATAATTATTTACTGAGATGTGTGGTGTGTATTTTATCACCTCCATTGTACCTCACTGATTTGTGTTTGTTTTAGTTAGCTTGATGTGTTTTTATAAATTAAGCCATACGTAGCCTACTGTTTGTTTTCAGGCTAACACACACACACACACACACACACACACACACACACACACACACACACACACACACACACACACACACACACACACACACACACACACACACACACACACACACACACACACACACACACACACGAACACACACACACACACACACACGAACACACACACACACACACACACACACTAACGCAAACCCTCATTGCTCACTCACCCTATAACATGACTCCCTCACCGACTATTCCTATATACTCACCCTGACACCACACCCTGGTTACTCCCTTACTCACCCTGACACCACACCCTGGTTACTCCCTTACTCATCCTGACACCACACACTGATTACTCCTTTACTCACCCTGACACCACACCCTGGTTACTCCCTTACTCACCTGACACCACACCCTGGTTACTCCCTTACTCACCCTGACACCACACCCTGGTTACTCCCTTACTCACCCTGACACCACACCCTGACTGGCCGTCCCCCTCCTCTTTCAACCCTCCCTCATGTCCAACGTTTATTGCCTTTGTTCTGTAAACACGCTTTGCCTTCTCTTCATTCTTTGTTTTCTCTTACTTCTTCTTCCTTCCCTCGACTTCTTACATCCTTCATCTCTCCTTCCCTTCCTTCTTTCTTCTCTCAGTCTCTTTGTTTCTTTAACTATTTTTTCCTCCCTTCTCTTCATACCTCCACCCCTCTACCTCTTCCCCCTCTTTTCTACCCCTTCCTTTTTCTCTACCCCTTCCTTTTTCTCTACCCCTTCCTTCTTCTCTACCCCTTCCTTCTTCTCTACCCCTTCCCTCTTCTCTACCCCTTCCCTCTTCTCTACCCCTTCCCTCTTCTCTACCCTTTCCCTCTTCTCTACCCCTTCCCTCTTTTCTACCCCTTCCTTCTTCTCTACCCCTTCCCTCTTCTGTACCCCTTCCCTCTTCTCTATCCCTTCCCTCTTCTCTATCCCTTCCCTCTTCTCTTTCCCCTTCAAATCTTCTCTCCTTACCTACCCACGTCTCCCTTTCCTTTCCCTTCCCTCTCGTTTCCTATGTCTTTAGTTCTTTCCCTTTTTTCCTCTCCTTTCCTGCATTTTCCTCCCTATCTTCGTGTCTCCTTCTACCTCTTAACCTCCTCCTTTTTCTCCGTTCCCTCATACTAACCAGAGTGAGTGAGTGAATGAGTGAGAGGATAGTGAGTAAGAGAATAAATAAGGGAGTCAATGCGTAAGGTGCTTCAGAGAGAGAGAGAGAGAGAGAGAGAGAGAGAGAGAGAGAGAGAGAGAGAAAGTGAGTAAGGAGAGTGAGTGAGGGGAGAACCGAGTGAGTGAGGAAAGAGCCGAGTGAGTGAGGGGAGAGTGAGTGAGAGGAGAGCGAGGGAACATCTAAGAGTCTTCACCTGGGTCGCCTAAATTGTTTACACCCGTTCCTGCTGCCGCCTTCAGTGCCAGAGCCGTCGGCACCTTTGTCACGGTCAAGACAAACAATTATTGACACTTTCCGGGGCTCTACTGGGCACCAACATTTGTCCTGGGCCCGGTGTGGGGAGTAGCGTCTCCCTCGACCGTGTTTTTGCGGCCTTAGACATCAATGGTATCGGGTTTAAAGAACGTTTAATGGGCGGAAGATTAGTTGGTGTGTGTGTTTTTGTTCTGTATCATCATCATTTATCACAGCATCTGTAAAACTTAACACAACACCTGTAAAACTTGGCATTATCTTTTGTCACTTTGGTTGAAATATATTCACGTTTTTACGTTTAAAAATGTCCCCTCCCAGTGCAGCATGCCGCTCCCAGAAAGTGGCTCCCTGTCTTTCATCTCTATATTGCAAAAGCAATATTGCGCGTTCCTTCTTTTAAAACATGCCAATCAATTTTCTTCTCTTTGCAAGAGATGAAATGTCTTTTTCCATTGTGATGTAAATAAATCTCTAATTGCTATTCCATTAGCTTATGAATTCAGACCATTGCCATACACCCTGGGTCAATAAACCTTATGGGTGGGCCGTGAAGAACAAGTGTCCATTGGGCACAGATGGACCTGAACATAGATGGACACTGGAATAACAAACTCTCACACTGCCTCCACCACCACCAACAACAAACACCGCCTTGCCCACCGCCATGCAGGTGACGCAAGTGTCATGAGACAGATGGTATGTTAAAGCAGCATTGTTTTTTCATCAACCTCCCCCACATAATAACTTACTCCCATATATATGACCAACACCCCAGCTGCCTGTCACTTTGGTCAGGACAGATGTTTGACTATCAATCTGAGTTGGAAAATTGGCTGCATCAGATTTATGCATCTTACTAAATAAATACACACGCTGATCATTACGGAAGACAACAACAATGAACTTAAATTGAAGGCAGGAGACTTTGAGAATCCGTGTCACATACTCGTATGTACAAAAGTGTAGAAGGAGGGGCATCATGGGCACACACACGCTAAAGCACGCACACACAAATGAGAGTAAAATTGGAGGAGGAGGAGCACACACACACACACACACACACACACACACACACACACACACACACACACACACACACACAGGAAGGAGGGCTTGGCAGGGTATCATTGACAACACTAACAAACACACACGTCGGGTCCTTAGAGGGTCCTCGTGCCACACACACACACACACACACACACACACACACACACACACACACACACACACACCATATCTCACCTTTATACCATTATACTTTACACTAACACAGGGAAACATACAGTTGACATAATAAGAGGAAATTGGTTGTTAGGCCTCTTATTCTTCAAAACCTCATTGACCACTGGGTACAAGCAATTAAAGAAGAAAGGAATGAGGCCACTATGTAATAGAAATATCGCTGAATGAGTGTAAATAAATGAATAGGGATTATCAGAGAGAACAATACTGAAATATATTTTTGTGGTTGTATTGCTCATTGTGTGTGTCTTCTATTACAGGTATGAATCCCAGTGTGGCACCTGAGCAGTCTTCGCTTTGACATCAATCACAACAAAGGGTATTGTAGTGTTTTCCTAGGGCCGACCTTATAAATACGCAATGTGTTGGTATTGTTTTTTTGAGCATTGCATTTGACATTTATAGTTTTTGTTGTTGCTATTGTTGTTGTTGTCCCGGGGAAGAATGGCCTCCTGCCCCACAGACCCCTAGTACGCTCTGGTCGCAGTGAAAAAACAAATTAATATAAAGGATGGGCTGGCCCTATATGCCTGGGCTACCGAAGCACATCCCAAGAAGATGGGACCAGGGAGTCTGGGGGCCTCCGACCGCCAGGGAGATTGGGGGGAAGGTCTTTGATCCCACAGCCAGTGCTGTGGGCCCAAGCCCACGTTACCACAAGAGCTACAAGTGGGGCAACACCTTCCATGAGATCAGTCCTGAAGGGACCATGAAGGGGAAGGGAGTTTAGACTGCAGCATGCAAAGGAATAATGCACCCCCGTGTGCTGGCGGTCCACGCAGCAGTGAAAAAAAAAAAACTGTTGCAGTACAACACCTCACGTAGATTTTTAATCCATGTGGGTAGATCTCGTCAAATCTACTGGAAAGTGACCAGATCCTACAACAATTTTTTTTTCTAGCCCTGTGGAGAATGGCTAGTAGTCACAGAGAATAAAGCCAACCCCCTCTGGGCAGTGACATTGATAGTTGACACTACTGTACTACTGTAGGAAATAATTCTGTAAACTGACCTCAGTATCAGCCTGTAAGACGTGACTACATCAGGATTTTCTTTACCTCTTCATACTCATGTTTACGGAGTAACATTGTTAACTTGGTGCAGAGTCGCACTGTGAATAGTTACCCTAAGTCCTTGGTTCCTTCACCATGAAGGAACGGAAGAATTAATAAACCGGACCTGAATAAAATATGTAATTGCGCTCAGCCAGAAAGACTGAATAAACAAACACAATAAAGTTAAGCTGTCACGTATGTCCTTCTAGCACTCATAACTCAATATCGGAAAAGAGAAGAAGTGTGACACACACAAAAAAACATAAAAAACAAGACTTTTTTATTAAAACATTTTTGAAAAGTCATAACTTCTTAATTAAAAGGAAATATGGGAAAATCCCTGCGTCCGGTTGGGCTTCAAACTTGTTTCTTCATCAGTGTCGTATGCAAAATTGGAATTGGGTGCAGGAGTTTTTCTGACTTTGGCAACTTTTATTAAATGGACAAGTCTGTATTACGGGTGGTGGTGGTGAGGCGAGGGGGGGATGTAGGAGTTGAGGGAGGGTAGATGGAGAGAGGACGAGGTCTCAAGGAGGAATGGAGGGGAAGGGAAAACATAGAGGCAAAGGGCGGGGGGGGGGGGGAGAGGAGGGGTTGGAGCTAGATGGAAGAAAAGGCGGAGGAGTTTAGGTGAAATGGAGAGAAGGAAAAGAAGAAAGGTTGAAGGAGTAATGAATGTTAAAGGGAGGGAGACCTTCTGGTGAAATGAACAGAGAGAAAGCCGAATAATGGGTATAATAGTAGTGAAAAAAGAGTACTTACTATTTATAACCTGAAGAGATGAGGCTATTATGTGGTGTGAAGTGCAGAGTCGTTGTAGTAGTAGTAGTAGTAGTAGTAGTAGTAGTAGTAGTAGTAGTAGTAGTAGCAGCAGTAGCAGCATTAGTAGTAAAAGTAATAGTAATAGTAGTAGTAAGTTGTAGTCGTAAAGTGAAACTGACAGAGTAAGATGAAGAATAAATATTTGGAAGTGGAGTTGGGTTGAGGTTGTGCAGAAGAAACGAGTGCCTGGAGGAAGGTAATGATGGAGTGATGAAGTTATGATCTAAGATGAAGAACTAAATAAGAAAGTACAGTTGATGTGTTTATTTGTACTAAAGTGTTCATGGAAGTAAAGGAGGAGAGATAGTGCTGGTGGTCTCTGATTAGCACCTTTATAAACATTATAAGGGAATGATTCAGGGGGATGAAGATAGACTGGTTCCTAAGAATGGTGCGCAAATTTTTCCGAAAACGAAAACTATATTTAGGGAAGATTAGCTGATTATGTGCAGACGCTAAACTTGATGAAGAAGTGGGAGTTTAGACGCTTCTTGTCGGCAGTGTTAAAACATTTTCTATTTTTCGTGTAGGAATCTGAAATAAAAAAATGAAGGTAATAGCTGGTGTCAAAGGTGTTAGCTATTGAAGTGAGGAATATTCTTACATGGCTTGAATCATACGCATCAGAGAATCAATAGTTGGGTAGTGTGTGCATTTTGTTGCTTTCCAGTGCTACGTACAGTCTTCCTCTAAAGTCCTGTCCAATTTCGCAGGAGATTCTTAAACACATTGCGATTGAAAGAGCCTAAGTCGAAGCAACGGGAGAAGAGGAATGATGTGATGACCCTATACATGCTGGGAACGCATTGTGTACCTGAGATCCTCCTATTATATTACCAATCGACTCCACTGAATCACCACCAACACCAGGTCGACCAAGCCACACAAACCATCACCGTAAATTTTCACCTAGTGAGATTTATTGGCGAGTAATTTGTCAGTTGGGCTGACAATATTTATAGGTGTTGAAAACTTGATGTTGTATTGCTCTGAAACTTCCAGAACACATGCACACTGCCGTTTCTTAGCATCATCACCTGAAGTTATGAGTGCGTGGATTTAAGATGACGTTTGGATGCCTTTGCACAAGCATTACATAATATTAACTGTGTTTTCTGTGTGCTAAACTGGATGAATACCTATTGAAAGACTAATAGAATTCCATATTGATTATACACTTTTAAATTCCTTTTAGTCCTTCTCTTCCTAATTAAGAAGTTAAAGGACTGTAAATATACTGTATACATATCATTCAAATAAGGTAAATTATCGTAACAAATAAAGTCTCGACTTGGTGACTGGTCCTTGATATGTCACCTTTATGGCAAGTATACGCTCTTAATATAACTTTATCGTTTTTTAATCTTAACCAATATAAAATCTTCATTATAAGTCGTTCAGCAAGGTAAACTACAGGATAAAATCTGAAAGGCTATGGGTAAAGTTTGGGTACAACACTGAGGGATTGGCCGGCAATAAATCACCAAGAATTACGTTTGACATGGCTGGCTAAACAATTTACCCTGGTGTGAGGCAGTCACAAACGACCCCCAGTGTTTGATTTGGTCCCATTATTGTCGTCCACCTAAAATTGCTGCCCCCTCCTTCCACCCCTACTTCCCCCCCTCCACCCCCTGTTTCCTCCCCTCCAACCCCTGTGTTCACCCCCTCCACCCCCTGTTTCCACCCCTCCACCCCCTGTTTCCACCCCTCCACCCCCTGTTTCCACCCCTCCACCCCCTGTTTCCACCCCCTCCACCCCCTGTTTCCACCCCCTCCACCCCCTGTTTCAACCCTCTCCACCCGTGCTTCCACCCCCTCCACCCCTTATTCCCCCTACCACCTGCTTCACCCCCTCTCCCCCTGTTTCCTCTCCCATCCACCCGTGTCCCCCCCCCCCATCCACCCAATGTGTCCTCCCCCTCCACCCTTGCCTGACCTGTCGCCTGTTTGCTCCAATTTGTTCTTCCGTTCCTACCCGTGTTTGAGCTGCGATTGTGGTAAACATCTGGACATTCGATTGTGGCTATAATGTTTGGTGATGATGACGGGTGTTGTGGTGTTTATGGTCCGGTGCTGCTAATGTATCCGTGTAGGGGACGAAATCTGTTGTGACTGAGTAGAACGTCGAATCTATATACAGTACAATTTCTTATATTATAGGGGATATAGTGTAGTGTTTGTGTTGGTACAGTTGAGCAAGTAGAAAGTGCAAGAAAAATATAGCTGTATCTGGCAACACCTCCACCTCTACTCAAAGTTCAGACAATCAAGTTTCACCTTACATTGGCTATGGGTCTCCAGGTATTCATTCATAAAGATACGAAAGCTTACTACAAAGAACTGCCATTTGTTGCCATATACAGCCATACTTTTCTTGCACTTTCTACTTGCTCAACTGTACATCTGGAGCAACTGATTCCTCCAAACTATTCTAATCAATGTAGTTAGACAGTGATGTAGTTAGATAGTTAAGACAAGTGTGTAGTTTCAGATATAGTTCCTGTCGACCTCACTTGCAACATATTTTACGATTCATATTAGCAGATTTTTTTTATAGTAATGGAGAGATAATTTCAGTGAAGTTTGTTGGTTTCTGGATGTAGGATACACAATTCACAAATGTTCTTGGCGTGTCTAAATTGATGCTCTCTGTGGGTTGTCTTCCATCGTCGTCTGTTATATAATGATCTATTTACGTAAACTTGGTAACTGGGGCGTAATTGGCTGAATAAAACTTAATTCGCTCTGTAGGTAATTTCCCACTGGCAATTTTGTTCTCTTCCTGCGAACCACCAATTATATTAACGATAATTATTTTGTACATTAAGGAGATGCACTTTGCTCTATTACTATTATGGAATTACTTGGTAGTTTGGCGTTCCAATGCAATTACATGTCACAATTAAGGGGAAAATATGCTTTGGTCTTTCTTAGCTCACCCAGTCCTCCAAACTATATACTCCAAACAACAGAATACCTTTATTTAGATGATCTGGTCTGTTTCCCCTCAAAGTTTGGAGGAATCAGTAGACCCCCATTGTCCCGAAAGTATAAATAAATCATTCCCTTAATTGAACATGTATCATGGTGCAAAATAAACACTTTACTGACTTAGCGTATGTGAGTGGCTGAGTGCTTAGAATATTGGCCTCGTTAGAAGCTGAAGTGAACTGCAGTTGTGTGAAATATTAGCAACTGAACATTAGAAGCTGAAGTGAACTGCAGTTGTGTGAATTATTAGCAACTGAACATTAGAAGCTGAAGTGAACTGCAGTTGTGTGAATTATCAGCAACTGAACATTATAACCACCAAGCATACTATATAAACAACACCATCATTGATACCATTGCAGCTTTAGTTTTCGGGATATTCCCTCGTGTCTGTGTCTCTGCAACTTGAACTAGAATGCAAATTATGAAAGTATAAAGTATAGGGTTAACTTATCATATACTTAGAATAATGTTAAATCTATGGTTAACTAGGATAGACTAAACACTTCTTAAAACCTGCTTCTGGGTCCACCTACCTCAGTGACGACGTGTGAGAGCCTCGTATATGACTGATCGACTCGACTGATTTAATGGATACCAGCAAACAAATTATAGGAACTAATAGGTAGAGTGGAGAGGTATGTGTTTGTCGATGCCATGTTTATCACGGTATGTTGTTTGTCGGACAAATACACATTAAGGGCCGAGTTTCATACCTGGTTTTCTGGCCTCGTTGCACTCTATTGTTTTAGCTTTGGGATCCACTCATTGACCATTGTTTTAAGGCTAAGGGACAGAGAGGTTTCCATTTTCTTCAGGTTTTAAAGTTATCATTACGTGGTACAGTTGCCTCAAAAAAATTCGAGACACTACCTGTTAGAGTCTAGCAGGTAGTGTCTCGAAATTTTTGGAGGCAACTGTACTAACGTTTCTATGTAAAATGCATCTGTAACATGACAAATTGACAGGTTCAATTGATATAGGAGTATATATTTGTTTCTGGTCTAAAACAGGGCAAACAGTCAGAGATCATGTTTACGAGTTCGAGGTTGTTCACTAAACAACTGTTCCATTTAGGGTCGGTTCTGATCCCACATTACTGTAAAACTAATTGTTGTTTGGCTTCCAGGCGATGTTGTTGAGTGCTGCTATAAAAAAATGAGTGAATGTATGCTGAAGTTTACTCCGCAATAGCATTTATTTTTTCATAGTTAATACTGTTCGTAGACACCTAAACATATGAAAGAAAGTGAAATATTTACTAATGGAAAAGAGGTTGCCCTTCCATGCCTGTAAATACGATCGTTTGTAGTTATGATGCAAGATATAAAGAGATGCTGCTGGAAGAGAGGATTACTGAGATCATCTTTGACCCATAGAGTTTGTAAGTGTATATATAGGTGTATACTGTGGCGTAATAAAACTGTGATGGAATTCAAAGCGAAAAAGATGCTGGTGCTCAAAGGGTTAATCAGGTGGCCACATTTCCTGCCGCATTGCAGTCAATTGTTTTAAGATGCAAGTCTGGAGTTGGGGGTTGAGTTGGGAGGGCTGCTTGTCAACACGGGGAAACAAACATCAACTGATCTAAGAGTCCTTGCGAGCTTGTTTGCGATCATCATGGAGGACTATAAAAATGGACACATAAAAGTGGAGAGAGGGAAAAAGTTGAGGGGAAAAGCAAAAGTTTGGCGAGCGGAAACACAGATCATGCTCATCAACCAAAGCTCTCAGTACTGTCTAAGCAGCATAAGGTCTGTAATAAGCTTAATGAATCATGTCTGTAAAAACGACGTGCAAACAGTCGCGAAGCCGTGTGTGTGTGGGTTCAAAGGCGCTCTTGGGGGCCAAACAAACTCCCTCCATTGGATAATCAGTTGTTAATTTGGGCAGTGTGTGTTTTAATGTCGTTCAAACATTTGCTCAGCAGTTTGACGGTACAGGCTTCATCGGGCTGGGAAGCGGATTGTGAGGAAGTGTGTAAGTGTGGTTGAGTGAAAGAAAGGAGCGAGTTGGGTGAGGTAAGGGTAACCCGAAAGTGAGGAGGTGTGTAAGTGTGCATGAGTGGAAAAAAAAAAAAAAAAAAGGAGTGCGTTGGGTGGGGTGAAGGTAAGCTGTCTGTTAGAAAATAGACGTGGTTGAGTGAAAGAGAGGAGCGAGTTGGGTGAAGTGAGGGTTAGCTAACTGCGAGGAAAGGAAGGAATAAATGTGTTTGAGTGGAAGGAAATGACTGTTTTGGCCCGGAGAAAAGATAAACTACTGTGTGAGGGAGTGAGCGTGGATGAGTGAAGGAAAGGAATGAGTTCGTTGAAGCGGTGGTATTCATGTCAAGATACATTTTTCTGAAGCCATTCTTGAAACAGAGAATTTCCTGCTCGTGGACAGAATATAGCGCTACATGTAAGTTAAGTGAGTTACGTAGGGTCAGGTTTACACTGTGTTGGGTCAGATTACATTACACAACACAAAAACAATATTTACAGTGACAAGTAGCAAAACAACAACAACAACAACATATACGGAATAATAATAAACAAAACACGCGACAAAAAAAACAATATACAATTTCAACAACAACAACAACAACAACAACTACTACAGCAACAGAAATAACAACAACACAAATGACAGCAACAGAAATGACAACAACACAAATAACAACAATACAAATAACAAGCACAACAAATAACAATATATAACAGGTAACACTACAACAACAGCAATACAAATACGAGACACAGAGGGGCTGGGTGGGAACAACACAAAAGAGAAGGCGTGAAAAATGAAACGTCTGTTGACTCCTGGAATTGTTTTCGCCTCGCAGGGAATGAATGGAGGGACGGAAGGAGGGAGGGAGGGAGGGCAGGAGGGAGGGAGGGAGTAAAGGTGTAGGGTGAGGGGGAGGAAAGAAGAGGAGAGGGGTGGTATGAGGGTGAGGAGAGAAGTAGATTGGGGAGGAGGAAAGAAGAGGAGAGGGGTTGGGATTAGGGTGATAAGAGAAGTATAGTGGGACAGAGGAGAGAAGGGAGAAGAGGTGTATAGGGTTAGGGGGAGGAAAGGAAAGGAAAAGAGGGGGGTGGGTTAGGAGGAAGGAAGGAGAGGGGTTGGGTGAGGGGAATGATTGGAGAGAGGGAGGTGGGGTGTAGGGTATATAAGGGGGTGGAGAGGAGAGGGGTAGAGTGAGAGGGAGGAAAGGCCAGAGGTGAGATGTAGGGTGAGGGGGGGGGGAGGAAAGAAGAGGAGAGGGGTGAGGGGTAAGGGAGAGGAAAGGGTGCAAGAGTAAGGGAGGAGGGGAGGGGAGAGGAGAGGAGAATTTGAAGAGAGTGAGGAGAATAACGTAAGGGAGAAAATTGAAAAGATAAAATAAAGGAGAGAATAACGGAGGTGAGAGAACCTGAGGAGAGAAAAGTGACTGGGAAGAGGAAAGGAGAGGAGAGAGAGAAATTGGTGAGAGAGACTGAGGAGAGATTTGGGTACAAGAGGGAATTGAGACAACGAGAGAGCCCAAGCGGAGAGAGTGAGGGAGGGAGGGAGTGAGGGAGTGAGTGAGTGAGTGAGTGAGAGAGGAGGAGGAGAGGAGGGAGATCAAAATATTCTTCTAGTGTTTCTGATTTGTCTGCAATAACATAACATTATGTAATTTTATGACAGTGAGCATAAAGGAGCTTATCAGGTATTGCTAGCAAAACACACACACACACACACACACACACACACACACACACACACACACACACACACACACACACACACACACACACACACACGTACACACACACACACCCATACGTACACACACACACTAGTCATTAAGAGTGGAAAAATAGATACACTGACCATTAGACTCTGACCAAACACGGGGTCAAGATTAACACTAGGAAAAAGTAGTTGACATGAGACTGGACCGAGGAAGAGGCTGATTGCTTCCCGGGTAATTGATGAGGCGACAAGAATCAATCACATTGATCATATTCTCTATTGTTTTTTTTTTTTTTTCTATAAAAACTTGCTGGTTATTTTCATTGGCGTCACACCAGTTTGATAAAGAGGTGATTTAATTTCATAAAAAAATTTGGTTCTATATTTTCGTTTTTGGGTTGATTTTACTTTTTCTAACGTCACTTCGGAAGTTTTTGTAATGATGATATGTATGCTCTGCCAAACGTAATGTTATATGAAGACCATTGACCTTGTGAAAATCACTTTTATGCTCGTGTAAATTTTCTGACTATTTTAGAGCATAATTATGATGATTACAACTTTCTTTACTAAAAGTTAAATAGTTGTGTGAATAAAAAAAAATTACCTTATATATGCGTTAAGGGGAGTTGAAGTTTTACTAATCTCTTCATTTTATGCCTCGAGACAGTACATATACTAAGAGAGTTTATTTTGTGACAGAGTCTCGAGGAAACCACTGACTTTCAATTCTACCATAACAAAATTAATGACCCTTAATCATGTTATGAGTGAAGGTAATCTGCACCAGTAATAACACTTGGTCTCCATAAGTGATGATGAGCTTTGGAATGTGACGCCAACAGAGTGAAGGAATTTCTCGCCTTAAATCATAAGCGACTTATACCAACGTCTGATATTCCACTTGGGTTTAATTTATGGCCCCGCTGTGTGAGGGCTGGTGAGGCGTCTAACTTCTACCTCGCTCATATAGACACCAGAGACAGACTTAAGGGGATAATATACTTTTGGTACATACATCAGAGTCCCTTGATTCTTCCAAAGCATACCAGGAAACAGGACCAGATTAATCAAAGAAATGGTGGCCTGTTGCTTGGATTAGTTTGGAGGAATCGGTTGCTCTAGATTTACCAACACTGTACAATCCTCTTATTCATCTGAGTGCCCACAACCTTATGATATCTTAGCCAACGTTTAGTCCGAGCCACTCCAATGAAGACAGTATTCAAGAACATTGATGACGACGACGATGGCAATAATGGACGGGATGGTACATACGATAGGGTGAAGGCAGAAGGAAGGTTGAATGGAATGGAATGGGGGAAAATAATTGTGGAAGGAAGGAGAGGAGAACGAAGAGATGAGATATTGAAATAAATGAAGTAGAGTAGGAGGCTGACTAGTAAGATTGAAGTAGGGAAGGAATGGGGAGGCTGACTTCAACAAGAGAGAAAGATTGGGGGGAGGGGGGTAGTGCGGCCCCTCACCTGACAGTCTGACCCCAGTTGACCCTCTCACGCCTGTCTCCAGACTCCATCAATCCTAGAAAGGGGCCGACCCGCTCTCCCGAGATAAGACGGAGGGGAACTAACCGCACCCAGACAGACACAATCGCAGGCACTTTGTGGAGAAGAAGACGGAGGATGAGTAGCACT
>JAWQEG010001923.1:27500-56552 GCA_033782935.1 Petrolisthes cinctipes
TACGTTATGACTACATGTTTTCTGAAATTGTCCCTGTGTCTAATCTTCCCAAAGATATCGAGGTGGATATCTACGATGCACATATAAACGCACCTTCCTATTCTTAGTCTCATTCACAAAGGGAATTTACTGTTAATACCTTGTACACAAACCTGAAGTTCAGAGATGCCTAATGTAATCCAGATTAATGGGGACGTCGTGTGATGTAAATGTGGCGGTGAACTCCGAGGCGGCCCCCAAGTTGACAGAATAAACACCAGGGCCAGCATCTATTGTTCCGAGGGAGTTAACACTTCATTATTTAGTTCACCTCCCTCTCGCCTCCTCTCTCTCTCTCCCCAATTACACGCGTTGGATCCACTACCCTAATTATGGCGTCAGAAGAAATGAAGAAGGAATAGGGTGGAGGGAGTTAAACATTTCGGTCGGGCAATTAGGCAAGAGATGGAGTCTGATCCTCCTTGTATTATTTGGCGGGGGACTTTTCAAACTTTGGTGTCAGGTTAACTTTGTGTCGGCGCCGAGTCGGGACTTAATAGGATTAAATGCAAAGTCGAATGTAATATTAGAATGGAATCCGAGGGAGATCAACCCCGGGAATATATTGAGTTTGAGCCCCTTTAATTGGTTTTCCCCTTTGGTTCAGTCCTTTATTGATCTGCAAACTCCCTTTGTGAGAATCTTCATCTGATATCTGAAGATCAATTTTTTCCCTCCCTCTGCACCGCGAGATCTTTCCTATTTTTCCCTACTTACTATTTTCATATTTCTTCAAACTGCACTGCAATATATTTCTTTTCAGGATCATGTTTTTTCTTTCTCTGCGATTCCTTTCCCTTCCCCGGTGGCTTCATGTGGAGAATTTTGGCAGGAACGATGTTACCAGAGGGATTAACAGCTTAGGCAACTGACGAAGTGAATATGAGAATTTTGGGAGAGTTAGAGTTGGGAACACGCATCCTGTGCCCGCCTCTGTACCCACGCTGGTTCCGTGAAAGTGGAAATATCAGCAGTGGTGGTGGGTGTAAATTATGAGAGTCAGAACATTTTACAAAGAGTCTGGCTAGGACTCACGTTGTCCCTTACTATCTGTCTGTCTTTTCCTATGTGTGCCTGTCTTTCTTTATTCCTCCCTTCCTCCGAGAAACCTTTAAGAAAAATACAGACTGTGGTGTGAACTTAGGAGGGAGTCAGTCTATAAGCTCATATACAATTATAATTTGTACAAGGGAAAATTAATATAGATTTTATTTCACGTGACATTATTGCACCGCCCCAGACAGATATTCACTTTGTCTTTTTACCATCTTAAAGTGTGAAAAGAATAGATAGATTATATAATAGTAGTGGGACTAACAGTTTTTTTATTCTTTAATCTGATTGTATCCTAATAATTTATCCTTCATGATTATTTGTTCACTGATTATTCAAATGTTACACACACATTAGTTTATATTGCGATGCTTAAGAATTTATCAATTTTATTTGTTAATGATGGGGTTTAGGTTTAGTAAAAGAGTCACCTGCTTCCACTAATTGCAATTACAACGCCCTTATATAGTTCTGCTCGTGACGCCGGATATCAAAGGGAAAGTTAGAGCGACAGTAATGCTTCAAAGTGCCGTGTAAGGTGACCCCTCCCCCCAGCAGGAGTCGGCAGCCCTTGAGCACGCCCGCTGAACGTTTCATCTGGCGGAGTAACATCACCAGATACACACACATACACACACACAACGTCTCTCCACTTTAAGCCGCCTCTTCTCCTGTTGTTGTGTGTGTGTGGGGGGGGGGGGGCTGGGGGGGGGAGAGGGGGAAATAATGACTCAGAAGCGGGGGAGTAAGGAATGAAGGATGGATGGGTGGGGTTGGAGTGGAGGTGTTGATGTGGATGCTGGGGTGTAGTGAGATGTGGAGGCTGGTTATGTGGTGAGATTTTGAGGGCTGGGATGTGAGCGGAGGGATTGAAGAGTACAGACAGACATGCAGGTAGATTTGAAGTGAGAGGGTGGGAAGGAAGTGAGGCTGAAGAGTAGTATAAAGGGAGTTTGAAATGAGAGGGAGAAGATTAGAGAAGAGGTGGAAAGTAGATAAAAGATGGGAAAGGATGAGGGATTAAAAAAATAGAATAACGTGAGGTTGGAATGATAAGTATAGGGAGGGAAGGAAGGAGGAGTGGGGGATTTAAAGAATAGATAACGAGAGGTTGAAGTGATATGTAGAGGGGTGGGAGGGGCCGAGGGGAGAGGGGCTGAGAGAGAGAGCTGTAGGTACCCGAGGGAAAAGGACAAGAGCTGGAGGAGGTTAGTGGATGATGAGACTCGAGTAGGTTAGAGGGAAACTGAGGGTTGTAGTAGATTAGGGGAGATGTTGAGTTGAGTGAGGGCTGAGGGGAGGGGGAGAGAGATGCGAGTGAGGGATGGGAATGTGGGAGAGAGATGCGAATGAGGGCTTGAGGGAGGGGGAGAAAGAGGCGAGTAAGGGCTGGGAATGTGGGAGAGAGATGCGAGTGAGGACTGGTAGGGGGGAGAGGCGATTGAGGGCTGGGAGGGGGAAAGAAGAGACGAGTGAGGGCTGGGAAGGGGGAAGAGAGAGGCGAGTAAGGGCTGGGAGGGGGGAAGAAGGGACGAGTGAGGGCCTCTGGAAGGGGGAGAGAGATTCGAGTGAGGGCTGGGAGGGGGTAAGAAGAGGTGAGTGAGGGCCTGGGAAAGGGGAAGAAGAGGCGAGTGAGGGCTAGAGGGAAGGAGGGAGAGAGAGGCGAGTGAGGGCTAGAGGGAAGGAGGGAGAGAGAGGCTAGAGGAAGGGAGGGGGAGGGAGAGGCTTGTAAGGGCTGGGGGAGGGGGAACGAGGTCTAGAACTGGGGAATGAAGAGTCAGGGCTGGGAGAGGAGAATGGGAAGTAAGTATTAGGAGAGGAGCATGAGGAATAGGATTTGGGAGAGGAGTATGAGGGATAGGATTTGGGAGAGGAGTATGAGGAATAGGATTTGGGAGAGGAGAATGTGAGAGTGAGAGCTGTATGGGCAACCTAAGAGCAGAGGGAATCTTAGGGAAAAATTAGTGAGTGGTCAAGTCAGGGAAATTATTTTAGTGGGGAGTAAAACAGGCAGAATGAATTGGGAGTGAGAATTGTATGTGGGAGAGGAGAAGTTGAGTGAGAGTTCGAAAAAGGGGGGGGGGGGGATTTGAGTGAGCAGTGAAGTAACCTAGAGAAATGGGTAGAGAGAGATGTAGGAGGAGGAGGAGGAGAAGGAGAAGGAGAAGGAGGAGGAGGAGGAGGAGGAGGAGGAGGAGGAGGAGGAGGAGGAGGAGTAGGAGTAGGAGTAGGGAGGAGTATGAGATAAAAATAATGCTAGGAAGGGGATTTGAGAATGAGCGTTAGAGAGAATGAAAGCAGTGAGTGAGGGTAGAGGAGGAGGAGGAGAGAGGAGGAGAAGAGGAAGGGAGAGGCAGCAGGCAGGGAAACGGCATGTCAGGGGTGGTAAGTGAAGCGGGAGTTATCGGATTATAGTCGGCGGGCAAAATCTCATTAGTTTACAAAGATTCCAAGCTCTGCAGGCCGGCACGAATGATTGGCTTGTGCTGCCCAGTTGTTCCCGGCCACCGCTGCCAGACCTCACAACAACTAGTAAAAAAAAAAAAAAAAAAAAAAAAAGTGACATTTTATGAAGTACCTAGACTATAATCATTAGTTGCTATAAAACCAATCTTATTCCAGTGTTAAATGCCATTGATTGAAACTGTTTGCACCTCGTATGTTTGTTGTCGTTCCTGGAAGTGTGTCTGCTTGCTTTGTTGTTTAGTTTGTTTCTCGTTCCTAGAAGTGTGTCTGCTTGCTTTGTTGTTTAGTTTGTTCTCTCGCTTCTGTCTTGGGGTGTGTAATTTTGTTCTCAGGTTCCATGCAAGACCCTCATCCTCCCACACGACCCACATGCACACAGGTTTACCATTCAGCGTATACAAACATTCATTCATTCATTCATTCAGTATCCCATTCAGCGTGGTGGCGTATGCAAACATTCATACATTCATACATTTTTCACGGTGCAAAGGGAGACAGCTCACGACAAGCGTATATTTGTGTTCCCGTTGTAGTGTACTGACATGACAACCTCAGGCGAAGACACAATGTGCTGAGTTCATTCCCCTGTCTGTATTGTTCTTCACTAATGACACCTTTGAAATGTTGAGAATAAGAATGACTTATTACGCCTGTCCTATTTAGTGTCCCCAAAACTGCGACGCTTCAGGAAAAGGGTACATGATTCAACATAATGTGTATATATATATATATCGTAAATGGCAGGAGGGGATACAGGTACGTACTTTCTTGGGGTCAAATGGAAGGGTTACTGATTCCTACAGTCTGCTATTAAACAGATCCCCTTCTATATCGAGGTAGTCTGCTTCCTGGCATAGTTTGGAGGAGTGAGTATAGCATTCAATAATTCGTCCATAAGAGATTGTCACTTAAGGGACCCTGTGGTGTAGTCAGAAAATTGGAGTTAAATGAGTCCTGCAAATATTGCCACGAAACAACACCTATGTAGAAGGAGTGTGTTCCGTGGCATAGTCTGGAGGAATCGAAAGCCTCCAATTCCCATACACGATCACAGGGTCCTTAATTAACCAGATTGATTGGTATTCAGACAATATCTACAATAACTATAATATTATCGCATTTAGCAGGTATTACAATGGCATCTCTTTGTATTGTTACATTAACGTCGACGTCTTTATAATCAAAACAAATAACAGGAACTAATTAGTCTTTTCCAAGGTATAGTCTGAGAAGATGAGGAAACTATCAAGGAAGGTGGTAGTCAAAGGAACAGCATATAAGCAGATTAACAAGGACCTAATCCTCTCTGTGTGCCTCTCGGAGATATTCTTAATGATTCTCGTACCCTGTCTGACATGGTTCTAATTTGCTTAAACGCGCCCAGGAAGTTAGAGTGTAATTAGGTTTGTTTTGATTCTTTGCCGCGGTAAGTCGGATGATCCCCTGGCGTGGCTCCGTCGAGAGGCTCCCCCCCCCCCCCCCCCAACTAGCTTGTTCCTGTTTTGTCAGAGGGGTTATAGTCTCTCTCTCTCTCTCTCTCTCTCTCTCTCTCTCTCTCTCTCTCTCTCTCTCTCTCTCTCTCTCTCTCTCTCTCTCTCTCTCTCTCTCTCTGACGGAAGAATCGAGTGACTTTCATACTATCGTCAGTACATTAGACTTGGAGAGGTTTACACCCAGCCTTCCAACTCTCGTTTCCCTTCCTAATAATGAATGTCAAAACCGCATTTTTCTCCTCCACAACAATTATTATATCCGGGATGCAGGGAACACAACACACAAAAATCCGGATCGCCTTCCAAATCTCGAGTTATTTTTCTGTGGTGCTCGTCTTTGTCTCTTCCTCGTATATTATATTTTCCCCTTCCCCATTTTACACATTTTTCTGCAACGTGATCTGAGAGAGGATCGGCTTGGCTGGGCAGAAGGAAGGTGGCCGCCAGGCAGCCGAGGGGAAACTCAGGCCATTCTCAATATCCCTCACATTTCCATTTCAATTTCCGATGGGTGGGATAGATCCGTGTGGGAAATGATCAATCCGGCCAGAGTCGTGGACCATCGCTGCCCAAACCTCTGGAAAACTGGACCCTCTGGCGGGGGGTGGAAGGCAGGCGGTGGTGGTGGCCGCTCACCCTCCGTATTCATATCCTCAATGAAATATTCCTCTCCCAGATTATTCTTCCTGGCGCGGATTTTTCTTCTTCCTTGCGGAAAAATGCTTCAACACTTTACGTAAACAGAAGGAGGAGGAGGAGGAGGAGGAGGAGAAGGAGGAGGAGGGAAGAAAGAGAAAAGAGAGAGGTAAATATGAGGCGTCTAGAATGTGGGACACGCTGTTTCTGGAGCACAAACCTACCGGGGTGTGAGCTTGTAAGTGTATGCAAATAGAACTTACCCAATGAGGTAAACACAGCGTCATTCACAAGAGCACAGTCGCACTCCTTGCACTACCACCACCATCTCTCTCTCTCTCTCTCTCTCTCTCTCTCTCTCTCTCTCTCTCTCTCTAGATGAAACAGATTCCACAGTGAGCAATACGTGGTGTTTACCCTGAGCGGCGCTTGGTGTGTTACGGAGAAAAGGTGGGTGAGTGACGCCGAGGCAAACAACAAACAGTAAACAGCCGAGTCAACACCGGGCTGTCAGGCGACCATTGAGCCTCTTCCCACACGTGTTTGTTTATGTGGGTGTTCCTGCCTCTGCCTTGATGTCTGCCTCTGTCTTGTCTGCCTCTGTCTTGATGTCTGCCTCTGTGTTGATGTCTGCCTCTGCCTTGATATCTGCCTCTGCCTTGTCTGCCTCTGCCTTGATGTCTGCCTCTGCCTTGATGTCTGTCTCTGTGTTGATGTCTGCCTCTGTGTTGATGTCTGCCTCTGCCTTGTCTGCCTCTGTGTTGATGTCTGCCTCTGCCTTGATGTCTGTCTCTGTGTTGATGTCTGCCTCTGTGTTGATGCCTGCCTCTGTGTTGATGTTTGCCTCTGCCTTGATGTCTGCCTCTGCCTTGATGTCTGCCTCTGTCTTGATATCTGCCTCTGTGTTGATGCCTGCCTCTGTGTTGATGCCTGCCTCTGTCTTGATGTCTGCCTGTGTGTTGATGTCTGCCTCTGCCTGTGTGTTGATGTCTGTTTCTCTAACTATAACTACCGGTAGTGTCTTTATTTTGGTTTTCTATGTCACCTTTTCAAAGTTTCACTCCACCTTTCTCTTTCTCTTTTCGCTTCTGACTTCCATTCCATATGAATTTTATCAATGGCTTCGTGTACTCTCTATCTATCTGTCTATCTATCTATTTATTTATCTATTATCTATTTATTTATCTTATCTATTTATATATCTATTTATCTATCTATATATCTATCTATCATCCTCTTCTCCTTCTCTCCTTCTATTTAGGGTGGAGCTCATTACCTTCCCCTCTGGACCCCCCGCGAGCCCACTCCTTACCCTGGCCCCTCTATCCCCGCCCCGCCCCAGGATAATCCCCCGGCCCCTTCCAGTCTCTCCTCAGGGTATTTTTGCCACCGACGTCGCTGTGTGTGACAAGTGCGGTCTCTCTTCTCTCCTCTTGCTCTCTCTCTCTCTCTCTCTCTCTCTCTCTCTCTCTCTCTCTCTCTCTCTCTCTCTCTCTTGCCTGTACACCTTCCTCTCATATCTCTCCTTTTCATTTCCCTCAAATCAATGGTTCACTTTCACTCACCCGATGCAGGACTTTTTTTTTTTTACTCGTCACTGTATACCACCAGGGGAGAGACTTTCCTTGTTACCTCCGTCTCTCTTCTTGGGTTAGTTCCAGTACCATAACACATATATCTTTAAAGGGTATAGTGTATTCTCTTTCTGTACACATTAGAGTTACTGATTGCTTCAAAGTATGTTATGGAAAATTATCCCAAATGATCCCCTACATGTATACTGAGATTGGCTCTATTCTTACAAGTTTGGGGAATTCAGTGCCCAGCAAAATTTGACCACAAGAGAGTATTGTGAGTATTATACCCTCTAAGAGTCAATAGTGTTGGTTTAGAACTTTTTCATTGTAACGCCACTATGACACTTTTCCATCCCAGTAAACAATATATATGATGCATTGTTGTGATCTGTCTTCGGTAATTATTATATTCCTCTTTTTTTTTCACTTCTATATTAAAAAGAATGGGAGAAAATAACACTTAACATTTGGAGGATGTGTTTAGTGTAGTGGATGTCATTCGAGAGGAAATTTAATGAGCTGCCAAAATTGACTCCCTTCTGTGTGTCCCGCCCATTCTGTCTACTGTCCTTGTCATTATCTTGCGTCCCATTCTCCTCCTCCTCCTCCTCTTTCTCCTCTTCTTTAATGCTTGCAGTGCCTTCAAGAGTGCCTTATCTTTTTTTGTGTGTGGCACTCTTTTGAGGATTGCCTCGTGTGTGTTCCTCAGCGACAATAACCGCGTACCGTCGCCACTAATAACACTGTCATCCCACCACCACCACCACCACTATGTCCCCTTCCTTCCCTTTCTTTTCCCCCCAAACCCACACACACACGCTAATCCTTCTCTTTCCCTCTCTTTTACTTTTTTCTCCCCCTTTCTCTCTTTCATACGGCTTCTCTCCCCATAAAAGGCATTCATTAAAGCTCGCAGCACAAAGAAAAGAGACGAAAAAGTGGGGTGAATTGAAACGTTAGCCCAAGTCAAGCGCATTTTTTGGCCTTTTGAATCGACGATTATGGAAACATTTAGGGCCACCGCAGATGTTCACGATGGGTCCGTGGCTTCCAGGAGGGGTTGCCAATATTCCATTTTTCCGGGAAGTATATTTTATTATTTTATCCTCGTTCTGTTCGATGTGGGTTTACGAAGAACGAACCGACACTGTAGACTATAATAGGGTGAAGTATATTTTATTTTATCCTCGTTCTGTTCGATGTGGGTTTACGAAGAACGAACCGACACTGTAGACTATAATAGGTTGAAGTATATTTTATTTTATTCTCGTTCTGTTCGATGTGGCTTTACGAAGAACGAACCGACATTGTAGATTATAATAGGGTGATTATGCCTTGAGAGATTTTGTATACAGCGGCGTGTACAGGTTGACTAAAGAGAACCAAATAATAACCAAATGACAGACTCTATAATTATAAAGAACAAACAAAGACCACAGCCTCGGTTCTCCTATCACGATTTGTGGCTGGCGCATTTATTTCGTGCTTTTTTTCACGTGTAATGTGTCTTGGGCCGACCTAAGTGGGGCCTCGATTTCCATAATTCCATATTCCAGTGTTTCTTTATTGGATTTTTACGCGAGGAAGTCCAACAACGGGAACTCCTTCACTGTCGCCGGCTGTTGGTGTGTGTGTGTGTGTGTGTGTGTCTTGGTGGTGGGGAGCTTTTTCCAACAAACCAACAAACCAACAATAAGACTTTTTTAAGACGCAAGATAAGAATGGGAATTAAACGATTTGTCTCAAACGTTTTATCATGAGTATCCGATCAAAAATATTTTACCTCAAAATCTCTTCTGATGTACAGTGAAAACACAAATCGTGCCCAGAAAATTGGTGAAAACATCTGGCAAATAACGAACCATTCGATCTTGGTGTGTAGCTGTGGCCTGGTTTTCATTGTGGTTCGTTGTATGTCAGTAATTTTGGGACAGAACGACGACATGACTTACAGTACATTTGACACACTGACTTAGCAACAATCACATCTTAACACTCGGTGCACCACATTTCTTTCTCCCCTATGATTTGTTTGGGTGTGACCGGGGGGAAGGATAACCTAGTAAAAGCTCTCTCAATTGGAGATAAATAGTAAGAGATACCAGTTGGACATTTACGAGCCCAGTGTAAACTCTGTAATGTGTCGGCGCCTTTCCTTTCCGCTTCTCGTGTGGTGGGTGATTCTAATGTGTGTTATCTCTGGTTTATTTTGTGTTGTGTAAACGTGGATTAATGGAAAAAGGTCATTAACTTGTCAGTGGATAAACATCCTTAGAAAATGAAACTATGAACTGTTTTGACAGTCGTATAGTAAGAGTTTCTATCGTTGTTTTGCACTGTATATTTTACTGTTGTCGAAAAAATCTTTGTAATTTTATCAAGATAAATTGATTGATGAAGAAACTTTTCCTTGTTATTTGCAATATTTGTATTTGCAATATTTATTATGAATAGCTGATCATACCAGTGCAGCAAAAATATAGTTGTTGCAAAAGAAGAAATACCAATAATGAAACCGAAAGGCCTTAACTCTCACCAAATGTGTGGAGTTCCCGAGGCTAAACTCAATATGTGTGTGTTATACTGTTATCTGGCACTCACACTGCGTCTACAACACTACCCCTTGTTCTACACCCACTGATGCCCGCCCCATGTCTCTACCCCAAGGGAGAAGACAGATGGCTTATAGGAGTCTTGGTATCACTGGTACTAATGTGTGGGACTGAGTGGAAGTGTTTCTTAGCGTGTAAAGGTGAGGAGGTGAAGTCCAACTTAGATCTAAAAAGTAAACAATTATATTAAGTATGTTGCTTATTTATTGATCTCTTTATTCTGTTTAATATAATTTTTGTGTCTTGCAGGACCGTAATGATTCATCTCCTGCATGTGTATATCGTACTATCCGACATCTTTATATTATAATTATGTATACCGCAGCAGGAAAATATTTGAGTGAAGCAAAAAATAGAGGTTTGTGTGTACGACGGATAACTGTTTGTGTGGGTAACCAAGCAACATATAAAAGAGTCGTTGGTACGTTTGTTGCCTGAAATTCTTGTGTGGGAATCTGGAAGTTGTGAGAGAAGGTATGCGGCAGCTTAGGGTGCCTGCCTGTAGGAGCTTATCCAGGGGTGTCGACTACCTGGCCACAGGGAACACAACTGTATGGTATGATGGAAGTTCGATTGTGTGGTGTGGCTGATGTGGTATTTTAATGGATGGTGTGGTGTGGTGTGGTGTGGTGTGGAGTGGTGTGGTGTGGAGTGGTGTGGTGTGGTGTGGTTTGGAGTGGTGTGGAGTGGTGTGGGCACAGTAGTCAGCTGGTGCAACGACTAAGGATGGGTGTGAGATTGGTGTTATCGTTACAGGGAGAGTATGAGTTTAATTAATTAAGGCGATAATTCTTTTTTGGTACATTGGAGTGCCTTGATTCCTCCAAAGTATGCTAGGAAACAGAACCAGAAGAGCAAAAATAATAGTGTTCTGTTGCTTGGAATAGTTTGGAGGATTCATTTGCTCCAGATTACCAACACAAAACTTTCCCCTTAAACTTAGTGAGGAATGTCTGAAACTGGTGGACATAATACAAGAGAACATCTAAAGTACTGAATATTAGAGTATGTGAGATGGAACACAAGGGGGAAACACTGGATTAGTTACAGAGAAATCGAAGATCAGAGAAAAGAGAGGAGACTAATGAAGCAAGCTGGCTAATGTACGAGTAATGGAGAGACAGACAGACACAAAGACAGGAAGGGGAAAAAAAAAGGAGAGGGAGCACCAGAAAAATCTATAGAAATAAGAGTTATATGAAAAGAGTATAAGATCTAGAAGAGATTGGTTCAGATATAGTTTCTTCAGTATTTAAAGGGTACTGAGAAAAGGGTGAATGAAATTTTCAGCAGAATTTATCAATGTACACACTGTAAAGACGAACGAAAAGAAAAGAAACTAAAGGATAGAAAGAACAATATAGACATTAAGAGAAAATGAAAAGAGGATAAAGAAAGAAATAAAGAAAGGAAGGAAGGACGGAACAGAGACAAAAACAACAAGAGCAGAGTGAAGGAGGGAAGGAAGGAGGGAGGGAGTGAGGGGTTAGATCATCTGTCTTGCCTCCCCGATAAAACAAGCCTGACCAGACCCCAATGATTCTAACGAGCGTGTGCAGATTCTTGGGGTAATCAGGAGAGCGATTAGGTACAGTTGCGCCCCCCTAATGGTTCGCTCCCCCATCCCCCCCCACCCCCCAGCCCCCAGCCCACAGCCCTCAATCTTCTTTCCTTTCCCCTCACTCGTAGATACTTACCCATTCACTTTTTTCCTCCTCACTCACACACTTGATCATTCACTTTAGACCATCACTCAGATATTTGCTAACTCGCTTTTTTTTTTAATCCCCTCATTCATTTGCTTGCTCACTCACTCACCCGCTCACCCACTTGCTCACTCACTCACTCACTCGCCCGCTTGCTTACTCATTCATCCACTTGCTCACTCACTCACTCACTCACTCACCCACTTGCTCACCCACTCACTCACCCACTTGCTCACTTACTCACTCACCCACTTGCTCATTCACTCATACATTTTCTCACTCACTTACTCATTCACCCAATAGCTCCCTCCCTCACTCACCCACTTTCTCACTCAGATACTCACACACTTATTCACTTTTTCCCTTTCATACATTTTCCCCTCACTCTGTCTTACAAAAATTATGTCCCCATATTCACTCGTTAACTCAGAGACACTCACTAACTCTCTTTTCCTTTCAACACACACACACACACACACACACACACAACAAATTCACACATACACGACAACAACAACAAATTCACACACACACGACAACAACAACAAATTCACACACACACGACAACAACAACAAATTCACACACACACGAATACATATCATGATTGTATACCTATGATATTGCCCTTTACTCCTCCATCATTCCCCCTCCAACACTCATTTCTTCCTCCTTCCCTTCTCCACCTTCCCTTCCTCCCGCCTTCCCTTCCTCTCGCCTTCCCTTCACCTTCCCTTCCTCTCGCCTTCCCTTCCTCTCGCCTTCCCTTCCTCTCGCCTTCCCTTCTCCACCTTCCCTTCCTCCCGCCTTCCCTTCTCCACCTTCCCTTCCTCCCGCCTTCCCTTCACCTTCCCTTCCTCCCACCCTCCCTTCTCCACCTTCCCTTCCTCCCACCCTCCCTTCTCCACCTTCCCTTCCTCCCACCCTCCCTTCTCCACCTTCCCTTCCTCCCGCCCTCCCTTCTCCACCTTCCCTTCCTCCCGCCTTCCCTTCTCCACCTTCCCTTCCTCCCGCCCTCCCTTCTCCACCTTCCCTTCCTCCCGCCTTCCCTTCTCCACCTTCCCTTCCTCCCGCCTTCCCTTCTCCACCTTCCCTTCCTCCCGCCCTCCCTTCTATCTCCATCACTCCTTCTTTCCTCGCAATTCCTCCCTCAGATTCTCTCCTTCGTCATTCCCCCCATTGCTCTCTTTCCCAGATCGTTTCTCGTTTAATTCTTCCCTTTATTCGATTGATAATTACCCAGGCAGAGGAAAACCACACGAGGGAGAAAGACAAGGCGAAGGCATTTGTTTATTTAAGTCTACTTGTTATATATTTTTTTCATGTTACAACTCTAGATAAATTATGTACTACATCAAATTTAGATACTGAGAGCCTTTTAATACACACACACACACACACACACACACACACACACACACACATTCACACACACACACACACACATTCCTCCTCTCCTCCCACTCATCTCCCCTCTGTAATCTCGCTAATCCTTTCATCGACCCCAAGTTCATTCATTCTCCTCACTCCTCTCCCCCCCCCACCCTATTTTCTTCAACTCATTTTCCTCAACTCCTTTACTTTCCTCAACATCAAATTCCACTCGTGCTCTATCCTCTGTTTCGTTGTACAGTCGGGGAACAAAGTATCTGAACACTGTCGGCGGCTTCTGGCAATAACCTCAAGAATAAACACCGTCATTGGTAGACAAAATTCATTAATATTTATGATACAAACATTAACTTTCCATTCGTAAGTTATGTTTACTACAGATGTATTGACTCTTATTTTCTTCCCTGCCTCTCTCTCTCTCTCTTTCACTCTTTTTCTATAACCTCTCCTTTCTCTTCCTTTCTGCCTCTCTTTCATTAGTTTTTCATCCTCTTTCTTGCTTCCCCCCTCCATTTCTCTTTCTTTCTTTCTCACCCTCTCTCATTCCCTTCTCGTGTAACCCTTCCTCCGTCTCTGTCTCTCACTTGTCTCCCCTTCTCCCTCCCTCTCCTTCTTCGACACTTGAACCCCTCTGATCCTGAGAGAAACAGAAGGGTAGGTGTTTGAGGGAAGGAGGGAGGGAAAGACGAGAGCATAGGGAGTGTGTGTGTGTGTGTGTGTGTGTGTGTGTGTGTGTGTGTGTGTGTGTGTGTGTGTGTGTGTGTGTGTGTGTGTGTGTGTGTGTGTGATTTAGACATGAGAATGAAAGGATAAATATAGTCAAAAGCAGAGACTGGAGAAGTAATTCCAGTGGGAGAGTAAAAGAAGGAAGAATTGATCCAGAGGGGCGCAGGTGGGAAGGAAGAGAGAAAGGTTTGGGAAAGGTGTGATGGCGTGATACAAAAAATAAAATAAAACGAATAAAAAATAGAATAAAAAATAAAATGAAAAAGTATAGTGAATGGTTGGTTTGTAGAACATTGAAGAAAAATTATGTCAATATAACGATCCGAGAAGGAGAAGAGAGAGGTAGGAAAGATGTGGATGGGAGTAGGAAGAGGAGGAGGAGGAAGGGAAGAATGGTCTGAAAGGAGAAATGGTTCTGCAGAAGGGAAGGAGGAAGAGAGGAGGTATCGTCGAGTGAGGAAGAATGCTTGGGGCGAGACAGGAATGGAATGGTTGGGGAAGCAGTGACGGTGGGAAGGAAGAAGACAGAAAGGAATGCTGTGGGAATTATGAGAAAGGAGGACCAGCAGAGGAAGAGAAAAGGAATAGCGTTGGGAACAGAGGGCACAGGAGACATTTCTGAGAAGAGAATACTGGGGGGGGATTGATGTCATAAAGATAATAATAAGTTGTGTCCTTCAGTTGACAGTAGGCCTATTTCAATTTCTTTAGATTATATAGAAGTAATGAGTCAGTTTCTGCTGTTGATTGCACAAGGTATAAAGGAAGGGAGGAATAAGTAAAGCATTTGTGGGGAAGGCACTACCGACATCTGTGTGTGGGAATGAGACAGGCAAGTATAATACAGTGTGTGGGACGGTGGGTGGTGGTGGGGGGGGAGGGGTGCAGAGAACAATATTAGTGTGTGGGGGAGAAGCCACAGACAGCTACAATGTGTGGGAGAAGAGGCACAAACAGCGACAGTGTGTGGGTAGTGTGGGGGAGGAGGTGGAGGTGGAGGAAGAGTAAAGGAATGAAAGAAAGGTAAATCATGCAAGAACAACACATGCATGAAAGCTACAATGTGTGGGAGAAGAGGCACAACCAGCGACAGTGTGTGGGTAGTGTTGGAGAGGAGGTGGAGGTGGAGAAAGAGTAAAGGAATAAAAGAAAGGTAAATCATGGCAGAAACAACACATGAGTTTTGTTTGGTGAGGAGTATGACAGTGTTTGCTCGCTGCTTCTCCACACTAGAGCAGTATTGATTCCACAGCTGACAAGAGCCACTAAGGGGTCTGCTCTCTGGCTGCGTGTGCTTGTTGAGTATTCTTGCAACAGTTATATTTTTGTTATTATGCCGAACAGAAAACGGACATTTATCAAGTTTGAATTTAATTACATTTATTGATAAAGACAAAAAATGTAATTGGGGAGCAAGTTCAATATTTTCTCCAGGTTAAAAATAGGGCCTCACAGATATTCGATACTGTACATACATATTATATACATAACATAAATACATACATATATACAGTGTAAAGGCATACATGCATACACTGACATGAAATATATATTAATTTGTATGTAGATGCTTTGTGGAGGAAGTAATCATTCGTGGAAGGAAGCACATGCCCTGATTTACTGGCAAAAAAAAACAAACATTCCCACCAATAAGACAACATCTATACTCCTTCTCGTCCCAGTCCCCACCCATACTTCCTTCCCCTTCCCAACCCATGACCCCTCCTCTCCTTCCCAACCCATAACCCCCCTCCCCATTTTTAACCCATGACCCCATCTCCTTCCCAACCCATGACCCCCCTCCTCCTTCCCAACCCATGACCCCCCTCCTTCCCAACCCATAACCCCCCCTCCCCATTTTTAACCCATGACCCCCCTCCTCCCCAACCCATGACCCCCCTCCTCCCCAACCCATGACCCCCCTCCTCCCCAACCCATGACCCCCCTCCTTCTCAACCCATGACCCCCCTCCTCCCCAACCCATGACCCCCCTCCTCCCCAACCCATGACCCCCCTCCTTCTCAACCCATAACCCCCTCTCCCGTCCCAACCCATGACCCTCTATCCTTCCCAACCCATACCCACCTCCTCCCCAACCCATGACCCCCCTCCTCCTTCCCAACCCATGACCCCCTCTCCCATCCAGACCCATGACTCCCTCCCTCTTCCCAACCCATAACCCCTTCCCAACCCATGACCCCCACCCCCCTTCCCCCTTCAAAGACGACACCCACAAACTCAGGCTATGAATTACTTATCGATATATTGAAAGAGCAACGTAGGGCTGAATACCGGTTTATTTTCCAGTCATATGTTACCAGCGTCAAAGAAAGTTTTTTTCATTGAAGTAGGGAGGGAGGGAGGGAAGGAGGGAAGGGAGAGAGGAGGAACCCGGTGTGCAATTCATGTTGGTCCTGGTACTCGTTCGCCCCTGGAATCTGAACACTGCATTTTGGAACTTAATTTCAGTTCCTAGTTCTTCTAAATACTGCAAATAATGATCGTAAACTGTTTTCTGTGTGATGGGTAGTTACTGACAATGTGGGCGTGATTAACTAACTGTACGGTGTTTTGTGTGATGAGAATTTATGTCTAAGTGTAAAAGAAATATATATTGACGAAATGTTTTGGGTGACCTGTGTGTGGCAACGCTGTGGGAACCTCAAGTGGGCGACGCTCGGATGAAAGAACCGAAGATGTAAAGATACACAGTCAACTCCATATAATTCTCTCAATCCTCTTTTTATGGGGTCCGACCCTTTATGAGTGAGAGATAAAAGACGGCGACGGGACAAATTGCATATTGTTTTGATCTTATGGCATATATTTCAGTACACACACATTTTACCCGTGGTATCTCTATGTATGTGATTTATCTTTCTTTCACTAGATGGCAGTAATACATGTCATATATTGAGTATTGTTACCGTCACAAAGTAGTTCGTAAGGAAGTGAGTGAAGGGATGATGACTAATAAGGCTTACGAGTTTCAACCTTAGTAATATTCAGTAGAGCAGGAAGGTTCTGAATAACTGGAAGTAATGTTTCGTGTAGTGTATTCAACGTTGCTCAAACACCCGGACAAAAAATGCTGTGAATGCATCTCGAAATGAAGACTTTTTTTTTTTTTTTTCACCGACAGGGGTGGGTGGTGGAGGGGGGCGAATGTAAACTGAAATGCTACTGGGGCTTCATCAGGTATTCTGTTTCTTGGAGTCCTCGCCCCAGCGGCTCTGTGTACTTCCTCACTCGGACGCCTTTTTACCCCTTAATGGGCACATTCTCAACAAAACGCCGTGTAGCTTTTGAGAAGTGCGGAGTATTTTTCGTTCTTTTTTTTCTGGTGCGACTCTTGTGTCAGTCAGTCAGTCAGTCGCATGCAGGAAGGGGGATACGCCAAAAATGCAGACCAACCAACCACACAGGCTCATATCAAACCATGCACCAGAGGGGAAAATGACTCCTATAGACACTCACTAGAAAAACACGTACACTGGTGAGACATAACTACTGTACACAGAAGGGGAAAGTTGTTCGTTTAAGAAGTACAAACAGAGAGGGAAGAACTATGACCTTTAAGACATACACAGAGAAGGGGAACTCGTCTATACTTTCAAGACACAGACACACAGACAGACGTAGAAAGTGATAAAGAATAAGCCGACCGGCAAACACGTCCAGATGAAAACTTCCCCCCGCAGTCTATTCACGACAGTCAAAAGAAAAATCATCATCAAAGAGTTTCGGACGAAGAGTAGACCAAACCAAGAGAGAGAGAAAGTGAGAGAGACGTCAGCAAAGAGCGCCTCTTGTACGACTCCTCCCGCCCTTTGTCCTCTTACCACTACTCTGTGAGGAGGGAGAAAAGCCTGGAGGATACAAAACCTTCAAAAACCTGGCCCATTGGAGTTCAGAAAACCTTCCCAAAAAACTCCCCCAAATAGAGAAGAAGAGGAAGAGGGGGTGTGTAGGGGGACGGGGGGAAAGGTGGAGTGGAATGGGAAGGGGGATATGGTGAGGGGGAATGGGAATGGGGATAGGGTGAGGGGGAATGGGAAGGGGGATAGGGTGAGGGGGAATGGGACGGGGGATAGGGTGAAGGGGAATGGGACGGGGGCTAGGGTGAGGGGGAATGGGACGGGGGATAGGGTGAGGGGGAATGGGACGGGGGATAGGGTGAGGGGGAATGGGACGGGGGGATAGGGTGAGGGGGAATGGTACGGGGGATAGGGTGAGGGGGAATGGGAAGGGGGATAGGGTGAGGGGGAATGGCCGCATCAAAAGCTCACGGCGGCGAGTAGCCCAAATTGCCAATCCAAATTTTCTAAAGGAAGATTTTCCAAAAGAATGACGAATTCATGGTTTCTGCCGCGATGAAGTGGGAATAAGTGTAAATTGGAGGGAGGGGGGCCAGCGGTGTTTGATGTCGGGGCGTATCTCACTTATCAGATGCCTCTCTATAGATTTGGAAATTTGGATCTGATAGAGCGCCAAAGTTTTCTCAAAATGTAAACCGAGAATTGAGCGGAGAAGGAAGAAGGTAAATTGAACGGCCGTGATGGAAGGGATAAGAAGAGGCAAGGAGTCTCCCGCCCCGGTCCACGCCTTCCTTCCGCCCACATGATAAACTACCACCACCCGTGCCTTCTTTCCTCCCCCTCCTCCTACTCTCATACCCCCTTCCCTTCTCTCATACCCCCTCCCCTCAATCAGCCCCCCACCCAATCCCTTTAGTCTCATTTCTCTATCTCTATATATCTTTTTTTTTTTTTTTTTTTTTTTTTTTTAAGTTCGATGATTCCTCCAAAGTATACCAGGAAACAGGACCAGATTAACAACAATAATTTTGACCTGTTTATGCTTGGAATAAATAGTTTGGAGATATCAGTAGCTTCAATAATTTCCAACACTATACTACGGTACCTCTCCCCTTGAGAAGACACGACGTCAGATATCCCCTCTCTCAGAAACTGACTATACTGCAGCCTGACACAAGTTTAGGTCGACTGTCTCTCCAAAGTAAAAAAAAAAAAGGTGTCATATTTATTTCCATCCCCTCCAGCAGAAGACAAACTAATATCGCACAACTTGAGAGCATAAAATAATGTGGAGGTGAGAGTGACGGGACCAAGTGTATCAACCTGGGTGTTCGTAATGAGAGGTTCAGATGCTAAAAAATCCAGGGAAGAGAGAAGAGTTGTTGTTGTTGTGCTGGTGATGGGTTTCTCTAGTCTACCGTCTTGTCAGCAACACACACACACACACACACACACACACACACACACACACACACACACACACACACACATATATATACATACATACACACATACGTACACACATACACAAACACACATACACACACACAAACACACATACACATACATACACATATATACATGCACACATACACACACACATACACATATAGAACACACACACACACACATACATATACATATACATACACACACATACATATACATACACACACATACACACACATACACACACACACATCGGTGAGGCCATATTGTTGGGTAAGAGGATATCAGTGTATGTTATAAATACATATCTTTGATGCAGGTAAATTATTTAAAATGTTATTCAGTTAAAGTTTTAAGTTATATTTCTATACATCATAACCATCAGACAAAGTCTTATTAAAAATGTAAACAAGTATTCATATAAAACTTTGATTAATGATGTGTGTATAGGAAGGAGAGGTATGGGAGCCTTCATCACGAACGGGGTGACTGGCTGGGTTGGGTGTCTGTGAAAATTTTTACTCGTGGGGTGGTGGGCGTTTGTTCCATCTTTTATTTTCTTTTTCTTTTTTACGAAACAAGAGGCTGTATCAAGAACAGAGATGCACCTACCTTTCCTCCACTCCACCCATCTCTCTTCTCTACTCCACTATCTCTCTCCTCCACCCCACTATCTCTCTTCTCCACCCCACTATCTCTCTTCACTCCACTATCGCTCCTCCACTCCACTATCTCCTCCATCCTACTATCTCCTCCACCCCACTATCTCTCCTCCACCCCACTATATTTCCTCCACCCCACTATATCTCCTCCACCCCACTATATCTCCTCCACCCCACTATCTCTCCTCCACCCCACTATCTCTCCTCCACCCCACTATCTCTCCTCCACCCCACTATCTCTCCTCTACTCCACTATCTCTCCTCCATCAGTTTCTCCTCCGGTTCTTATCTCTTTCCTTTTTTACACTTCTTACTGAGCCTCTAGCGTCCATGACCGTATGCAAGAATACCCGTGGTGTTGACGATGGCGTGGTACGATACTAGTACGATGGCTCTGTAGTGTGTGTCTGTGGAGTCATCGTACCGGTACCACGCCATCGTCAAAAACTACCAATGTTGTTGCATACTCCCCCCCCAGTGTCAACAACATGGTGCACTTTGAGTCTGGTGTGTTTGTGTTGTGCTGGTTGGCTGGCTGGCCTCTGATGACACACCACCTTTTATAGGCATGTCTTCACACCTGCACACGACACCCTATTGGAACTTGAGCAAAACTGTGGGCGGAGGAGGAAAGAGACGCGGGGAAATTGTAGGATGCTTATATACACTGATACACTGACTCTTGTTTAGGGGGTCGTTAGAAGAGTGGAAGTGAGTGAAACAGAAATAGCTAATGGTGTCGCAGCCCTCCTCAACTAACTCCATTTATGTCGTTAAAGGAAGGCATTCGGAGAGGAACATCCAACCAGTCCTATATGAACCGTTCACATCAGTGCTCTGACGGGGAGATGAACGGACTGTGTGAGTGAGGGCAAAGGGTCCAGAAGGATGGAAAGGAAGGAAGGGGTCGGTAGTGCATTCTTGGGTGTTGTAATGTCTGGTAATTACATATCGGACGGGTGATGGTTTCTGGAGATAACAATGTCTTCCGAGATGGACGAGGAGAGGGAAGATGAAGGAGAGATAAGGCAAGAAATATTACGGATATTAAAGGTTAGGGAGAAATAAGTCTTTCTTTCGATCATAGAGTTACAATTATCCCCAAAGAGGTGTGGCTATGTATGTATGTATTGTAACCCTTGCCATTTCGATGTTATTATTATGTTAACTTATATGATTGAACATTGTACAGTCAAGGACTTTATTCGAGTCATTTCTCCTCCCCTTTAATGTTCACTAAATCCAGTGTATTGAATCCTGTAAATTAGTAAAATAAATAAATGTGTAGCTGTATTCATTTGTATACATTAATCTGTATGCACCAGTCGATCACTCAGTCATCTGTACCAACACATTAAAAAGGGAAAAATCTATTGTTGGTATATTGAATGGCTACTGATTTCTCCAAACTATGCCAGGGAACACACGACCTCAGTCTTACTAACAGGGAGTATGTTTTGTTGGTATACTTTGCAGGAATCGCCATCCCTCCAATTTACCGTCATGAGCGTATCCATTTACGCCCACATGTAGTGTACTAGCCGGCAATAACACCATTAGACAGACAAACCCCATCGAGATGAACCCTTCTGATACGCACATGGTAATTTTCCTGGTGTGGGTATAATATTATCAACAGTGAAAAGGGTAATAACGTTTTGTTCCTTCCCCTAATAGCAGTAATCCAGGTGTGAAATGGTGTTGCAGAAGCTACCTGTGATTTTTAGCTCCAGTCTGAGTGGGTGGTGGTTTATGAGATGAATAGTTCTTTTTCTTTAGTAATTATCAATAAATAGAGGATTTTGGAGTATTCTCACAACAAGATAATAACTCAGTAAAGTAAAGATATAGAAATAAAAACCCGAGTTCTTTATCACTGGAAATACCCAAGTTCCTCCGTGTGACAGACAGGTTCTGGTGGCAGGAAGGAAGATGGATTGAGGGAGATTGTTTTAGAGTTCACGGGTCATGTATTTGAAAGAGTGTAAAGAGGATTGACTGTGTGTGTCGTGTGTCCTTCCCGTTGTGGCAGTGTTATCAGACAGGGTGATCGGGAGGGGTCGGCCCCGAGACTCTCATGTGCTTGAAAGAAATTCCTGTGAGGATCGTAATTAGGACGGCAAGTCAGAAGTCAGTTACAGAACCCAGGGTGGTGTTATTCCCAAGTCTATCAGGGTACAGCGATAATCTCTCGGGGTTTCTGTTTCCTTGATGTTCGCGTTAATTCTATATTATTTTTGCTCAAACAATACTTTATACAATATGAACCTTTTACAGAGAAACATTTGATAATGCCATTGAGGTTGATAATTTTTTAAAACTAACGATGATACAAAACTACTGACAATGGATTTCGTAGAATCGATTGAACTCGAAGGTGAGTGACATCGGAAGAAGGAGAGTTGGAGGAGAATGGAAAGTTTCATTCTATTGTGGAGGTTAGCGACACAAGGAGTAACAACAGGACCCAAAGTACAGGGGATCTGGCGTGGGAGTTAATAGGGTAAACTGAAAGAGTGACAGGCGGCAGAGGACGGGGTGGACAGCGGGTCAGGACACTTGACAAATTAGTTGTCGTAGTGACCTTAGGTACTGTATAGGCCTAGTGCCGCCACCCTCCCTCCATTCTCTTCCCTTACCCCTCCTCTATGCCTCTCCACATACCTCCTTTCCCATCCTACCCTACTCCTTCCCTTCCAATCTCCACTATGCTATACTTTCCCTCACTCTTGTAGGTTAGATAGCATAGCAAAATCAAGCAGCCTCGTAAGGACCAGTAGGTCTGTTGCTGTTTGAATGTCCTTTGTATTCCTTTGTATTCCTTTGTATGCTTCTAACATCCCCCCCTCACTATTCCCGACCTTCCTCTCTCTCCCCTCCCCTTTTTTCTCCCCTCCCCTTCCCTTTTCTTTCCCCTTTCCCTCCCCTTTCCTTCCACTTCTCTTCCCCTCCCCCAACCCACCCACCAACCAACCTTTGCCTCTGGGAAGGATTGTGCTCAAATTTCCCATTATGAGTGTTTCTTGCTGTGCCACGTCAGTCAGATGTTATCGGACCCCGAGCGATCATTAACTTCATGGTCCTGACACACACAGTATTTCTTCATGACAGCGGCCACCACACCACACCACACACTCCACACATCACATACTAAACCACACCACACACTCCTCACAACACACCATACACTACACCACACACTCCTCACAATACACCACACACTACACCATTCCCACTCCAATCCACACCTTACCACACCACACCATTCCCACTCCAATATACACCTTACCACACCACACCACACCACATAATCCGCTCACCAAACCACACCACACGCTCCCAACACCACACACTTCCCACACCACACCACACACTTACCACACCACACCACACCACACCACACAGCAACGTACTACAAACCACAGTAATCGACGCTAGATCAAACCACATCACACCACACCAACATATTAAAATACCACATTAATCGACAGAAGATGAAGCCACGTCACACATTTAGTTACATTATCAAAACCATTATTGTCTGATTGCAGAGAATCCAACATTTAAATGGCTATCGGTGCACCTGGTATCTCGTTAAAGAGTTGAAAACATAATATAATGACTGGATTGTAGCATTTATTTTGGTGTTCTGCCGAGACTTGTTTGGGTTCTAGTCCCATTCTGCTGATTTTCTTAGCATTACAACCCTACTTTATTCGTTTATTAAGAGTAAGAAAATGCTCCCCATGCGTGTGAAGGGGTTGGATGTTAAAAGAAAGTGGGTAAAAGCTAATATGGTCACTTGCACATATAAAGGTTTTGATGTTTTGATAGGGAGTAGTGATCATGTCGAGTATGACGTATGTGTGACGAACAAATGTAGGTGAAAGTCAAGCAATGGTTGGTGAAAGTCAAGCAAAGGTTGGTGAAAATCAAGCAATGGTTGGTGAAAGACAAGCAAAGGTTAGTGAAAGTCAAGCAAAGGTTAGTGAAAGTCAAGCAAAGGTTGGTGAAAGTCAAGCAAAGGTTAGTGAAAGACAAGCAAAGGTTAGTGAAAGACAAGCAATGGTTGGTGAAAGTCTGGCCCCCCACTCTGAAGATGACACTTGGCCTACAGACAGGGGAGGGCCGGTAGAGCGTCCATGATGGGCCTAAAGAGTGTTATCGGGAGCATCAGTGATCAGAGCTGGTGGGAGCTGGACCCGCCCTCCCTCCGGTGGTCCTCCTCACACACTCGCCCTCCCCGCTATGACATGTCAATTTAGGGACCAGCAAGTCAGTCATGTGAGAGAGATGGAGTTTCTTCTTGGAACCTTCTGATCATAAATTTTAATTGAAACTGGATACCACAATAGATGAATAGCATTATCGATCTTTCAGTCGACAGAAACTGGTGTATATAATTGTTATATTCTTTCTTACAATTTTTATCTATTTGTGTAAGGACAAATATTACACTCACACATAATATTGTGTAACTCGTGAGACTTCTGTATTTACTGTAATATCTTTTTCTGGTATGACATTTCGGTAATATTCGATGATGTTCCTTACCACAAGGACATTAACTGGCGTCCATGAGTTATGAAAGCACGAAATGTTATGACCCGAAAATAACAATATCATAGTTATTAATAAAATCATAACAACTGCATGTTTTGAACTTTAAAGTACTACAGTTACTTTGGTAAACTTTACGGTGAGAGAAATTTGTTGCCTTCTTTATATAAATTTGTGTAGTATATGAAAAATGATCTTCACTCGACTGTATTGAGAAGCAAAGGAGTTGTCATTTTTCTTCCCTGAAATGTAGTCTTGTCGTCGTTATCGGACGACCAACGTCCCTCTGGCGATGGTCGACCCTCACTTTAAAATTAATGATTCACGGTCGTCCAGTCGCGATGATGTCTGGCATTGTGGGTCGCTGGGGGAACAGAGGTAATGGGTTGTGAATCTTGCTGATAACACTACCTTCTCTACCCCACCCCACCCCAACCCATGGACCTGCCCTTACCCACCACCCACCCATGGACCTGCCCTTACCCACCACCCACCCATGGACCTGCCCTTACCCACCACAACCCATGGACCTGCCCTTACCCACCCCAACCCATGGACCTGCCCTTATCCACCACCCACCCATGGACCTGCCCTTACCCACCCCCACCCATGGACCTGCCCTTCCCCACCAACCCTCCATCCACCCACCCACCCATCAAGGTCCAACACACTATATAGGGACACACACGACACCCTCACCCACCCACCCACCAATGCTCTCTTTTCTTCAACCTTCCACCTACCCATTCCATCTATTCTTCCCACACAGCTTCTACTCCACCTTCCTTCCACTCACTCCACCTCCCCACTCCACCCTCCGCTACACACCCACTCCACCCTGGGCGTTTTATGGTAGTGACCGCCATTACAGAGTAGGGTGGCCATATGTCCCTGGTGCCACCTCAATAAAGAATATCCTAGGGTCTCTGATGTCACCCTCTCCCTCTCTCACTTACTCTCCCCTCCTTCCATTCCCGAGCACCCCACCCCCCTCCTCCCTCCATTGGCTTCTTGCTTCTTCCCTCCATCTTCTCTCACAAGGGAGATAGTTCCTGAGCTTCTGAATCAAAATTGCTTCGAGTAAAACAGGACATCTACTGTAGTTTCAAAATCTTGAAATCATCAGAAGCAAAGCAGGTTTGGTTTCCCTATAATAATGGTAATTATTTGCCCGTCATACATTAACTCACAATTCGTTTTTCTACAGAACTCCATAATTTGAACTCATTACTATTCAGAAAGACACATATGTCATTAAAACATATTAGTGTTTTAGTCAACACTGGCAATATTTATAAAAACTCTCGGGATAACTTGCATATAAAATATTTTTATGCTCGGCACCTGGTATAATCATCAATGTAACATATTTTGACAAATGTATATTGCTCTCAGCTGCTCCTTCTAGTTTCAGGAACCAGTTTTAAATCAAAGAAAGTAGCTCTGCTTTGCATGTGTAAAACCTGTTTTTGATATTGGCATCCGATACTTATACACCAGTTTAAGGTTGTTTGGTAGTTATATGAATACACTATTTCCTTTACCAGACAGGTTAAGAATATACATTGATACTGAGTGTTTATACTGATAATAAATCGTCACAAAATATATAATGCTTATATACAATATCCGGTGTGTATAAGAACATTTGTATATATTTCATGACATTTACCTGTAGTGACTGCAACGCACACAACGACACTCGCCAACAACACATGATACACTCTCTGAGGGCACTGTGGGAAAGCCCGGTTCAAGCATAGCCTTCCTCAAGAGCTCGGGGCTGTTCGGCCAGACAGCTTGAGGAACTTCAACAACAACAACAACAACAACTATACTTCAATCTGTGGATAAATGGAATAACCAAATGACTTCATTATTATTTGTGATACATGATAAAGATATTATGTGGTACGGCACCTCGCTGGACTATAGCAAATCGTAATGTTGATTACCCACGGTTGATAACTCGACCGTGGTTGATACAATACATACAGGTCTCGTCTGTTATGCCTGCTGTAGAGTATCACACACACACACACACACACACACACACACACACACACACACACACAAAAGCGCCAGGGGAGTGCACTTAGCTAGTATGTCTGTCCCTTCTTAGTTCCCCTAACTCGTATAACCAAGAGGGGGGCGGCGGGCCATACAGGGCGAGGGGGGCCTAATAAAAACATCGGGAGTTCTTGCAAGTATCTATTTACCCCGCACCCTCCTGACCTCCAACCTCCAACTGGGGAACTGGGGACGAGGGTAAGAGACGGAGAACAGGCGGATAAAGAATAGGGGAAAGAAGGTGGGAATAGGAGGAGCAACGGATGGAAAGAGACGTTGGACAGGGTGTGAAGAATAGGGGAAGGAGATGGGAATAGGAGGAGCAAGGATGGGAAAGAATGCTGACCTGATCAAACCTAACCTAACCTAATCTAAATGAACTGAACTTGACCTGACATGCACCTAACCTTCTTCATCCATCTGGTAAAGGAGGGAAGGGGGGGGAGGAAGTGAAGGAGGGAGGTGGGGGTAGTGAAAGAGGGAGGTGAGGGGAGTGAAGGAGTGAGGTGAGTGGATTGATGGGAGAAGTGGTGAAGGAGGAAGGTGGGGGGAGTGATGAAGGAGGCTGGTGGCGGGTGAGTGATGAAGGAGGGAGGTGGGGGGGAGTGATGAAGGAGGAGGGTAGGAAGGAGTGATGAAGGGAGGAAGTAGGGGGAGTGGTGAAGGAGGGAGGGTAGAGTGGGAAGTGATGAAGGAGGGGAGGTGGAGGAGAGTGATGAAGGAGGGAGGTGGGGGGGAGTGATGAAGGAGGGAGGTGGGGGGAGTGATGAAGGAGGGAGGTAGGGGGAGTGGTGAAGGAGGGAGGTGGGGGGAATGGTGAAGGAGGGAGGTGGGGGAGTGGTGAAGGAGGTAGGAGCGGGGAGTGGGAAGGAGTAGGTGGGGGGGGGATTGATGAAGGAGGGAGGTGGGGGGGAGTGATGAAGAAGGGAAGTGTGCGGAGTGATGAAGGAGGGAGGATGGAGGAAGTTGTGAAGAAGGGAGGTAGGGAAGGAGGGAGGTGGGGGAAGTGATGAAGGAGGGAGGTAGGGGGAGTGATGAAGGAGGGATGTAGGAGTGGGGAGGTGAAGGAGGGAGGTGGGGGGCAGTCCCATCCTCCAAGTCCCCCAACACTGACAGATAACACAACCGAGGGGAAAAAATGTGGTAAGATAAAAGTAAGATAAAAAGAGTGAATAAAAGTGTGCGAGTGAGGGGAGAGTGGCACCTCGCCCCATCACACCGATACCGTCCTGGGGTGAGGGGGGAGGGGGATGGATGGAAGGAGGGGGGCAAGGGACACCGGACCCCGAGCTGGCCCTCAGTAATGAAAAAAGGGGAGAGAGAGAAAGTGGAGGTTTTTACGAGTGACCGAGGGGCAGGCGAGGTGAGGTGAGGGGAAGTGTAAGTGGCACGGATAATAAACCCAGGCCGGATAACACACCCAGGACCACCATGAATAGAGAACCGGGCATAAAATGGGCGAGGGAGAGGCGATTGTGATCTTAATGAGGGATTACGGAATTACCTGAGTAATGGTAGTGCGGGGTGAGTGTCGCCAGGCCAGGTTGCAGCTTTACAGGCCTCAGGCAATCTGAAGCTGAAGCCGTAACGCTACCAGAACAGAACACCCACACATTTTCAATACTCACATCTTTAGGCTATATATATAAAAAAAAAATGAGGACGAGTGATGCCACGTTCTAATAGATGTATATTCATTCCTATTAATATTGTCTTTTTTTTTTTTTTATTTTTTTGTAATTAAAATAATTTTCTATACGTTGCGTCAAGGAATCCTATTTTACAAACCTCAATGAACCATATGAAGAAATAACCATAAGTAATAATCCTATATTATTTTGTTGTATCGTGAAATAGATTTAATTCCAACAAGTCCAGACCAAAGGGTGTAATAAATCGTCATCATACTACAGATCTGAGAGACATTATCGGTGATGCTGCATTGTGAGCGAACTTGAGTTAACAGAAATTGCTAAATCATATCAGTATATACTCTTGTTGTTATCTCATCCCAGGGGTACGAATTGTTACCGCAATCACACGTTCTTCGTCGGACATCTATCATTCGTTATGGCCAGTAATAAAGAAGGGAGAGGGAGAGAGAAATATATGATTGATTCTCCTAATTCACTAAACTAGATGGGGACTCTTGTAATGCTTGCTCTCTTTCTCTCACTCTCACAATATGGTTCCATCAAAATATAATTATGTATACAGATATCTTTTTTCCTTGATTTAGTTTATCATTTCATATGTATACATGTATTATTCGATTAAATCAATATAATATTCTTTCGGTTTATGATATGTAAGACTTTGTTCAACATATCCTCGTTTATTTTCATTTGCTACTGGGACATAATTGTACGATGTTTTTTTTTTTATGAAGAGGTTTCTATTCGTAAATTGCCTACTCCAATAAGTTTCCCCCCTTTAAGTTATACAGGAGACTCGAATGTTGTTTTTTTCAAGTCACGTAGATTATTGAATTATTTTGTGTCTCGTCATGTAAGTCACTTTTCCCTTCTCTCTTCCAATGCATCTTTCCTCCCTCCCTCTCCTTATAGCTTCTCTCTTCCCTCCCTCTCCTTATATATAGTTTCTCTCCTCCCTCCCTCTCCTTATATATAGCTTCTCTCCTCCCTCCCTCTCCTTATAGCTTCTCTCCTCCCTCCCTCTCCTTATAGCTTCTCTCCTCCCTCCTTCTGCCTATAATTTCTCTCCTCACTCCCCATTTTCCTCTATGTTTCCTCTCTTCCTCCCCCTCCCCAGAGTTTTCCCTTTTCCTTCCTCAC
>JAWQEG010001924.1:0-107608 GCA_033782935.1 Petrolisthes cinctipes
CTGTTACTTTAATATCAATAATCTGTGGTTAATGAATTTAATCCCTTTCATTCCATTATAATCTTTTTCCATTCTCTTCATAACTTTCCTTCCTTCCGGTATTATTTTTTTATTCATTTCTTTCACTTTTACATTCTCTCTCTCTCTCTCTCTCTCTCTCTCTCTCTCTCTCTCTCTCTCTCTCTCTCTCTCCTCTCTCTCTCTCTCTCTCTCTTTGGGTTTATGTTAAAGTTTTATCTATGGGAAATGAAACACACACACACTCACTCGTATTCCTCCACACACACAAACACACACACATACTTCCCCCCCTCCCCTACACACACACACACACACACACACACACACTCCCCCTCCTCTCTCCCCCATCCTACACACACACCCACACACACACACACACACACAAAAGAGCAGTAAAACCTAAACGATTACAGTAGGACGTCCGATGGTGAGGGATATAATTTTTGAGTGTGACTGTTCCTTCCTCACATCACACACACACACACCCTCCTCACTCAACACTCACTGCACGCAACATACACTCACACCGCTACCAACAACAACACCACTACTACCATTCCTACTTTTACTATTACTACTACTACTACTTACTACTATGCTGCTACTACTACTACTATCACCCACATCTTCACAACCACTACTTAAACTACTACTACTACCACCTTCACCACTACTATTTATACTCCTACTACTACTACTACTACTACTACTTAAACTACTTCTACTACACTACTACTACTACTACAACCACCCTCACCCTCACCACTACCACTTAAACTACTACTACTACTACTAATAATAATAATAATAATATCCTGCCACTACTACCCCCACCACCACCACTACTACTACTACTACTACTACTACTATCCACCAACACCACCACTACCAACCACCACCAAAAAGCACCCACCCAATCAATATCTTTTGTACCGGGGACAGAGAATGAAATTAGCGACAGAGGGGTACAAATTTTACCATGGTTCGTTCTGTCTCTCTCTCTCTCTCTCTCTTTAATTTTAGCTCTTTTCCTCATTTAACTGACCGCGTGATGTAGTCAGAACATTTTGGAGGTTACCAAGTCCTTTAAACATTGCCATGACACACACACACACACTTATATGGAAGGAGCTATTTTCTTGGCATAGTCAGGAGGAATCAGAAGCCACCAAGTCTCATACACGATCAATGAGTCCTTAAAATATTTCATCAGTGACAATATTACGTGGAGTTGTTGCCATATTTCTCTTTCGTTCGGTCCCTCCTTAACCAAAACATTAAAAGATATATTATAAAATTAGCAACAATATATATTTTATAGTTATGCTCCTTTGCTTATGGTATTTCTTTATATAAACCAATTAAACTTGTACAATATCCTTCCCTTGTAAATTATAAGGTAAAATTATAGTCTAAGCACTTCAACATAGATTTGGCAACAGTGTGTTTGTTTACATCCGTATGGGTAGAATGGGTCCTTAAAGCAAAATATGTATAACCCAATTAGCAAGCATAATAAAAAGCCCATAACCCAATTAGTAGTAAAAAAATAAAAAATAAATGTTGTTAGGTTAATTTACAGACTGACCCTTATTTTGTTTTTTATATGTGTACAGTACTATTAAATTAAATGATAAATAAACAACAATTGGAAGGTCTGTGATTCCTCCAAACTAGGCCACGAAACAGATGACCTTAAGAAATTGGAGGTAAATGAGTCCTTCAAATATTGCCACGAAACACACACACACACACACACACACACCTATATGGAAGGAGCTTGTTTCGTGGCATAGTCAGGAGGAATCAGAAGCCTCCAATTCTTATACACGATCACAGGGTCCTTAAGGGAAGTAACCTAGTATAATTATAATGTAGGAAATTCTTTGGCTCTGATTCCTCCAAGATATTCCAAGCAACAGAATCCTTCCACATAATAAGACTGTCGAGACGTGTTTTATGATAGATTTTGGAGGGCTACGTGTGCTCCAATTTGCCCACAACAGTTATATAGTTCCCTTAAGGTGGTAATTCTTTTTTGGTACATTGGAGTGCCTTGATTCCTCCAAAGTATGCTAGGAAACTGGACCAGAACAGCAAAAATAATGGTGTTTGTTCTGTTGCTTGGAATAGTTTGGAGGATTCAGTTGCTCCAGAATTACAAACACAAAACAACTTCCCCTTTAAGGACCCTGTGATCGTGTATGAAACTTGGTGGCTTCTGATTCCTCCTGACCATGCCACGAAACAAGCTCCTTCCATATAGGTGTGTGTGTGTGTGTGTGTGTGTGTGTTTCGTGGCAATGTTTGAAGGACTCATTTACCTTCAATTTTCTGACTACATTACAGGGTCCCTTAATATATTTTTGTTTACACTCATGAATTTACTCTCAAAAGAATTTCACCTTAATATTAATTTGTTTACAGTCATAATTTACTCTCCAAAGAATCTCTCCTTATAATGGATTTGTTTGCACTCAACAAAATACGTTCAGCTTCAATAAAGGTCATGGCTTTCACCTTTCCCCCCATAGACCAACAATATAATTCACCTTTTGACAGTGGTAACGTAATATCAAACTCAACACACACACTGAATACAGAATTACACTTCGCACGATTACTGAAAGGAAAACTATACTGTATTTATATCCAGTAATCTCTTCCACAACTGCAATTTACAAACACACACTTTTTTTCCTTTGTATGCCCAGTAATCTCTTCCACAACTTCAAACACACACACACACACACACACACACACACACACACACACACACACACACACACACACACACATTTTCTTTCCTTTGTAACTATTCTAAAGCAATATAAAAAAATTGTATTCTCTTAACAAAGTTGTATTCAATGAAAATTACTGTAAAAAAATTCCCGGATGATAATAATAATAATAATAATAATAATTTGAGAGTTCATTCGATTTGGTACATTGGAGCACCTTGATTCCTCCAAACTATGCCAGGAAACAGACGACCATAATGTTACTAAATAAAAGGAACTATTTCATGGGATAGTTTCTTTAGAGGAATCAGAGACTTTCCACTTCCAACACCAACCAACAAAATAATCCCATCTTCTAAAATCCCTTGAATGTAAATAAGTACCGTATTGAATCCCTCCCATAAGCTGTTTTTTTTTATTATTATTTACAACCATTCCTTCCCTTTATAGACTACACTGGTAACACATAAAATCATGATTATTATTGAATCCCTCCCATAAGCTTTTTTTTTTTATTATTATTTACAACCATTCCTTCCCTTTATAGACTACACTGGTAACACATAAAATCATGATTATTATTGCTCTCCATTATATTATTACCGTGAACGACGGCTGCTGTACTGTATGCTACACTTTACACATACCCGGTAACATGTGAGCTATACAACAACAAATTCTACAACTTTATTACACATTTCAATAATTAATGGTTCATTGATACCATAAACCTCGATCCATTGTACTGCAAAAGTTAATAATTACGTGTATTATATGTTATACTAAAGAATAAATGACAGTCTAAGCTAATTATTACGTGTATTATATGTTTTACTAAAGAATAAATGACAGTCTAAGCTAATTATTATGTTTATTATGTTATAGTAAAGAATAAATGACAGTCTGAGCTAATTATTACGTGTATTATATGTTATAGTAAAGAATAAATGACAGTCTGAGCTAATAATTATGTTTATGATATGGTATTAAAGCTTAAATGACAGTCTGAGCTAATTTTTATGTTTATGATATGGTATTAAAGCTTAAATGACAGTCTGAGCTAATTTTTATGTTTATGATATGATATTAAAGCTTAAATGACAGTCTGAGCTAATTTTTATGTTTATGATATGGTATTAAAGCTTAAATGACAGTCTGAGCTAAATATTACGTGTATGATATGATACAAGTGAATAAATGACAGTCTATACTAATCTTTATGTTTATGATATGATAATTCAGGATAAATGACAGTCTAAGCTAATTATTACGTGTATGAAATAGTATTAAAGAATATATGAGAGTCTAAGCTAATTTTTATGTGTATGATATGATATTGAAGGTTAAATGACAGTCTAAGCTAATTATTACGTGTATGAAATAGTATTAAAGAATATATGACAGTCTAAGCTAATTATTACGTGTATGAAATAGTATTAAAGAATATATGATAGTCTAAGCTAATTATTATGTGTATGATATGATATTGAATGTTAAATGACAGTCTAAGCTAATTATTATGTTAATGATATGATATTAAAGGATAAATATCAATGTGCATCAAATCAATTTACCTATTATCTAATCCAAATGACAATATAAAAAAAATTATTTATATATTTACTCACAACTGTAATTATTTTTCATGTAACACTTCCTCCTGTGACAGTAACAACATCACCTCCTCACACGGTATTATTATTATTATTATTATGATAATTATTATTATTATTATTATTATAACACCAGTGCTATGTGTGTGTGTGTGTGTGTGTGTGTGTGTGTGTGTGTGTGTGTGTGTGTGTGTGTGTGTGTGTGTGTGTGTGTGTGTGTGTGTGTGTGTGTGTGTGTGTGTGTGTGTGTGTGTGTGTGTGTGTAACAATGAAAAAAATACTTGTACCTAACCACTTCATTTTACACTCAAAAGTCACTCATTTTAAACACCACCAAATGGTTCCAAAGAGTTCTGTTATTCATTACCATACAGACTTAAGTGATTTACTAAGCCTGTGTTAAAAGGATGGTGTTATTAAATTCATTCATGTTATATAGATAGCCTAATGTTATTCATTACCATACAGACTAACCCTAAGTGATTTACCAAGCCTGTGTTAAAAGGATAGTGTTAACCATACAGACTTAAGTGATTTACTAAGCCTGTGTTAAAAGGATGGTGTTATTAAATTCATTCATGTTATATAGATAGCCTACTGTTATTCATTACCATACAGACTAACCCTAAGTGATTTACCAAGCCTGTGTTAAAAGGATAGTGTTAACCATACAGACTAAAGTGATTTACCAAGCCTGTGGTAAAAGGATAGTGTTAAATTCATTCATGTTAAATCGATAGTGTACTGTACTTTGATCTTGGACACGGTACAAGAATAGCCTCGTGTTCTCTTGCACCCTCAGATTAGGTTAGGTTAGGTTAGGTACGATAACACACAGGTAGGCTAGGCTAGGCTAACTAAAATATCAATCCTATGTCTGTCTGTCTTTCTCTTGTATTATTTCTCTCTATGTGTTTTTTCTCTTCTACTATTTGTCTTAATCTTGTATTATTTCTCTGTCTTTATCTTGTATTATTTCTCTATCTTTCTCTTGTATTATTTCTCTCTGTCTATCTTTCTCTTGTATTATTTCTCTGTCTTTATCTTGTATTATTTCTCCCTGTCTTTCTTTCTCTTGTATTATTTTTACCCTACTTTGTAAAAATTGCACACATTTCTTTGGTAGACGAATGAAATACTCGAGTGTTCAACAGCAAGTGTCTATGTAGTAAAAAAAAACCCATGCAATAAAACATGAGAAAGTAGGTTTTGCAAGCACTCGTTCTTAAAAAAAAGGAAAAAAAATATGATTGTCGTAAAGTCATTATTCCTTCTCACAATGTTCCTATATATATATAATTTAAAATGAAATATTATATAAATGCCCGTGGGTTAAAACTGACTATGATTTAGACAAGGCTTATCTAGAAAAGACTTGTTATCTCCGAACCTAAGATAATAATTAAAAGGTGTCAAAAAACGTCGTCAATTTTGATCTACATATATTAACTAATGAAATATATCCCTAATAAAAATAAAACACACACACAAGATAGGCTAAATAATTTATAAATAAACAAAATACACACACATATACACACAAGATAGGCTAAATAATTAATAAATAAACAAAATACACACACATACACACACACACAGACAAGATAGGCTAAATAATTATAAATAAACAAAATACACACACACACATACACAATAGGCTAAATAATTAATAAATAAACAAAATACACACACACACACAAAAACAAAACACACACACATACACACAAGATAGGCTAAATAATTATAAATAAATCAATGTGTTTTGACATACCTGTAACACTGAGGAGAGACATATTCCCCTCCTGAGAGGCTTTATGAGGGGAATATACAACCTAGAAGATGGCTGTTAGTAGTAGTAGTAGTCGTAGTAGTAGTCGTAGTAGTAGTGGTGGTAGTAGTAGTAGTGATGATAAGAAGAGGTCATGATCATTTCACTTCCCGGCCACCACCTATTCACTTCTCTCATCTTAATTGTTCTGTACAATTTTTTTCCTTCTCTATAGTAAATATCACACCAAATAACAACAACAACAACAACAACAAGCTCACACAAATCACGGGCCCCTCCACCCCCTTTTTTTTGTTTAATATATATATAGATATTTTTTGGGGGGAGGCTTGATGTTACAAAATAATAAGAAGAAGGAGATCGAGAGGTGGTGGTAAAGAGAGAGACAACAACATGTGCCGTGTGTGTGTATGTGTGTGTCTGTTCTCCACGGTGGTCTACATTACACTGACACAAGCAAGTCGATTCCCCTCAGCGCCACCACCATCACGTCTCAGGATGTGACGTCAACAGCCATATTCCCATTCTCACTCACAAAGGGGGGGTTGGGGGGGTTGGTAATAGGGAGGAGGAGGCGGTGGTGGTGGGGGGCAGGGAGAAGGTGTGGGGAGGGGGCGGTGGTGGTGGGGGGCAGGGAGAAGGTTTGGGAGGGGGGCAGGGAGAAGGTGTGGGAGGGGGGCCGCGAGGGGGGCAGGAGGGAGGTATGGGAAGGGGGCGGTGGTGGTGGGGGGCAGGAAGAAGGTGTGGGAGGGGGGCCGCGACGGGGGGCAGGAGGGAGAAGGTGTGGGAGGGGGCCAGCGACGGGGGGCAGGAGGTAGAAGGTGTGGGAAGGGGGCGGCGGTGGTGGGGGGCAGGAGGGAGAAGGTGTGGGAAGGGGGCGGTGGCGACGGGGGGCAGGAGAGAGAAGGTGTGGGAGGGGGGCAGCGACAGGGGGCATGAAAGAGAAGGTAGGAGAGGGGGGCAGTCACTCATCTCGAACCCCCCTTCCTTTCCCTTCCCATGCAACATATACTCATCATCCGCCATACCAGCTTTACTTGTACTAGATATGATTTATGTATGTATTTATTTATCTCTACATGAGGTTTTGAGCTAAGAATAAACCCGTATTGATCAGAGATGAGGTAGGTTGGGGAGCACGCATGCCTCATAATCAATAAGAGCCAGCCTGCCTCACCAACCACTGCTGCCATCTGCCGGTCACAAAGCTCCCTACAGTTTTATCAGGGGGGCGGGGTGGAGCGAAGGGGGGGGCAGGGGGGGGCAGGGGGGTTGGGTAGGGTGGGGCAAGGGGGCGGGGTGGGGTAGGGGGGTTGAAGTGCACACCGCCGTAAGATGATCATTCTCATGTTTTTGTACGATTTCACAAGTGTTCAGCGGGCGACAGTAGAAATAACCAGAAATAATCCCCAATAGTTAATTAATACACCACCCACGTACCGATATAATATACTAGTAATAAGATACCCGACTTAATTTTTTGTCTAAAAGAGAAGTTTGCGAGAAAGGAAAACATTACACGAGCGAGTTGCAATAGTGGCCAGCAGTATCTGACACACTAACACACTTTGAAATCTCTGACACACGGAGCTATCGTACGCTGGAGTAACACACACACACACACACACTAGTACACTGGAAAACACACACACACACACACACACACACACACTGGAAAACACACACACACACACTAGTACACTGAAATACACACACACACACACACACTAGTACACTGGAACACACACACACACACACACACACTAGTACACTGAAACACACACACACACACACACTAGTACACTGGAACACACACACACACACACACACACACACACTAGTACACTGAAACACACATACACACACTTGCTTTCATCCCACCACCCTATAACTATTTATTATACAGTACTTCCACCCTTCCTGACCCTTCACATAAAACCCATATTTACCTTTTCTACAGTATCGTACGACCTGCATTGCTTCACATATCTGTCTCGCACACTCATTCATTTCTGCTGGATTGGGACAGAGTGGAATTGGGACAGAGTGGAATTGGGACAGAGTGGGATTGGGACAGAGTGGAATTGGGACAGAATGGGATTGGGACAGAGTGGGATTGGGACAGGTAGAGTGGTGGTGGTTGTTGTGTGTGTCGCTCCCTAACTTTGAAAACTATATTTATTTATTTATTGAACGACTGCAAGTATAAGATACGACCTAAACAAGCAATGTATTTAGTTTTTTTTTATTATTTATTGTATAAAGACAGCACGTACACACTGTATCCTCAAACACTCACTCACTGAACGACTGCATGAGAGAGAGAGAGAGAGAGAGAGAGAGAGAGAGAGAGAAAATGTTTATAATTATACTTACAGACCATAGCATATCAACACAAATTAATCATGCAGCTTAAAGAAGAACCTTATTCTAATTCTTTAAGGGGGAAGTACTGTACAGCGTTGGCAAATCTGGAGCAACTCATTCCTCCAAACTATTCCAAGCAACAGAACACCATTATTTCTGTTCATATGATCCCTGTTGTTTCCTGGCATACTTTGGAATAATCAAGGCACTCCAATGTAACAAAAGTGAATTACCCCCTTTTAACACCAAGTCATGCACTTTTGCAATATTATTATTATGCACAAATAGACGGTGAAATTGATATGAATACAAGGGAGGAGGAAGGAACAAGCTTGAGAATGGTGTATTATTGCCTGTCATATATATATTATTGTTCTTCCTTCTTTTTTTGTTGGATATTACGGCATTATACGGTATTATAATTATCTTCCATAACTCATTCGGTGAACAAAAACTAAATTATTCTAACACGTGATTACTGCTACTTTGAGTCAGCTAGGAGAACTATTGTATTATTATTTATTATATTATTGTATCATTATTATTATTTCATTAGAACTTCCCTGCACAAAATAATTATTGCCATGAGTCACCAGCTAGTCGTTTATATAGGTGGTAGTGGTGGTGACCTTGAAATAGCTAGTGAGCCATATTCAAGAACATCTGTGGTCTATACGATGGCGTGGTAACGATACGACGGCTCTGATGTATGTCTATGGAGCCATCGTACCCTTACCACACCATCGTATGCACCACAACGTACGGTTCTTGAATATGCTTCGACAAAAACGTACTCCACGTGGTGTAGCCAAGTTGAACAAAATTATTCCAACTAACTATTTGTACCTTTAAAACAATCAATATAATTCTTTAAAGTTTTCCGGGGGTATGTATGGTATGTGCATATGTGTATCAGTTTCCATACAGTCATGGATTACTTTGGGTGGTAAATCTGGAGCAAATGATTCCTCCAAACTAGGCTAGGCTATTCCAGGCAACAAGATACCATTATATTTCTTCATATGGGTCTGTTTCCTGGCATAATTTGGAGGAATCAAGGCACTTCAGTTTACCAAAAGTATACTAATCCCTTAAAATATATTGATTAGCAAGTCTATTTAAATTCTAGGTAAAGGTACAGAAGTGGACCTTACTGTATAATAGATATTTTACTGTCATTACCCACTATTTTGGACCATTCTAAGACACTTTTCTTCTATGGTTTTTCTTCCTCAAATGCCCCAAATGGGGCATTTTGAAATTAGCCTGACCTTACCTGACCTGACCTAACCTAACCTAGACCGCATCAGACTACCGGGACCTAACCTGGGCAAACTGCCGGGACCTAACCTGGGCAAACTACCAGGAAATAATCGTGATAAAGTACAATAAATGACAGGGGTAAAATACTAGGACCCAGCCGGATCTGGCAACACTGCTGCAGATTGTAATGAAATTATATAAATTGGTGAATAATATATAGTATACGACGTAAATTAAGGTAGGAAGTGTATTATAAAGGCAGAACAATAGTAAAATGCGTGTTTCCCCCACCCGTCAACCCCCGATTCCCATCGGGCCCCCCATGTTTCTATGGGTATTGGGAATGGGGCATATCTCGAAAACGGGGCATTTGAGGAAGAAAAACCATAGAAGAAAAGTGTCTTAGAATGGTCCAAAATAGTGGGTAATGACAGTAAAATATCTATTATACAGTAAGGTCCACTTCTGTACTAATACCAAATTGTATATACGTTTCAGAGTTATAATTTTCTCCTCCAGAGCACTAATAAGTATAAGATATTCTACTCCCCCACCTCAGCCACCTGCCAAAAGTAGAACAAGTACAAAATTATAAGACTCGATGCTTATAAAAGGGTTAATTATGGAAGGCACCGTCATTCCTGAACTTTTTTACGTGTAATAATTAACCACCAATATATATCATATGTTCCAGAGTGACCAGACATGAATATTTACACTGTACCAATCCTCTGTCTTACCGAGAATGTATGGTAGATGTTTGGAAATTGGAAGGCACTGTCATTCCTGAGCCTGTTGTTTGCGTGTTATAATTAACCTATATTTATGTTCTAGACAAGAATATTTACACTGTACCAATCCCAGGTCTTACCGAGAACGTATGGTAGATGTTTAATGCCGCTGACAACACTATAAACACTGAAAAAATGCAAAAGAAAACTCGATGCACCGGATACACACCCACTCTCCAGTCGCCATTGCTGTCCGCGGCTCACGGTGGGTGGGAGGGAAATTTAAAAGCCCACCACACCCAGCGAATAATATATATTGTTAATTATTCTTATTGCCCCTCGTACTTGCCATGTAGGAATATAGTGAGAATTAAAACATATTCAGTCGATTCGATTGTATTCATTAGTTTACAATTCAGCTTAAGGACTTACTCTCTATAATACACTTAAGCAAATACTGTAACATGTCACTCAAAGAATTATCAGAAAATTGGTACCAAAACAATACAATGTAATGTATAAAATAAGTGATCATTGCTCTCGGAGGACAGGAGACTTTCTGTTCCCTTCCCAGAACAAAATAAACACTGCTGCCTTTCACATACAGTAGAAGTAAATAAACACTGATGCCTTTCACATACAGTATTATTTGTACCAATTTTACAGGAATAACTTCTATAAATTTGTGCATTGATAGCATTGCAACCTTCCACTCTCTCTCTTATATATGTATATATATATAATTAGAAGGATAAACAACAACATTGAAGCCAGCTATGAATCACCTTTAACTCTATATGAAAATGTTTAAAGAAGAAATTGGTGCATCTTGATATAAATTATAGAGTACCGGTAGAGTAGATATGTAGTTTTATGTACATTCATCAGCAATAGTATGTTTACCCCCCTAGGAAGAGTGAGGTCAAAGTCATTGCATATAATTTCATATATATATAATCATGTGACCCTTAAGGGGATAATACACTTTTGGTACATTGGAGTGTCTTGATTCCTACAAAATATGCCAGGAAACAGGATCAAATGAATCAAAATAATGGTGTCCTGTTGCCTGGGAAAGTTTGGAGGAATCATTTTCTCCAGATTTACCAAAAGTATATTACCCCCTTAAAGGTATTCATAGAAAAACTGTGGAGCAATACAGTAATACAAATAATTGTGTACATTTGAAATATATTTTTGGGAAAACTTGTGCATCTTTATTACAATATATTATAGTCATGTGTAATGTAAAATACCTGTATATATAACCTACTAAGTTGTCAAAATAGATATTGGTGCCTTAAAGAGAAAAATATATTTCTATCAAGATACAGGCCATATATAGGATTACTCATGGTATTGACGATGGCATGATACGATGGCTGTGTTGTTTGGAGTCATCGTACCGGCACCACGCCATCGTTAACACTATAAATGTTCTTGCATACGACCGACCCTACATGTCATTTGTGCTTTTACTCTTGGATACAGATTGATGTGAATTTAAGAACACTGTGATTACTTATAAGAATTGGAGGCTTCCGATTTCTCCTGACAATATTACAAAACAAGCTCCTTCCATATAGGTGGTGTTTTGTGGCAATATTTGAAGGACTTATATCCCTCCAATTCTCTGCCTACATCACAGGGCTCCTTAAGAACCCTCTAATCGTGTATGAAAATTGGAGGCTTCTGATTTCTCCTGACGATATTACAAAATAAGCTCCTTCCATATAGGTATTTTATCACAATATTTGAAGGACTCATTTCCCTCCAATTTTCTGACTACATCATAGGGTCCTTTGAGGTACAGTACAGTCACCAGCCATAATAATAAATATCCACGTGTGTTTCAATGAGCATGATGGAATATTAAAAAGAGCTCCAATAAGTATGAGACAGGATAAGCATTGTAATTGGTTCACATGTATGTCAGATGATTCCAGACTTCAATAAGACCTGGATATTTATTATGTTGACTTGTGGCCATACTTTTTTTGTGCTATTATAAGGTGATGATAAATATGTGCACTTTACAAGGGAATAAAAAGGACTGGTTTCGGTTTGACTACAAGCCTAAAGCCCAAAATGCATACCAATGAACAGGGCAAATACTGTAATTATATACCTTTAAACAAATAAAAGTGATAAATATTAATGACATGAAGCACAAAATGAATACCATACCTATGAATAGGATAAATATATACTCCTGTCATTTGAAGTTGAAAGTAAGCATACAATTATACAGTATACAACACACATCTATACATAAAACATATATACAACCATATATAAAATACATTAAAGCTCTTCCAACCATTCTGGCAAAAAAAAACGTAGTATATATATATATATATATAATAATAATAACTTAAATAAGACATGCCCTAAATCTGGTAACTGTACACAGGAATGCTAAAAAAATATCTGACCTTTAAAAAAAAACAAATATATGCAGACATAAACCGCACTTGGCCCCAACCTTGCCATCCATGGTCTCCGAAAAAAAGGTTGGATAGTTTTAGAACAGTGGTATAAGGTGATAATTCTATCTTCCTATCTTGTCCTTCATACAGTTTTATAATTCATATATGAGCAAGTTCATACATAATTTTTTTATAACCAGATGACATCCATTGGTCAAAATAATATCACAGACTAATTTGGCAACCGAGTCTCCCATATATATTATTTCCTCTCTTTCACTTTCTAGACTCTGTCGAAAGCAAAGAATTAAAGAAAATATTAAAAAACACTTCCTTAATTGACAGCTTCTTTATATCAAAAGTTTAGCTGATTTTTAAACTAAATTTTGAGTGTTCAAGAACTTTTACTATTTAACTATTCATTATTAAACATAAGGAAATGCTGCTGGGGAATATTAATATTTGTCAGTGGAAGGGGTCACATTTTTGAGGAAGTCTTGGATTAAGCTGGCTACTTGTTGTCCACTGGAGCCCAAAACAAAGCTTTCGTGAGTGCCAGCCACCTCCTCCACTCTCAGGCGTCCTTGTACAATCTGATGAGGAAAGGGAGTATAAAAATATTGTTAGCAGTTTGTTTTTATGATTTCCTAACACATCATCTACTCTCTGGCACCAAAGACAATACAGTATAAAAATTCTTGTTAGTACAGTATTTTGTTTTTAATGATTCCCTAACACACAATTTACTCTCCAGTTTCAATTTACAATGTGATGATGAACGACCTCTTATGAAAACACAAAAAATAAATTATGGACAAGTAATAACAATAAAATAAGGAATAATACGAAATATCTAATAAGGAAAAATAAGGAAACTAATCTCTGGTTACCTTTGAGAGTCCATAGTCAGTACCAAGAGCACTGGCCTGAGGGTTGTCTCTGGCTCGTACCAGTAGTGTTGGGGGTCGGATCTCTCCCTCCCACTTGTGCACACCTCCTGCGATCAGACGCTTGTACAGAAGTTCAAATGCTGTCACCGCCTACCAAAGAAATGGGTTTGGTTTAGTAACGATGTCAATCTCTCGCCAACATACAAATTAGAAATATAAAAGTATTGTATCTGCAGTAAATGTTCTTAAATTATAAAGCACATTTTATATTTCACTCTCTAATCTCTATACTTCACACATGAGAACACAAAGTGGGCCTCTTGACTTTAGAGCTCACTTTCATCATTATAGAAAAAATATAATACAGTGGAAGTGACTTGCAAGACATCCAACCCCATCAGGAAAAATAAGGATGTTAAACAAAATGACAATGTTTATGATTAATTCCATACAGTACCTGTTGATGTTCATTCTGACTTGAGGAGACGCCAGATGCTTTCCTATTATCCGTGACCAGTTGAGCCACATGGTTGACACGTTCCTTCCATGATTTAAGTCCCAGCAGAGTTTTCTTGAGACTGGTGGCCTCTACTGAGCAGAACTGCATTATAAAAACAACTAATATTTCCACTTGTTCTTGTGCATCTTGGTCTTCTAGCTGAGCTCCAGGCCCAGTGTTGGAAGAGGGTACAGATGCATTGAGGCGAGACTTGTATCCGTCAATGATTTCAGACACATATGACTGTGATCCGTCCAGCAGGATTACTGAAGACGGAGCTCGGTTCTCTGTCTCCAGGATACGCACCATCTCCAGGGCCACCGTCGCACCAAATGAATACCCACCCAGAGTGAAGTCTCCAGTTGGGCACAGTTTTTTTACTTCCTGCAAAATAATAACATTAGTTTGTATTTACTTTCACATTTGTATGTACTGTATACCCAAATTCAGTACAGTACAAACAAACAAAATTCTTTATGCTCATAAATAATGTACAGCACTGAATTATGGTAAGACATTGTCAACATGTTCTCTAATAAAATCATATATTTGTTCACTCAGGCAACTTACCTGTACAAGATACTGAGCCAAATGTGTAATAGAGAGATGTGGTAGGTCAGGGGGATACTCAAGACCATACACAGTCCCACCCAATTCCTTAGCCACTATTGTCAGTGGCTGAGCAGTGCCTTGTATTGGTGAGGCCAGGAAGAGTGGAGTCTTCTGTGATGTGGATGAGTCTGCCTGGTGGAGAACAGTGACACAACAATCCGACACCAGTGGAAGTGTCAACCAGCCACGAGCAATGTCATTATCACCGTCTCTCTCCCCTTGTTGTTCCGACGTTGAATCTAGAAATAACCACAACATTTCAGGTTATGAAGAAACTACTTCCTGGTACCCCATATATTTTTAAAGACAAAAAAATATGACTATTCATCTGTAGTCAAACCCTAAGCAACATGACTGCTGCCTGACACACACTACTTACCTTGCTGAGGGGAAGTGGGAGCCTCTTCGTTGTTGTCCATTCGCTGGAGATCCCTGAGTGTAAGTTGGCGCACCTGACTTGGAGACAACACCAGGTCTGCTTGTCTCTCCAGTGTTTGTTTCACCTCAACACTCATCAGGGAATCCAGTCCTAAGTCTCCAAGACACACATCCAGAGGAGCCTTACTGGTGTCCTTCATGCCTGATAACATAACACAAGTCATACAATGTTGTCGTTACATTTATCATTATCATCATTAATTTGCTCATGTCCTTTATGCTTGACAACACAATATAAGTCATATTATCATCACTTTCATCATCATAAGCATCATTAATAATTCCTCATTTCCCTTTACTGTAAACAAGTTCTGCACATTTCCATTTTCTAAAACAATTTGCAGTATGATACTAAAACAATTTTCAACTATTTGTTATTATTGGGAAAATGTTCAAGTTTAACTTACTACAAAAGAATACATACCATAACTACCCTTCAGAGCAACACATATGTGAAACTTGAAGACAATCTGTAACCTTTCAATACAGGTATGTTGATAAGACCTTAATTCCCTTATAGAAAATAAAAAAAACATATAAAATCAAAACAACTCACCGAGAATGTTTGCCACGGCCTTGAGGAGTGAAACAGCACCACCAGCACCATCAGTCTTCCTGGTGCTGGAGGCCAAGACGAGGGAAGACACGACAGGCGCAGATGACAGGAGGAGGACGTCCAGACATTCCAATACTGAACGTACTGACTGGGGCTTGGTACCTCCCACCTGATAAACACAGTCACAGAGATAGAGACAATTAACAGGATTATGACAAGAACTTCCAGTCAGACGTATATACACACACATAAATACAATAGAGAGAAAAGAAATATGATGAGAATATCAACAATAATATTAACAATGATAGTAAGAACAACAATACACTCACTAATAATAAATAATAACAATAATAATAACACCACCACAATAGTAATAAAATAATGTACCCACCTCTATCTCTCCCAGGGTGTCTGCTAGCACTCCCACGTCGCCCACGCCACCCCACTGTATGGCAACACCCGGCAGTCCGTCCCTCACACGCCCAGCTGCCACACGCTCACACACACTGTTGGCCCATCCGTAGTTGCTCTGGCCTGGATGGGAGAGAATGGTAAGAGTTGAGAGTAGGGAGGGGAGAACAGAGAAAGAGTTGAGAGGGGAGAGGGGAGAACGGAGAAAGAGTTGAGAGGAGAGAAAGGAGAGATAGTCAAGAATGGGGAGGGGAGAAAGGAGAGATAGTCAAGAGTGGGGAGGGGAGAAAGGAGAGATTGTTGAGTGGGGAGGGGAGAAAGGAGAGATTGTTGAGTGGGGAGGGGAGAAAGGAGATTGTTGAGTGGGGAGGGGAGAAAGGAGAGATTGTTGAGTGGGGAGGGGAGAAAGGAGAGATTGTTGAGTGGGGAAGGGAGAAAGGAGAGATTGTTGAGTGGGGAGGGGAGAAAGGAGAGATTGTTGAGTGGGGAGGGGAGAAAGGAGAGATTGTTGAGTGGGGAGGGGAGAAAGGAGAGATTGTTGAGTGGGGAGGGGAGAAAGGAGAGATTGTTGAGTGGGGAGGGGAGAAAGGAGAGATTGTTGAGTGGGGAGGGGAGAAAGGAGAGAGTGGGTAGGAGAGAAAGAAAGGAGATAAAGAAGAAATAGTCAAGAGTGGGGAGGGGAGAATGAAAAGATAAACAAATGTGATAAATATTATTGTAAAAAGTGTCAACTCACCAGCAACCCACCACTGGAATTTCAAATGTTCCAAAAAGTACTGTACATATAAACACTGGCAACACTGGAAATATAAAAACCACTAGCCATGAAAAGAGAAGATAAATATTAAGGGGATAATACACTTTTGATAAATCTGGAGCAACTCATTCCTCCAAATATATTCCAGGCAACAGAACACACCATTATCTTTGTGTATCTGGTCCTGTTACCTGGCATACTTTGGAGGAATCAAGGAGCTCCAATGTGCCAAGAGTGTATAACCAACCCCCTTAATGTGAACTGTGTCAACTCACCAGGATTCCCTCTACCACAAGCAACACTGGAGAAGGCAACAAATAGGTGGAGTTGAGGACAGGTGCGTCGTGAGGCAGCGTCCAGTGCCACCGCCCCGTCACCCTTGGCTCGGTTCACACGCTGGAACTTCTCTGGGGATTGGTTCTCCAGTAGTGCATCCTCAAGCACCTGAAGTTTGGGTAGATACAATTGTTATCAGTCTTGACTGGTAAACGTACACAGAATTGCTTCTTGAATATGGCATGTTAAAAATATAAAATGGGTAATCAAAAGCACTAAAATACAGTAATGAAAAATAAAATGATAAGAGTTAAAAGCATTAATATCTGGAAAACTCAAATAATAGGTACAGTTGCATCACATAGTCCTTGAGCAGACTTCCCCTTACACCCTGGTCAAGGACTATGTGCCACGACTGTACATGTAATTAAAAGCACTAACATATATGAAAGCTTTCCACTATCAGCTATAGAAGAACTGGTAAACAATAATATACTACTGTACTGCCAAAATACTTACCACAGCCAGATGGAAGATGCCTCCTATGGGTGCACTCTGGGCTGCCATATTCAGAAGTTTGGTGGCATCAACAAGTGTGGAGGCATCCTGGGTCAGTATTCTCACTTCTACACCACTTGCCTCCAGTCGTCTCACACACAACGCCTGCAACAACAAGGTCAACTTGGTCATTATATGATCTCCTCATATGGTGCTGTTAATTATACCCACTCGCTCAAGTTACTGCATAATTTAATTCAAAGTGTTTTATAAATTGACTTAGGTTGTGAGGAAGTTGGGGTGAATGGGGATTAAAAATACCATACAAGAAAGGCCTTGGTTATAAACACCCTCCATGAGGAATGTAGTTAAGTTAGCTTATAAAACTCAGCACCATCACCTTCCACCCACCTGGTAGCCACTGGTGATGCCACGACGAGAGGTGAGGACGAGCTTCTTGGCTCCACGCTTGACCAGCCACCCGGCCAGCTCAAGGCCAAGTCCACCCAGACCACCAGTGATGATGTAAACAAGGTTTGGTCGAGCCGTGATACGAGGAATGGCAGGGACAAGTACTTCTTCTTTCTGAGATGTAGTTTCTTGTGAGGTCTTGGAGATAAGGGTGTTGTTGTCTTGGGTAGAGCTGGAAGGCTGAACTTCCAGGACAACTTTACCAATGTGTTTCCCTGTAGCCATGTACCTGAGGGTAAAAATTAATGGTTAGTCTTCAATGTTTAACTGCAAACACTACAGGAGTAAATTGTCATAGAGTTCAGTGCTGAACTGCAAACATCACAAGAGTGTGAATAAATAACTTTATAAAATTTGGAAGACAAGGCATAAGTGACTCCTCACCTGAATGCTTCTTCAGCCTGGTCCCTGGTGAAGAGTGTGGCTGGTAAGGGAGTCACTACTCCTGTACTCAGACCTTCAGCCAACAGAACATTGAGGCGCCGACGCTCCTCCTCAGATGCATCAAAGAGGGAGTCCAGAAGGATGCCATGGAAGGTCACATTCTTCAGGAAAATGGCCATACCTGTCAAAAGAAAATATAGTTAACAATGAATACAGTCTTGATCAGAGCAACAAGGATAATATGCAGCCAAATATTTAACATCAATTATATTTTTTTTGTGTGTTCAAGTATAGAAGTGGTTCATGACTAATACACAAGTTGTTTATGTGGATCCTGACTACCACCACCAGGCATCATATAACTCACCAAGGGCAGTGTTGTTAGCCAGGTCAGCCTTGCCAATCTCGAGGAAGCGTCCGTGTTCTCTGAGGCAGCGCACCGAAGCCTGGAGCAATTCCCCAGCCAGAGAGTTGAGTACCAGGTCCACTCCCTTACCTTCCGTCCGCTCCAGAATGTCATACTCAAAGCTCATGTTACGGGAGTTGCTGAAGTTCTCGTCTTTTAGCTGGAATATACACGGTCATCATCAGTACTAAGTTTCCCTTACTTGAAGAGGCCTCTATCTCAAGAAAAGTACATTGAAGAGACAGAAGACAGTACTCAATAAACTGGGCCATAACCAAGAAGGATGTAACTTATTTCCCTTCCCTAAAGAGTTTCAGGTGATGGAGTTAATGTCTTCATACCCAAAAGGGCAAGTGTAGTGTTGTTCATTATGTTTGTAATGAAGCATTTACAATCTAAAGTTGATATTTGATTGAGGAATTATAGGACATACAATTATCTTGGTAAGTTGATGGCTACGAACTCCTTCAAGCAATGCTAAGAAACTACTGTATTTCTATTTAGATGGTGTGGTTTAATATTCCACCTGTAGGAATGTGTAGCTTCCAAATGAATTAAACATGAATACTAGTTTCACCACATTCAACCTTTAGAACTCACCTGAGGGAAACGCTGCTGCAGGACAGCCTTCTTCTGCTGAGTACTGACAGTGGTGTAGACAGTGCATGAGGCAGCAAGGGCAATACTGATGGCTGCTTGACCAACACCACCTGACCCAGCGTGGATCAGCACACGTTCACCTTGTCTCAGACCACCACGAACCACCAGTGCATAGTAAGCCTGAGGGAAAAATAAAAAACATTAGGAATCAAGCTCCCTATAATTATCTAGCAACTAATATACACAAATCATCCTATATTACCTATTGCTATCTGTTACACCAGAATATAATGATTACGTACAACCACCCACAAGATGAAGTTGAATCTAGTAAACAACGAACACATTAACACTGACCGTGGCGTAAACAACAGGAACGGTAGCAGCATCCTGAAGAGACCACGAGGAAGGGACGGGCCAAGTGAGGAGAGGGTCGGCTTTGACTGACGTGGCCAAACCTCCCGCAGCCACTAGTCCCATTACCCTCTGTCCACCGCTGCCCCTCAGTGATCCAGCAAACTCCAGACCCAAGATACATTCCTGGAAAGAGAGGAAATTGTCAGATGGCACAATGCAAATGTTACAAAAGTTATAATAATTCAGTATAATCTTACTATGCAAAAGGAAAAATACCAAATACCTTAGACAAGAAACTCACCTTAGTGGCAAGGTCGCCTGGCAGTGCATCTGGAGGCAGCTTTCCAGTGGCCAACATGACATCACGGAAGTTGAGTGGAGCATAGTGAACATCACACACCACCATATTGTCTCCTTCATTGGAGTCCAGTGGTGCCATCTGGAACCAGGATAGTGAGGCAAGGTCTCCCCGAGTGGCCACATTGAGGAGTGCATTGGCAGAGTGTTGGGTGGCTAGAAGGGGGAGAGGCAGATGTCTATATGTCCCCCAGGCTCCATTGTCCTTAACGTTGATGGCCAGGTCACGTTCCAGCAGCTCGTTTGTTACCTTAGCCTTACCCTCAGGTGCAAACACACATCTGTAAACATGAGTAATGGAATGTCATCTACTATGCAAGGAGTCCTCTGATGTTCTTTAAGGATTCAAGTCCATGGGTTAAAGGTAGTGATTTCCCACATATCCTCAAGACATTAAGATATCATAACTAAAGATAATATAAACTGAACTCTCACCTGATCTTTTCCCCTCCAGATTCTCTCCTCAGACAGTTGACAAGACCAATGATGCCAGATGATGGTTGTTGTGATGAGAGCAGCCAGAGAGTGTCCTTACTTTCTGACAACATCATCTCCCTCAGTGGTGTCACCCAGGAGAACTCTTTGTCATTGGTGCTCACTTCCAGAACTGTGTGTGGTGCTGGGGTACTGTGGATCTGTTGTCAGGGAGGGGATAAAAAAATCATTACACACCACTACACACCAACTATGAGATATTACCTGTATAGTTATCTGTTTGGGTCCTAATATATCTACTATATACAAACTTGTTCAAGGCTTTGGATCTGTAGTATGATATAACAAATGTTACAGAAACTTTTACACATTTAACACTATCAACATAACCTCTAAAAAGAAAAGGGGGAAAAAAAAAAAAGAGTAAAAATTGTATAAACGGCTGCTTTACAGTTTTTCTCCAGGAGTAAAGTAACTAAGAAGTAAAAAGTAACTAACCTTCCTTAGTAGAGTCATGCCCAAGGTGTGAATAGCAGCAATATTAACAAAGCCATTATTCTTGAGACTCATCATTGCCTCGCTGGAGTCTGTCAGCACAAATGACCTCTCAGCCAGCTTCTCAAGAACCTCTGACTTCTGAGCTTGGTGTAGGATGAGGAGGTGTGGAGGTGAGGCGAGGATGGAAGCCAGGTCTACTTTGACTGACACTCCTGCACCAGTGAGAAGACCTTGTTCCTCAGCCGGCAGCTTGATGAAGGAACTCATGATATATTCCACCTGTTGATACAAGTTAATGGTAATTTATTAAGTAACCTGTGACATACAAAGATACATAATCATATAGTATCATAAATACCCTTCTTCAACATATTTCTAATACAATTGTTCAATAAGGGTGAAACTGAGAATTTTAAAGATTCAATATTTACAGTAATTAAGGATTACATAGTATATTTTTCCTCAAGAAAGATTACAAATTTAATTGAAGGCCTGGTATACTGTATATAAAAAAAAAAAAAAAAATTAATCAATGTTCTTTTTACTCCAACTTCCATCACTGACCTTGAGCTGAGGCCTGGAAGCCAGTACCCTAAGAATATCGAGAGGAAGTGATGACACTCCAACCAGTTCACTGCTTTCCGTCCTCTCTACAACCTTCATTCGGTGGGTCAACAGGTTCTCTAACACCAGGTCCAGTAACATTCCCAGACCAGTTTCATTGGTGAGTTGGGGAGTGAGTGGATGGTCTGGAGTGAGATTGAGTGGGACCAGTTGGTAGGTCTCCAACAGGGGCTGGTCCTGGGTGGGTCTCCTGGGTGCCAGAGTGGCCTTCAGTCCCTCGATCACAACACCTTGGCAGCGAGTCACTCCGATACGAGGGTTGTGGTGAACCTAAAATTAAGAATGACAAGTGTTTATAAGACTATATTACATCATTATCTAAAGGATTGGCTTATGTACAAAACTGTCTAACACTATTAATAACACTTATATTCATTTATACAAGAATAGCTATTTATTCTGCACAAGGTTTAGTTACAATATAGGCTACAGTAGTGATGATATTATTTAATGACATCACTCTTATTTTTCATTGGCTATGACATTAAACGGACTTTTAGCCTTTAGTCCTCACCTTCTATGATACAGGAGGATAACAACAGCTACAGAAAAAAACTAAAATAAAAAAAATGAAAGTTACCTCAACAGTGTTAATGTCGTCCTCTTGCTTGATGGCAGCCAGGAAGTCCTCAGGGTTGACAGTAACCTTGCGAATCCTGGTAGGAAGCATGAGAGCATGTTGCTTGGCTCCCACCAGAGAGAACTGTAGCATTGTGTCCAACAGAGGCACCCAGTTGTCCTGCCACTTCAATGTGCCTTCCGTTCCTAAAACAACATTCCATAGTTAATCCTAAAACTTTGAGAACTACTGTACTATATAACTTTTGCATCTCCCTCTGACTACCTCCATTTTATCCGACACCCAAAATAAGATTTAAAAAGAACTCAGAAAAAATAGAACCATTTTGTCAATAGCTGTCATCCTTTAGGTAACTGTCCCTCATATGCGAGAATATCTGTGTTTTGGTATTGGTACAATAGCTGTGTTTGTCTATGGAGTCATTGTACCGGTACCATGCCATCGTCAACACCACGAATGTTCTTGCATACAGTCATATATTAAACATGTCCTTTCTATCTGTGTGACAAGTGAAACAAAAGTGCAAGAATGACGCCTCACCATTCATGTCTGTACTCCTGATGCCTTGGAAGATGCCTCCATATTGGTACCCCCTCAGACGCAGCTCACGGTACACATCCTTCTGCAGGAGTCTGGACTTGGGGTCAGAGGAGGCAGGAGACCGAGGTACTTGCTTCACCAGGTTCTCCCCAGATTCGTCCACTCCTACATGAATGCGGCCTGATGCAGCCACACTGTCACTCACCACAACCTGAAGGATATGATTATTATACATTAACTTGACAGAATGGTTACGAAACAACATTGTATGAAGGAAATACTATATTATGCATTCACTTGACAGAATGGTTAAGGAACAACAATGTACGAGGAAGAGGTTTTGTTGACAATGTTTTGCTACTATTATACTTTTTAAATTTTGTTGTGGACCTTTTGGAATCTAAGTAGCCTTTCAAATGCTGCAACAAAACAGATTTCCCTACTTATACACTGAAGTAGTCTGTCTGTTTTATGGCACAGTTTGGAGGAACCAGTAGCTAGCCCTCCAATTTGCCCTCCCCCCAAAATGATCCCCTGAATTATCACAGTACAAGTAATTTAAGTCTCACCTCAAACTCTCCCTTTGCCAGCAGCACCCTGACAGTGAAGGTGGTAGTTGAACCTGGTGTAGAGGAGAGAACTGTAGCCTGATGGAGGTTGATGTCAGAGAAGGTGACTGGGGTGTCCTGCCAAGCTGTTCCCTGCAGCCGACACACTGCTTGCCAAGCCAGGATCTGAAACATTGACACATACAGTACAGTATTGCATTATGACCACACTTCTAATACAGTTCAGTAAATGGGAGTTTGGACCAAAGAAATCTTATTAGAGCTGTGACGTGGTATTTTTTATTCTTTAGAAAATTTCCAATAAAAAAAATATATATAAACATAAATATAGAAATAAAAGTAAGTCATACAGTAATGAAAATTTTAATAAATAATAATAAAATACATCCAATTGAACACGAAGAAAGCAAAGTAACTGACCATATATCCGGTGGCAGGGAAAAGGATGCGTCCATCAAGTTTGTGTCCCTCAAGGTAGCTGTAGTCATCAGTATCGAGGGCCACCTTAACCTGGTACTCGGGTCCACCTGATCCACTCCCGTTAAACTTGGCCACGTCCCACTCCTGGTTGTGGTCCCACCTACACAACAACAACAACACAAACATTTTAGTTATGTGAATATCATTTTTCTTCATCACACCTTCAGTTATACTCTATATTTTTCATGTGGTATTATCTGTCAAATCAACTTGAAAGTATATAAAAGCATTTCTGCAAAAACTGACTAATGTGGCAAAAAAATATATATATCTCTGAAAGCAGCAAATAGAACAGTGACTAAAGTGGGCAGAAAGTAAACTCCTGAAATGCAGCAATTACAAAACATAAGAGGACTATAATATTCAAGTTATTGCCAACCTAAGAAGACTAGCGATGGAAGGTGTGGAGGATGGCACAGGGAGGGGCACTGTTGGGTAGAGGGTAGACACATCCACAGTCACACCAGCCATGTACATCCTGGGGAATAAAACATATACATAAATACTCACACGGGTCATTATAAGTTTCATACTTTGTCCTTAGAATGTTAACAAAATTTTACACCAGACATGTAATTTACAGTTGTGGTCTAAAGTTTATCAGATTTTCAGATGTCATGGCAAATGAGATAGGGTAGCTTCTTCTGACTATTATATTCATGGTTTACAAACTATCTTGGATATAGTACAGTAAACATAAAAAAAGTATCTTCCTTGAATGGTGAACTTCTATTACAATAATAGTTATCTGTGTTGAACTTACTTGCCCAAGGCCTCCATAAAATGTACCATGGTTGATGTTGCCTCCTTCCTGATGAGTGGTATTGGTGTACACTGAGGGAGGGACCGACGTAACACAGCCTGTAGCAGACCGTGGGGAGACACTTCCACTACCACTGCACCCTCGGGAATCTTGCTGATGGCCTCCACAAACAACACTGCAAATTATCATAGTAGAGTTCTAACTCTGGATTTGCTGATTTTGCTTTTTTATATTCAAGTACTGTAGTATAGAACTTTGGGATATTCTGTATATGGTAATTTTATAAACACACATACAAACAAAACAACACTAACCAGGAGACAGGAGATTTTTGACAAGGTAAGTTGGTGAAGCTGAGGTAGCATCTGGTGAGTCCCACTCACTCTCGGGAACTGAAGAACTCACCCATCGTGATGACCGCCTACGTGACACTTTAATTACCTACAATGAAACAAATAAATTGCAATATTCATTAACCACACAATGTCACTCCTTCATCACCTGAAACAACATAAAACCTTATACACACTACTTTACTATCACTTTCAGCTATGAATATGAACAGGCCCACTTCGAAAGGAATATTTCAAAAACTGTCTCAAAGTAAATCATCAAAGAGCTTGGTTAAGGAATTCATAAGTACAATAATACATTACAAACTATATGTCCTCCAAAGTTAATCTGTACGACTATTCTCTATGACTACGGTGAGAGTTGGGATCCTTACCTTCGAGAGTTCCTCGAAGAGTTGAGGAGCAGCGGCCTTGAGTGACGGGTGATGGAAGGCCACACCCTCAGACTTGACCGCCCGACAGAAGATGCCTTCGTTGGTAAGCTCCTCAGACACCTCCTCAATGGCAGCCTTGGGCCCAGAGATTGTGACAGAGTCGTGACCGTTGTGACACGCCACTACCACACCATCCTTACACCACTTCTCAGCTTCAGCTGCATTCAAACCTGCACAGAAAACAATTTAAAGAAGATTAAAGAGGGTGTTATTAGCTACCTTTTGTCTAACTACATTCACAAGAAAATAAGCTGTTGTTTATGTGCAAGTAAATGTACAGTATTTATTAACATGTTAATATCAGAAGCTCTTCACTCAAACAAAGAAAATAATTTGGTGGTATTAAAAAAAAATGTTAAAAGAGTGATAGTAAAAGAACCATGTTAAATTACTCAGTTGTTATTAAAATGTTATGATAATTAAGGTACTGACCCACAGCAGCCATGGCACCGGGTGGTAGTGTGGCGGACTGTACAGCATGGCCACGCCAGTATGCACTCAGCACCGTCTGTTCTGCTGTGAGGGCGTCGTCAGCGTAGGCACAACCCAACTCACCAACGCTGTGTCCAACCAGTCCAGACACTTCCTTCATTCCAACACTCTTCAGTAGCTCTATCAAACCAACCTGTTTACACCAGAGAAAATTATTGGTATACACACTATAAGGACAAACTCAAAGGAGAAAATATCAACCTGTTTACACCAGAGAAAATTATTGGTATATACACTGAAAATAAACACAATGCAATAAGAACCAGGCCATACAAGGTATTTGGTACCATCAGGTTACAAGAATACAGACATAGTAAAGGGAGGAAACATATGGAAAAAACAGGTACCAAGCCATATAGGGTTACAAGTAGGCCTAAATGGACAAAATAAAAGAAGACAAGCACGCAGACCTAAAGAAGAAAACTCCTTGTATGTGAATGAAAAATTGTGACCGCTTACCTGCATAGCGGCAATGGTAGAGAAACTGGCAGGAGTGGAGGCCATTTTAGCGGGATCTTGACTGGTGAGGATTTCGGTGAGGTTGAGTCCCACGGGGAGTAAGGCAGCATGACACCTCCTGATGGCGGCTGCAAACACTGGCAACTGCATCAGAGCGGCTCCACATCCCACCCATTGTGACCCCATGCCGGAGAACACCAACCATAGTGGGCGAGAGGATGGGGGTACGTCCGATACCTGGTAAAAAAACACATGTTAAAATAAAGCTTCTTATAACTTTATTGTTTATAAAATTAATCCGGATCAGGGTCACATTTTGTCTTTGCTTTGGGTAAGAGGTATTTCCACATCTGTAATGAGTGACAAAATGTGGTATTAAGAATTCTCAACATGTACAATCAATATATTTCTACACAAATCAAGGAAACACCATTATGGAATTTCAAACCTAACTTGAAGAACAATATTTTGAACTTTGATTATTTTTCCTTTAAATAAGTGAGTGTTTTCTGGGAGCTTACCATGGGAAAAATTAATGGAGTAAAATAATTTGGAAATTACCTGGAGAACAGTTTTATCAGAACTGATGACAGTGTATCCTCTGAAGGGATGAGTGTTGGTGGGCATATCTGAAAGTTTATCCATCAGACTGTACAGAGCTGGAGTGCCCTTGTCCCTCACACCTTCCAGGAGGGTTGTGATACCTTCATCAGTACGCCCTGCCCCTACCACCAACCGAGGTAGATTGTTAAGTGGTTCTGTGTTCAAGGCAGCAGGACAAGCAGAGGATACTTGGTTCTCTCCATTGAAGGCAAACTCCCCAGAAGACAGCACTCCACTTGTAGACACTGCTGGGTTGATCCTTTGTGTGGAGGGGATGAGGACATGTGTGGGGACAGGGGAGTGAGGTGGAGTGCCTGGTGACTTCAGAAGGATGTGTACATTGGCACCACCAAACCCAAAGCTGTTGATGGCAGCATAGCCACCAGACCAAGGAGTGTTCTCACTTACCACCTGTAATGAAGGAAAAAGTTAGCATCAACCATTACAATAATAAACAACAAATAAAGATATAAAGAATAACCAATCATACACCAAATACAGTATTGTGCATATATAAATTCAGGAATAAGGTCAGAATTTCTTTAAAACATATTACTCTACAAACTTTATGCTGCATATACTCATGTAGATATTAAATTCTAAATCAATACTGTACAGTTATTAACAAGAAGTATTAGTACATCACCTTGATCCTTCCATCATTAAGTGCTGCAATCTCTGGGTTGGGAGTGTTGAAGTGAAGGTTTCCTGGTAGTTCTTTACGTTGCATAGCAAGCAGTACCTACAACCAGAGAATATATATTTAGTTTGGAGGATTCAGTAGCATTCTAATTTTCAGACTCACACCAACCCATTTAATCACGCTCTTTGCATTAAGTCCTCACCATACTTAAAATAAAAATATACAACATACTTTAAACACACTCTTTGCCTTTACTCCTCATCTTTTCAATATAAAAATACACAACCTACCTTTACAATGCCACAGAGACCAGAGGCTGGTTCAGAGTGTCCCATGTTAGACTTGACTGAACCCATGAGTAGCGGTGTGGTGCGGCCGGGACAGAACACCTCGGCAAGGGCGCCCACCTCCTGAGGGTCACCAGCCTGAACACAATAACAATATACAATTATAAACTTTTCATAGACATTATAGGGATTGGTATACAGTACTTGAAAAAAATAAAATAAGTACCTTTGAACACAGATAATGCAACTGTAAATATATAATAGACAGAACACAGTACAGTACAAAGTTAGTAAGATTGAAGAAAGCTTTATTTATACTGAAATACACTACAATTACTGTGGTTAACGTACAAATAACAGAATTACATCTTTCATTATAAATTTGGTTATATACCAAATCTAGTATAGTATTACAAGTCTGATGAAAATCCTGCTGAACATAAGTGAAAAATACATGAACACTATTCCTGAAAATCCTGCTGAACATAAGTGAAAAATACAAGAACACAATTCCATCAGTTGCTTCACCTTTGTGCCGGTTCCGTGAGCTTCAACATAGGACACCTGCTGAGGAGAAACACCGGCATTTGTGTACACCTCCTGAAGAAGCTGCTGCTGCACTGCTCCTGAGGGGAAGGTCACACCCTCGTTCTTATGTCCATCAGTATTGGCTCGGGCGTGGACAAGGTCAGCGTACACCCTCCTGGCTTCACACCCTCGCTGCAGTACAATCACCACAGCTGCCTCACTCCTTACATACCTGACCAAAACATTCCAATAAATTACAGAACAAAAGGCATGATAAACAATGGTAATCACTCACAATCAACATATTCTAGTACATAATGTATAATTCTTCCATGCATATTTAAAGTACCGGTATGGTACTATATTATTTTTCATACTTTTCAATTCTGTACTATACAATACCACTACAACAAAAGAAATACTTACCCATTCCCTGAGGCATCAAAGGCTTTACACTTGCCATCAGCAGACAGCATGTTGAGGGCATTAAATTGCATTGAGTTCTGTGGCTTCAGAGTAAGGTTGGTTCCCCCTACCACAGCAGCCTCTATCTCCCCTTCACTCACTGCCCTCCAAGCCTGCTGCAGTGCCACCATGGATGAGGAGCAGGCAGTGTCAATGGCAAAGCTGGGACCTGTCGGACACACCACACAAACTTAGAGATGGTAGAATATGAAACACCTAAATTTTAGAGATGGAAGAGTTTGAAACAGTTAAACTATACAGATGATAGAATTCCAAAGGTAAATGTTACTGATAGAATAACTAAAATATGGATTTTTTTTCAGTTGGTAAAACTTAAATCTATTTATAGATTTTACACTTTGATTCATAATATGGGACATGTACACTATGTTGCCATTACCATCAGTATCTGACAAAATACACATGAATCTTGAAAAGTACAATATAGTATCATACTTCATAATTATCATATTATACTAACATGTTCAGTAAGCTCTAATTAAACACATCTGAGTCAGTCTATCCTTGAAAATGAAGGTGTAAGAGATGTGACGGCAACCATTGTTTATAAAACTATACACAACATTTCCCTTGAAGTATGTGTACCAAAATGCAAAGTTGAGTAATCTTATCTTTGAAATCAAACATGCACTGATTAACTAACACAAACATAGCTTACATACAGAGACACACACACACACAGACAGACGCACACATTTATCGTTCATAACAGACTAAAAACTACAGCAACCATAAAGTGAAGAGCATATACTAATTCAAACAACTACATAAGTAAAAATAAATACTACACCCACCTTTAAAATCAAAAGTGTAGGAGATACGGTTTGGGAACATTGCCCGACAACATCCAGTGAGAGCGTAACCAGAGACAGAGGCAGGGTCAGAGGTCCAGGCTTCCTCAGACTCACTGGAACTCACACCAATGTACACACCAATACGACGGCCCCTCAGTTCACTGGGGTTGTAGCCTGGAAGAGGGAGAATTAAGATGAAACTACAGTGTTGGTAAATCTGGAGCAACCAAATCCTCCAAATTATTCCAAGCAACAGAACACCATTATTTTTGTTCATTTGGTCCTGTTTCCTGGCATACTTTGGAGGAATCAAGACACTCCATTTTGCGAAGTGTATTACCCCCTTAAGTACATCAATTATTATATAGTAGTCTCTCCATGTTTGTAGTTTATTTACAGACATTACTTCATACATACAGGTACAGTACCATTAAGGTGGAAGTGCAGTGTTGGTAAATCTGGAGCAACTGAATCCTCCAAACTATTCCAAGCAACAGAACACCATTATATTTGTTCATTTGGTCCTGTTTCTTGGCATACTTTTGAGGAATCAAGGCACTCCAATGTACCAAAAAAAGAATTACCACCTTAACCATTACTTATCCTCCAGGTTTTACTACTAAAGCAAATTATATATCATGGTATTTTACTGTGGATTTGAGTGTACTGCGGAATTTATAAGTTTTAGTGTTAAAGTTATAGGGTTTCAGTTCTGGCATCTATCTCTTATGGTGGTATTTACTCAGGTATTTATTGTGTTACTAGTAAAATTAATCACTGACCAGCATCAACAACGGCTTCGTAGGTGAGTTCCAGGAGTAGGCGTAGCTGTGGGTCCATGGCGTGGGCTTGACGAGGAGACACACCGAAGAAGGAGCTGTCAAAGTGGCTCAGGTCAAGCAGCTTACCAGACCGTGTAGGAAGTCCATGTAAACCTGTCAAGAAGAATCAGAGGGTTAGGTCAGGAAACATAAGGGAGTGAGGTCAAGAAGAATCAGGTGAGGTGAGGTTATGAAACATTAGGGAGTGAGGTCAAGAAGGGATGAATTACAGTATAAGGTCATGTCACGAATCATTTGGGTGTGAGGTTAAGGTCAGGTCAGGAAACATTAAAGAGTGAGGTCAAGAAGGGATTAATTACAGTATAAGATCAGGAAGCATCAGGGGGCAAGGTCAAAAAGGTCAGGTCACGAAACATTAGGGAGTGAGGTCAAGAAGGGATGAATTTCAGTATAAGGTCAGGAAGCATCAGGGGGCAAGGTCAAAAGAAGGTCAGGTCAGGAAACATTAGGGAGTGAGGTCAAGAAGGGATGCATTATGATACAAGGTCAGGAAACATCGGGGGGAGGGGAATTAAGGTCAGGAAACATCGGGGGGAGGGGAATTAAGGTCAGGAAACATCGGGGGGGGGAGGGGAATTAAGGTCAGGAAACATCAGGGAGGGTAAGGTCAGAAAGGGATACATTATGATACATTGCTTAATTAAGGGGGAAATATTGTGTTGGTAAATCTGGAGCAACTGAATCCTCCAAACTATTCCAAGCAACAGAACACCATTTTTTTTTTTCATCTGGTTCCGTTTCCTGGCATACTTTGGAGGAATCAAGGCACTTCAATCTAACAAAAGTGAATTACCACCTTAACAAAGTGCATATACGGATAGTGAAAGATTACGTCACTGTGTATTACATCCTAAAATCCATCTCGATCCCTTCAAATCCATCTCGATACCTTAAAATCCATCTAGATTCCATTAAATCCATCTCAATCTCTTAAAATCCATCTCGATCCCTTAAAATCCATCTCGATCCCTTATAATTGTGGACAGTATAGTTTGTAAATAATTGTATGGTAAACTCTATGGGATATGCACTTCAACTTTCGTCATCTTAGCACGTGGTATTGATAGATAAAGTCTTGACACACAAACACACATACAGTAGTAGTAGTAGTTATAGTAATAGTAGTAGTAATAGTGAGAGTAGTAGTAGTAGTAATAGTGAGAGTAGTAGTAGTAGTAATAGTGAGAGTAGTAGTAGTAATAGTTGTAGTAGTAGTAGTAGTAGTAATAGTAGTAGTAGTAGTAATAGTAGTAGTAGTAGTAATAGTAGTAGTAGTAGTAGTAATAGTAGTGTGTGTGTGTACGGTATAGAGATGTCATGGTCAATAAGTTTGCCTTTACATCTTGCCAGGAATGAGTCAGTGGGTTACAATAGCTTTTTTTCTTACCTTGACCCGACCCATACAATAATTACCACCATTAGGCTACACGCATATAATAATAATAATAATAATCATAAAGTGCAAAAAAATATTACTATATATAGCAACATCTTCACCACCACTCAAAGTTCAGCCAATCACATTCCACATTACATTGTCTCTTAGGTTCCCAGCGATTCATTCATAAAATATTAAAGACACGTTGCCAAAATATACAACCATATTTCTCTTGAACTTTCTACTTGCTCAACTGTACCAAAAGTTTACTATACCCATTATTTATGCTGTCGGCTGTACCAAAAGTATACTAAGGTCATAATTTGTTCACTTACCAGGGGTCCAACGTCGGTCATCTTGGGTGACCATGTCCACACCATCGAACAGGTTGGTGGCAAACTGTTCCACATTGTTACTCTCTGGGAAACGACCTGACATTCCACTCACAACCACTGCCTCCACACCTCGTGCTCCACCTGCCTTAGCATGGTCCTACGGGAAAATAATAATAATAATAATAATAATAATAATAATAATGTAACCTTACACACGGGCCACTCAGCGACGTCCCTCAGTCGAGCCACAAATCGCGGTTAAAGAACGTCATGAAAGACACTTGTCACGGCGTGGCCACCACAAATGGCTGGTGTGTGAGTGGCCTTATAGTGGTGTGTGTGTGTGTGTGTGTTGATAGCATCACTTCTGTTTTGTACTGCACTAGTGGAGACATAGAATAATTTAACATATATAAATAAAAATCTTGCAGGCAGATTCTGAACTATCATGGTCTTACGAGGAGACAAGAGTATATATAATAATAATAATGTGCTGTATATCTATGTCCAAGTATACTGTGCAATATATAGCCTCACTTGACAGCTATACACATGGAAACAGAGTCAACTAGCCTAACACTGCTATAGCAACCAAAGTATTAATAACATTCATTTAACGATTGAGGAGTGACAACTGATAACTCGTGATATAAGACATGCTAAAGTTACGAATACTAAACTAATTAAAGTGTATTATTACAAGAAGGAATTAATGTTCATATCTTAGTATCATGATGCAAATGATATGCCAGACTGTTTTTATACGATATATAAAAAAAATGAGTTTTAAATTAATATTAGTCACCAAGTCCAAACATGAAGATAGTCACAAATACAACAAAACTACGTACTGTACTGTATTTGATAACAATTTACTTGAAATAATTATTGCTATATTTAATTCATACGCATCTTCCTCTCTCTGCACCAATAATATTATATAAAATACATAATAATATTTACATACAATATAATATACTTAACTCCTTAATTCTTACAACCTCAAAAGAAGAGTCAGTAGGTTTCAAAATGTTTATACAACTTAAATCTTTTCTCGAGGATACATAAAAAATACTTGTCTAGTCATGCGCATTATATTTTTGCGAACTTTTTATTGGAGTTTTGTCTGTATCTGTTTTTTTGCTTACTACACTTTCTAGTTTCTCTTCTCACTGGTGAAATATAAAACGCAACTACTGAGAAGCATTTTAAAAAGTTACGTGTTGCATTTTTCTTTCATACTATCATCATAACTTGTCATAGTAATGCCTACCATAGCCTAGCCTAATAAATTAAGGATCGTGTATGGGAATTAGGGGCTTCTGATTCCTCCTAACTATGTCACGAAACACCCTCCTTCCATATAGGTGTGTTTGTTTCGTGACAATATCTGAAGGACTCATTAAACTCCAATGTCTGAACTCGGTCTGAAAGCTTGGCAAGTCTACCAGCTCTTCATTTACTGCTACATTTATACACTTTTTTTTAATTCAATATATTAAACTACGGTAGATCCTTCGTACCGGTACCACACCATCGTATACACCACGGATGATCTTGAATACGGCCCACAGTGTATATAACAAGAATAGTATAATCATTACCTTGTCTGGTTGTGCAAGGGATGAGATGACACGAGGGTGAGGTGGTTTGGTTGGTACGGCGTCAGCATAAGCAGGCATATTGCTGCTCTCTTCCTCTACCTTCTCACTCTGTTGAAAGGAAAAGGAAAGGTGGGTATTATAAAAACTAACCAGTATCTTTTTCCTCTCGATCCCTTCTTACTCTGCTGAAAGGAAAAGGAAACTCTCTCTTCTTACTCTACTGAAAGGAAAAGGAAACTCTCTTCTTACTCTGCTGAAAGGAAAGGGAAACTCTCTCTTCTTACTCCGTTGAAAGGAAAGGGAAACTCTCTCTTCTTACTCTACTGAAAGGAAAAGGAAACTCTCTCTTCTTACTCTGCTGAAAGGAAAAGGAAACTCTCTCTTCTTACTCCGTTGAAAGGAAAGGGAAACTCTCTCTTCTTACTCTAGTGAAAGGAAAAGGAAACTCTCTCTTCTTTCTCTACTGAAAGGAAAAGCTAGGAAACTCTCTCTTCTTACTGTACTGAAAGGAAAAGGAAACACTCTCTTCTTACTGTACTGAAAGGAAAAGTAAAGGGAATTATAAAAACTAACCATTTTCCTTTTATTTCCTGTTTACCACTCGCCGCCGCCTCCTTTCTCTCTCCCCTTTTCTTCTTCCTCTAGTTTTTATTTCCTCCGCGTTTATCTGATTTCTTCACACTTTATTTTTCCTCTCCCATTCCTTTTTACCTTACAACATTTCCCCGTAAATAATATTAAATGCAAGATGTCATGCATTCAATAGCAACGCATAATCAATATATGAAATATCAATAAATGAAAACATCAAACATATTTGTCTAGGCTTTATGTTGTAAGTCTTGGTCCCACGAATGTCACCCACTGTTCCTCGCTCACAAAACATTAATTTGTTTCACCAGGGCCCATCAAAACCTCATTGGATACCATTACCCCCACTTCACACATCTTTACTACCCCCACTTATCACCATAACGGGGCCATACACATACAGGCCAGCCTATCCGGTGGCCTGAAGTATGTGGCCTCGCCCTGACCTCACCTGCCCACACCTGATTCAGTTGACCTCACGAGTCACGTCTCTATAGTGTGTAGTGAGGGTGGCTATGGATGCTCCTCTAACCCACTTTACCACTTAAAGAAATATTTTATACTTAATAAGGTATTCATATATTACTGATGATGAATAACGGCAATTAAGTTATCCTGAGGTAATTATTATATTATCCACCACGCTGAGTAATTACGGTAAATTGATTTTTTGTCAACCACGGAATTGAGGAATTTTTATGCTGTCATTCACTACTGTAAACGTATTTTTCACCACCCAAGATTATTGGATAGTTAGGTATGATATAAAAGGGGTATCTTCAGAATGAAGCATTTTCTAATGTGTCAAAATCGTTCAAAACATACGAAAATACACTACTTAATCATATTGGGTAACTAGGGTTGTGTATTGACCAATAGTTAGTCTGAATATTCTGCATTTTATCTTCCAATTTCGATCAATGTCAACCTGAATTACTCTGTGCTGATCCTCGGGATTGGTCATGGTGGTAGACTACACGATTTAAGTAATGTATTCCACTAGTGACTGGACTGACAGCCTCAAGTACCTACACACGCCCACACTGCCTCAACTGACAGAACCAGCTGACTCAAAAAAATCTATCTGTGACAGATTCCACGGTGACGGTCGAGGCCGAATGCACAATCTCATGTTGAGGCCGATTTTCTGCCTATACACACTCTGTTCTGCCGCCGGACAGGCTGGCCTGTGCGTGTATGTGCCGCGTTTTACATACTTATAAAAACACTATAACATAAAACACTTGTCTTGTACAGTACTTACGGTTTAAAAAATCAAGCTGTGGACGTCCAAATAACACTTATAATAATTCCAAACAGCTTTATATTAATAATTTAAGTCAGATATGCTGATGGAAATGAGAGAGAGAGCGCGAGTAAAAGCCAATATCAATATTATTATTATTAAGTGTGTGTGTGGCTCTCTCTCACACCCGACCCCAACCAACACTATCAACTGAATGAAGGGAGAAGTGTATGCGTCTGGTCTTTATAATAATTTCCTTCCACAACATTTTCCAGGGAGGGGGGAGGGTAGTCAGTGATGGAGTTGTGTCTGAGGTGAGGTGGGACCACAGCCATTGCACCAATCACGTGTTAGACTGGTATGACGTCACCCAGCACTGAGGTCCTGGTGAGCCAATGGTAGCGTGGCATTGTGGCGTGATGCTCTAAGTTTTACACGACTCCCCGTACAACGACCTACTGGTGGGTGGGTGCTTGCTATTGATTATTACACACATGGCAGGCAAAAAGGATGAAAAGAGTTAGTCCTCATGGCAACTACAACACGAGTAAACATCATGACAGCAGGTGTGGGATATCAAGGGAAAATACACATTACATAATCATGAGAACGCATCGTGAGTGTGTGTGTGTGTGTGTGTGTCTGTGTTCCTGACGAGCCGGTTCTAGGAGTCGGCTCTTTTGCGTGAACGATTAGAGCCGGCTCTCACTTGAGAGCCAAATGGCTCCTTTGGCTCTCTGTGGCTTTAAAATTAGTGAATAGGTCCTATCATATTGACTTCTGTTTACAGTAAAGAAAAAATACAATAAGTTAAAAATTACATACAGTTTTATACATGTTGCCTCAACCAATGAGATGTTGCTGCTGGTTGTTGCACAGTATAACTTTAATTCACAACCCACCATATCTAAATATATATAGGCAAGACCGTCTCTATGTACAGCCGACAGCGTAAATTCGCGTCCATCTCATGTACTTAATAATGGTAATATGACCAGACAGTTGCATTCTGAACCAGTTTCTATCCGAACAACATGTGTAATTTATCACATGTGAAGTATATCTGTCATCTCTGCATTCAAATTGTGTTACAACATCAATGTAGCTCATATTTACGAAGGTGGAAATGAAGCGAACTTATGCTGCCGACTGTACAGGCCGCAGTGTGAATGTTGTCACGTCACACCAATAGTTATAGCAAAAGACGAGACTCTCGTCGCGCTCGCGCTAATAACTCGATGGTCTTCTCTGCTCTACAGACCCTATATAATATATAGGGTCTGTACTCTGCTCTATACCACCCTTCATCATTTATTACTCAATTGGAATGTAGCCTACATAATGTGCAGCAGCAGCAGGGCACCTGAATGTGAAAGATGATTGTCAATTTACCGTACCAGCAGCCATACACTAAACTTGTTGGCCTAGGGCCCTAGGCCTAAAGCACATAATCCTTTATCTGTAATCAGCACACAAAGCTATATTAATTTTGAAAGTTTCATAGGAAAATGTTGCTATCACCAAATCGAAATTACTTCCTTTCATTTCTTCAGAAAATGAATGGTATACTGGTATCTGTAATCAGTACACAAAACTATATTAATTGTGAAGGTTTGATGGAGAAATTCTGTCACCAAATCGAAAAGTCCTGACCTCAACTATAACAAATAGACCAGTATACTGAGTAGAGTACTGCAAAACGTAAAATGTAAATTCAAACTACCCCACCATACACTGTACACCTAACTTAGGAGAACAGTTATTAACATACTATGTTAGTTATAGTCAGTTTCCATTATCTCACTAGCCTTTGGTTGATAGTATTTAAATTGTTTGAATTACATCAATAATAAAATGCACTATATCATAGCTTATTGTGTCCTGCTTAAACAGGCCTGGATTTTTTTAGATTATGTCATTATGGTAGCATACTGGTTCCAATTATTTAATTAATTCTGTTTATATTTTTATATTTTTAAGACTACTAGACAAGGCTATAGAATATAATAATGGAAAAAAGCAACGTGAGAGCCACTGGTAAATATTGAAAGAATTACCGTTATTGCGTACGGTTTTTCTACCTTCCTTACCCACTTATTTAGACCATTCTAAGACTATTTTCTTCTATGGCATTTCCTCCGCAAATGTCCCATTTCCAAGATAGGGCATATTCAAATGGGGCATTTTGAAATTAGCCTGACCTTACCTTACCTGATCTAATCTGTAACGTGTGGTTACGATGTAGTGAAGATGTTATCTTCACTTGGGGTCAATGACAAATAAGTTTTGTGTTGGTCTGGTCTAGTCTGTTTATTTCTTCAGGTTCTACATTGCATATAGAGTTTTATAGCTAACCTGGAAGCTAACCTGGAATATGATCATGTGATATATTTATAATCAACCTGGAATATGCTTAATCATATACATATACATAAAGGTTGCCTGCCTGCTACAATACTCCCCCCCTTAGTGACGAGGAAGGAGGAACGATACAGTCTTCTTAGGGCGTCCGCTTGCATTTCCTGGAGGGACTTGTTGGTTGGTATAGGATGAAATGGAAGATGCCGTTTCTGATTGGTGTAGCAGGAAAGCTGGTTTCACTCGATCTATTGAGACCACGTAGGAGGATCCATTGCGGTTAATCGTCATGGTTTTCCTTGTTCTTTTGAGGACTGCGAACGGACCCTCGTATGGAGGTTGTAATGGTTTCCTAACTGAGTCCACTCGTACGAAAACGTGTGTACAGGTGGCGAGTTCTTGGCTGACGAACGTTTTTGAAGAGGTTTTCCGTGGCTGCACTGGCTGTAGCTTATGCATGGATTCTTTGAGGCTACTGGTGAAGTCTTGGACACTGCAGGGCTTGGGATCAATGGTGCTCGAGAGGAACTCGCCTGGGAGTCTGAGCGTGGTTCCATAGACAAGTTCAGCAGAGGAGTAACCAATGTCTTCTTTTACTGAGGTACGTATACCAAGGAGAACGATTGGCAGAGTCACAGTCCAGTCAGCACGATTTTCTGCCGTGGCTGTAAGTGATGATTTAAGTTGGCGATGAAAACGTTCAACGAGGCCATTTGACTGTGGATGGTAGCTCGTAGTTCTATAGCGTTTAATTCCCAGTAGAGACATTATCTTGTTCCAGAGGCAGGACTCAAATTGGCTTCCACGATCCGATGTTAGGCTGAGCGGTACCCCAAATCTAGAAATCCATGTGTCGATGAAAGCTTTGGCAACAGTGTCTGTTGTGATGTTAGTAAGTGGTGCAGCTTCTGGCCAGCGAGTAAATTTGTCGACGCAGGTGAGAATATACCTGAACCCATTGGAGTAAGGTAGCGGGCCGACGATGTCAACATGAACGTGATGAAATCTTTCCGTAACTGGTGTGAATGTTGCTGCAGGGGAGATTGTGTGGCGTGTCACTTTTGAAGCTTGGCACTTCACACAGGTGCGAGTCCAACCCCTGACATCTTTGTTGATGCCCGACCAAATGAATCTTGAACGCATCATTTCTTGTGAAGCTCATATTCCAGGGTGAGAGAGGTCATGCAGTTGATGGAAGAGAGGGTACCGAGGATTCTTTGGCAATGACTTGTGGCATGCCTGTGCTGGTACCATGCTTAATTCAGCTCCAGTGGCAGGAGGGCAGTTGTGTGGCTAGGGTTTGTGAGACTAGGTTTGATGCCACTTGTTTCGAAGTTGCACTCTAGTAATGAGAACCACATGGCAGGGTTGTGAGTGCAGAATGTAGGGGCTTTGAAGGCCACTGAGGCTACATTCTCGTCGTTATTTGCCATTGTCACCCCGGGGTCACCAATGTAACGGTTGTTACTGTGTAGTGAAGATGTTTGTTATCTTCACTTAGGGTGAATGGCAAACAAGTCTTGTGCTGGTCTATATAGTCTAGTCCGTTTATTTCTTCAGGTTCTACATTGCATATAGAGTTTTATAGCTAACCTGGAAGCTAACCTGGAATATGATCATGTGATATATTTATAGTCAACCTGGAATATGCTTAATCATATACATATACATAAAGGTTGCCTGCCTGCTACAAACCTAACCTAGACCGCATCAGACTACCGGGACGTAACCTGGGCAAACTATTGGGCCCTAACCTGGGCAAACTACTGGGACCTAACCTGGGCAAACTACCGGGAAATAACCGTGGTAAAGTACAGGAAATGACCGGGGCAAAATACTGGGACCTAGCCGGATCTGGAAACACTGCTACAAAACGGTAATTCTTTCAATAAATACCAAAAAGGGTAAAAAGGGACATAATTATCCCCTCTTACAGCTGCTTCTTCAAGGTATAAGATAAATACAGTATCACAAATACCTGTGGCACTCATGAACACAGAAACGAAAAGAATAAACTAGATAATTTCTTAAAAATACACACATTTCTACGGATACAATCAACTTCCACTATTATACCTTACCGGATTTGAATTTTTCTCTTGGGGGCTTGTTTTCGCTATTTCTACTTAAATACACATAAGAATTAACAACGCAAATTGCTTCTAATTGTCCATAAGGTGAATGAGTTAAGATTCATTATGATTATACAGTGAAAAGTGTGTATATTTACCTGAAACATCATGTAAACGTACGCTACAACCACCAACTGGGTAGGATAATGGACACTGGATACTCGTTGTGTTGTTATGCCTCCACCTGTGACGTCACCATCAGCTGATTTGGCCAACACTGCTGCCTGTATACTCGTCATACATAATTTCTGACCAGAGTGTGAGGATCAGAAAGCTTCGAATCGCCTGGTAATGCTCATTTCCCTACCCAGTACACCTATATATATTGAGTTCGAATGCAGGGTATGTGTGTCACAGTCCACACACAGCCATGGCCCATGGCCCTATCAACACCTCTACCTGCTAACACCACTTCCCCTGCCGACCGTCTTGTTGGCAGGGTGAAGTGGTTTAACCATCTTCAGGGCTATGGTTTCATTACCGCCAACAACCAGCAGGACTACTTCGTCCACAGGGAGGACATCCTTCTCTCTGCCGCCACCACCTCACCACCATCCTTGAGGGACGGAGAGGAGGTGTCCTTCACTGTGAAGGAAAGGAGGAAGGGCGTGGAGGCTACCACCGTAGCCGGACCTGATGGTGGGCAGGTTCTGGGCTCACTCCACGCCCATGGGAGGAGGACGGCCGATGTCCAACCACCTCTGCAGCGACGGCAGCAGCAGGCAGACCTCGTCACCGTCTGCACTAAGACTGCTGTTGCCTTAGCTGCCGAAGGACTAGGTCGTCTATCCGACATCCTCCAAGACGTCTTCAGGAGAAATGGCTTGCCACCGATCGCCATTTCTCCTGAGCTACAACCACCCACCACTACCACCACCAAGAAACGAGGCAGCAAGAAGGCACGGGGGAGGAGCAGTGCAGACGCGGCACCTTCCCTGTATCCGGCCCACCCGCGTCGCCGGTTAATGCTGCCTCGCCCACTCAACCGGGCGAACAGTGGGAGGGCGCCACCACCATCACTACCGCCATCGTCGCCACCACCGTCATCGCCACCACCACCGCTGTCGTCACCACCACCACCATCACCGTCCCAACCACCTATGTCGCCACCACCACAGGAGATGGAGACGGAGGAGGAAGACGACGACAAGGAAACAAGGGCCTCCACCACCACCACCGGAAGTGAGAGTGAACTGGAGGACGAAGGGGAACGCCGGAAGAGGAGGAGGAGGGGGAGTAAGGACAGTAAGACAGCTGAGCCACCAGTCCCACCGAAGTATGTCAATGTACGGTGGTATCTGTCTGCCTCACCCCGCCTCGACCTCTTCTTGCAAAACACCAAAAAAACACCAAGACCCCGACGCCTTCCAGTTCAGGGAAAGGTTTCCGGAACCGGTCCAACATACCTTCCAGACCAACACCTTTCTCAAAGTCCTTAATATCAACCAACAACAACATCAACCAACAACAACATCAACAACAACAGCAGCAACAACAAATAACACCATCACCGCTACCACCACCACCATCACCACCGCTACTACCATCACCACAGCCACCACCATCATCATCACCACCACCATCAATAGTCGAATAATACAGGATAGAATAAGTAATAGTGATGCCTTAATGCCCATAAGGAGGTGATAGGCAAAAAACCCAACAAAGTCAAGTCAAGGGTATGTTTGGTTCCTGCCGTTCGTCTCTGGTCAGAAATTACGTATCACCGTGAGTGTACATTGAGACGGCCTTGGCTGTGCCCGGTATTCAGTGTAGAGGACATTTCTCAAATGAAAGGGGTACAGTAGCCGACCATTGCTACGCCTTGAGGTACACTGAAACAAAACCACTAGCTTTTGTTTCCATACTGTGATCATTTTCATATAATTAATTTAAAACCAACTCTGCCTCCTCACACTCACTGCCTTCCTTCTTCCCTCACACTGAAGCAGTGGCTGCGGGTTTCGTACGGGTCAAGGAGAGGGGCGTCGCTATTGTCGGGGACTGTACATTGTAATATGAAAAATGGCTTCCATGTAGCCTAAGGTCAGTGGAAGCAATTTTGCAAGTACGGTATAGGCTAAGGATATGTGCATGTCGTTCACATCCTAGTGATGAAATGATGACACATTTTGGAGTAAGAGATCCTCCAGCCAATGAGTTATGTTGGTTGTATTAATTAGAATCCTAAGAGATACAGCAGCTTGATTGCAAAATGCAAATTATAGAATACAATATTCCTGTAAGTAATGAAAATGAATTACTGTTTATTTTGAAAATGATATCAGTGGTGATCATGCAATAGGTTATTTAATTACTGTAAGGAGGGAGTTGAAAGAAAAAAAAAATCCTTCCTCCATACTATTTCTGCTGAAATGTAAGAAAGTAATGTTTTATTTTATGAATTTGTTACGTCAAATACATTGTTATGTTAAATACTGTTTTGTCAAATACATTTCATAATACAAGTGTGTCATTTATTCATAAGTTATTTCCGTCGCCAATTCATAGCTTCCATAATACAACTACCCTTATTTGATTCAATTTTCCTTAATCCGCGGTGTGTACAGCGGCCATATTGGTGCGGTAAACTGCCAAGGGTAGCCCCAGGTAGTCTGCCCTGATTAGGACTCGGTAGTTTGCCGCAGTCCTGATTAGGTTAGGTCAGGTCTACCTAATTCTATTTAATTAATGCGTTATAGTGTTTTTCAGACGAATCTGTAGTTCAAATATGGCGAAAATGAGTGTTCGGAGATGGAGGAGGGGTGATATCTCCAGAAACACTAAAGCCCATGTCACACAAGGACACTTTTTCTGGCATCTTTTGGTAGCAAACGGGAAGACGCACATGATCGTCTCCTTGCTTCCATCTTTGTTTACATACTGGAGCTGCAGACCAAGCCACACAGTACATAATAGTGACTCCTCAGTTCTTCACATTTCGTTTAAAATCGAGATAAATGGCAAATGTTGGTTGGTCCAGGGATGCTATGACTTGGTCCTTATCCTTAATTTCTTTAGTTACTTCATGAGGCTATTACAGGTTTTAGATTTTCAAATTGTATTGAATCTTGTTAAAAAATAATCAAAATTACAAAAAAATATCATGTATTAACTTTGCTTTCATTTATATTTACGGTGTATCTTGACCTAAAATGAATAGATTCGAACGATACAGTAACTCAGTAGCCTAATAAACAAACCAAGTTTTTTCCCCTAATATAAACAGTTTTTGCTTGTCATTTGGCTATTATATAATAATATTTGTTACATTAAAAACATAACAACGTGTCAGATACTTTATTTAAGGCATACTAGATCAAAATATCTGAGATATGAGAAGTTTGGACAGCCAATCACACGTCGCTAAAGTTAGGAGCCCGGTCGAAGGAGAATCCTTCCTTATAAATTATTCTCACTGCTCAGATTATATGCCAGAACGGATTGTAAGCCTCACAAACCAGACATTACTGTTACTATGAGTGCATAGTATGTTGACCACATGAATTCTTACACAGGTTTTATAAAAAGAGAGGTCATTATTGTGGAAGTATTGCAATGAATGGTCTACCAAGTGACTCGGTGATTGTTTTGGTTTGCGGGAAAATGCTGGTAGACGAATCGACCTTGTGACTACACGCGCACTTTTTGCCACCAGTACGGGCATCATTTGGTAGCAAAATACCAAAAGATGCCAGAAAATATCTCTCGTGTGACACGGGCTTAATAATTTGTACAACAGATTTTGTTCATTTGGTTCTGTTTCCTGGCATACTTTGGAGGAATCAAGGCAAAGTGCATTACCCCCTTAATATATTATGTTGCACGGGCATCTGTTGTTGTCATGCAAAGGTCAGGAGGTCACCTTGTTGCACAAACCGACTTTATATGATCTTAGCAACAGTCATCATCTTCATCATCTCAATACAACACTATCATCTCCTTCAACATGGTAACTAATTTGTTTGTTATGTCACACTATTATACGGTGTTAAAGGAACCAGCAAGTAGTAGTAGTAGTAGTTGTTGTAGTAGTAGTAGTTGTTGTAGTAGTAGTAGTTGTTGTAGTAGTAGAAGTGGTGGTAGTAGTAGTAGTGGAAACCAAACCATTTTGCTTGTTAGTGAAAAGTTCAGAGGGTGATATATAGCCTATACTGGTAAATATACCCTATTACCTGGTAAATATAGCCTATACCGGCTTTTTTTTAAAACCTAATTTCTTGGTTATTTCGGTAAATGTAATGCAACCGGAGACAAATTATACAAAAAATTTACACAACTATATATCCTCCATTTTTATTTCATTTTTATATTTTAAGGACCCTGTGATCGTGTATTAAACTTGGTGGCTTCTGATTCCTCCGACTAGGCTATGCCAAGAAACAAGCTCCTACCATATAAGTGGTGTTTCGTGGCAATGTTTGAAGGACTCTTTTACCTTCAATTTTCTGACTACATCACAGGGTCCCTTTAACCGGGTAAAAATGTACAAATTCACTCATTTCGTTTATTGTTTGTCTTCCGGTAAATACAACACTGCAGTCTTGGCAACTTAATTAACAAAATGTGCAAGAAAGACTGCAGATGGTATCACTAATAATAATGCATCCAGTATTTGTATCATCACTTGACTAGCTGCTTGATGGATGATTCCTAGGTCGTTACCATTGTACAATAGCATCTCTCCTGTTGCTAATCCCGTAGGGGGGTATTGCCTGCATTAGTGATGTGGACAATATTTTAAGGGTTTGGGCGCCCCTTCGGCCCCAGCCACCAGATTTTAGTTCTTCAACTGTCCCTCTTTTCTTTCTATTTCCTTCCTGCTTGCTGTCTCACCTCTCTATCACCTTTTACTGGCGCTATATGACCTTGCTGTTGCGGCGCCTAATATCAATCAATCCTGTTGCTGAATATATCCGTGTTGTTAGGGTAAATATATCAGTGTTGTTAGGGTAAATATATCAGTGTTGTTAGGGTAAATATATCCGTGTTGTTAGGGTAAATATATCCGTGTTGTTAGGGTAAATATATCAGTGTTGTTAGGGTAAATATATCAGTGTTGTTAGGGTAAATATATCAGTGTTGTTAGGGTAAATATATCAGTGTTGTTAGGGTAAATATATCAGTGTTGTTAGGGTAAATATATCAGTGTTGTTAGGGTAAATATATCAGTGTTGTTAGGCGAAATATATCAGTGTTGTTAGGGTAAATATATCAGTGTTGTTAGGGTAAATATATCAGTGTTGTTAGGGTAAATATATCAGTGTTGTTAGGGTAAATATATCAGTGTTGTTAGGCGAAATATATCAGTGTTGTTAGAACTTTTACTTCCTCTAGAATGGCTCGACTTCTACTTGTTAATTGGTGGTGTTATGGCGTCTCGCACAAAGTCATACTCAGTTTAAAATAATATTCCAGTACGGTCCAATCTACATCTTTTCACTATTTCTGCATCATCATATACAAGTTCAGAATGTCCTTTTGTTGACGGTAGACCTTTCCTCGCCTTTTTGTATCTGGGCCTTGATACTGAGGGTAGTAGAGAATTTTAATTGTCGCGACTCAAGTGCAACTCTTGAATATATCGTCTGCTAAATGCACTTAAGAGAACTAATAAGTATTTTCGAATGTGGTTTCTTGGAATAGTCTGGAGGAATCAGCAGAAATAGACCTTCCAATTCACCAACAAAAGAATCTCCCCTTAAGGACCCTGTGATCGTGAATGAAAATTGGAGGCTTCTGAATCCTCCTGAACATGCCACGAAACAAGCTCCTTCCATATAGGTGTGTGTGCTTCATGGCAATATTTGAAGGACTCGTTTACCTCCAATTTTCTGACTACATCACAGGGTCCCTTAAGGATAGATAGCTTTGCTTTATATTAGGCTAGCTAAAGTTTCGCATCTTTTTTCGCGAACAGAATAAATACCTCCTCCTCATACGGTTTGATTACTTATTCATTCCATTAAACTAATGTATATTTGTACTCACACTATAAAGCTACCACGGCCAGGCCAGTCTCACACAATCAAATATGGGTAATTCCTCATTGTATTGATTGATCAGACCATCGCTAGTGGTTTGTAGTTCCCCCTTGATAAGCCATATTGTACTTACGAGGTATCATTGCGTAAACATCACTGAAGTGGGTAGTATATAGTGTTGGTAAATCCGGAGCAACTAATTCCTCCAAACTATTCCAAGCACACAGGCCAACACCATTATATTTGTTCATATAATCCTAACTGATTCCTGGCATACTTTGGAGGAATCAGTGCACTCTAATGTACCAAATGTATACTATCTATCCCCTTAAGGAACTTTAAATGCGTCTAGATAAGTACAGAAATCCCAGTATTGGGTAACGAGGGAATACCATCTTCAGTCCCATATCAACACCACAAAAACAAAACACAAAAATGCATTGGTTTGTATCGAGGTTTGGGGGAATGACATCTATAACTCAAGCTCATCATTTAATAACACCATATAAAAAATAGTCACCTAGCTGTGTGTTGTGTTGTGTTATGCTGTGCTTGAGGTGGAATGACGTAACACAAGCTCAATATTTAATAATAGTACTTTAATAACACCATAAAAAATAGTCACCTGTGTGTTTTGCTTGAGGAGGAATGACGTAACACAAGCTCCACCCACTCCACTCATCGCCTGATTCCAAACACACACACACACACACACACACCTTGCCTTTATTGTTATCACTCTCCAGGCACACACACACACACACCTTGCTTTTATTGTTATCACTATCCTGGCACGCACACACACATACTTACATAATTTACACACATACATACATAATTTACACACACACACACACACACACACACATTGCTTTAATTTTACACACACACATAATTTACACACACATACACACACACCAGCCACCTTTTATTGTTATCCCTCTCCCAGTAAACTGTTGAATCATACCGTGACGTGAAGTTTCCTTGTTATTTTGTTATGAAGGCGTCTATCTAAACAGGAGGTGTAAACGGGAAATGCAAAATAAAAACATTCACACAATAAAATATGATGATTGTTGATGACGCGAAAATTTAAACATTGATGATGCGTTTTAGGGCCAGCCGTATTCAAGAACATCCGTGGTGTATACAGTGGTGTGGTACTGTACGATGGCTGTGTATTATTTTGTCTACGGAGCCAGCCATCGTACCGGTACCTCACCATCGTATGCACTATGAATGTTCTTGATTACGGCCCATACTATCGTCGAAAATGCATCTATTCCTTTCTATGTATGGATTTAAAGGTGTTACATTATAGATTCATATTTCGCGTACATTCCATCCAGTGTATATAATAATAATATATAATAATAATGTATAAATATAATAATAAAAACGTAGGAAATAGAAGGAAAGGTGGCACATGCAGTTGAGGACGGAAGGGTGGAACAGCAAATACGCAAGAAATAAAAGGAAATGTGGAACAGCAAAAACCCAAGAAATAAAAGGAAAGGTGGAACAGCAAAAAACGAATTAAATAAAAGGAAATGTGGAACAGCAAAAACAAAGGAAATAGAAGGAAAGGTGGAACAGCAAAAACCCAAGAAATAAAAGGAAAGGTGGAACAGCAAAAAACGAATTAAATAAAAGGAAATGTGGAACAGCAAAAACAAAGGAAATAGAAGGAAAGGTGGAACAGCAAAAACCCAAGAAATAAAAGGAAAGGTGGAACAGCAAAAAACGAATTAAATAAAAGGAAATGTGGAACAGCAAAAACAAAGGAAATAGAAGGAAAGGTGGAACAGCAAAAACCCAAGAAATAAAAGGAAAGGTGGAACAGCAAAAAACGAATTAAATAAAAGGAAATGTAGAACAGCAAAAAACGTAGGAAATAGAAGGAAAGGGGGCACAGTTGAGAGGGAAGAGGAGGAGTATCTGAGTATTCAATGAGTGTCTGTCGATTGGATGACAACAACTTAAAAAAAAAAAGAAAAAAAAAATAGAAAAAAAAGAAAAAAGAAAAAAAAAATACTCGAGTTGGAGAGAAGCAAAATAATCCGTTCTGCGACCCCACCAGTGTCTCCTGATCACGTGATACTTTCGTTGTGTGGTTACCATCATATCGTTGTCATCTACTACTACTAAAGCATCAAGTTTAGTTAAGGGGGTGAGGAAGTAGGGGACAGGCTTGGGGGGTGACTGGGGGGGTGCGGGAATATTGGGACAGGCTTGGGGTGGGTAGAAAGCCTGTCCCCTATTCCTGCACCCCCCTAAACCTCCCCCAAGCCTGTTCCCCTACTCCCGCACCCCCCCCCCAAAAAAAAAAACCCGAACCCCCCTAAACCTCCCCCAAGCCTGTCCCCCTATTCCCGCACCCCCCTAAACCTCCCCCAAGCCTGTCCCCCTATTCCCGCACCCCCCTAAACCTCCCCCAAGCCTGTCCCCCTACTCCCACACCCCCCTAATCCTCCCCCAAGCCTGTCCCCCTATTCCCGCACCCCCTTAAGGTCCAACCCGGAGAAATGACTCTATACATTCACGTCCTTTTGATGAAGTAAGAATGTTTTATGTATAGTGTATACCGGCCGGCCCAGCTGCTGCTCTGACGATGATCTCTTTATTTGGCAGGTTTTTTACGGGTCCTCATAACATTAAAAATATTTATTATATATATATGGGAAAGGTACAGAAGTGGACCTTACTGTATAATAGATATTTTACTGTCATTACCCACTATTTTGGACCATTCTAAGACACTTTTCTTCTATGGTTTTTCTTCCTCAAATGCCCCGTTTCCAAGATAGGGCATATTCAAATGGGGCATTTTGAAATTAGCCTGACCTTACCTGACCTGACCTAACCTAACCTAGACCGCATCAGACTACCGGGACCTAACCTGGGCAAACTACCGGGAAATAATCGTGATAAAGTACAATAAATGACAGGGGTAAAATACTAGGACCCAGCCGGATCTGGCAACACTGCTGCAGTAAGGTCCACTTCTGTACTAAAACCATATATATATATTATTACTGTTGGGGAGGGATGGCAATGCTTATTATATGGTTTTAGCGAGCATGTACTATCATTATCAATTATTATTTCCTTTAAAAAAAATCATCAACATCAGAAATTTATATTGGCAACTTACCATACACGAAACTAAACATTACTGGTAACATATCTGTTGAATTTGTTTGTTTGTTATTTGGACTTAAGCCTATCGAGTACGTAATGATCATTAAGGCGATATATTTATACAGTGATAATATGGAGAAGTGTACATGTGTGTGTGTCAGGGTATGTGTGTGTGTGTGTGAAGTGTACGTGTGTGTATTATGTGTGTGAAGTGTACGTGTGTGTATTATGTGTGTGAAGTGTACGTGTGTGTATGTGTGTGAAGTGTACGTGTGTGTATGTGTGTGAAGTGAACGTGTGTGTGTGAAGTGTACGTGTGTGTGTGTGTGTGTGTGTGTGAAGTGTACGTGTGTGTGTGTGAAGTGTATGTGTGTGAAGTGCATGTGTGTGTATGTGTGTGAAGTGTACGTGTATGTGTGTGAAGTGTACGTGTGTGTGAAGTGTACGTGTGTGTGTGAAGTGTACGTGTGTGTGTGTGTGAAGTGTACGTGTGTGTGTGAAGTGTACGTGTGTGTGTGTCAGGGTGTGTTTGTGTGTGAAGTGTACGTGTGTGTGTGTGAAGTGTACGTGTGTGTGTGTGAAGTGTACGTGTGTGTGTGTGAAGTGTACGTGTGTGTGTGTGTGAAGTGTACGTGTGTGTGTGTGAAGTGTACGTGTGTGTGTGAAGTGTACGTGTGTGTGTGAAGTATACGTGTGTGTATGTGTGTGTGAAGTGTAAGTGTGTGTATGTGTGTGAAGTGAACGTGTGTGTGTGAAGTGTACGTGTGTGTGTGTGTGAAGTGTACGTGTGTGTGTGTGTGAAGTGTACGTGTACGTGTGTGTGAAGTGTACGTGTACGTGTGTGTGAAGTGTACGTGTGTGTGTGTGTGAAGTGTACGTGTGTGTGTGAAGTGTACGTGTGTGTATGTGTGTGTGTGTGTGTGTGAAGTGAACGTGTGTGAAGTGAACGTGTGTGTGTGAAGTGTACGTATGTGTGTGTGTGTGTGTGTGTGTGTGAAGTGTACGTGTGTGTATGTGTGTGTGTGTGTGTGTGTGAAGTTCAAGTACAAGTAATTAATAAAGTCACACCTGGAGTCCTGGATATATATAGCCGCCATGACAGTGCTTTCCTTGTCCATTTTATGTCAACACACACACAAACAGGTCTCGTCCACTCACTAACAATATGTCCAAACGAATGACTACCCTCTGGCCTCTGTACACACACGAACTAATAAGGTATTAACTCCTTGCCAACTTCACAGTCAATTATGAACCCGTGACTTATAGAAATGAAGCACTTACTACATACAGTTCACACCAAACAGCGATCACATTACTAAGGTGTTTCAGTGTCTCGCTTCATTATTTCATGGTTCACTGTGAGGCCTCAATACCTAATTAGTCCATTGTTTTTGTTTTTTTTTTCGCCGTGGGTTTTTTTTTTTTTTTTTTTTTTTTTTTTTTTTTATTAATTGCGCCGTGGGGTCAATTATAAGACAGGCAACATAACATAAGGGTAGGCGGGACCCATGAAAATACATACATACACACACACACACACACACATACCTTAGTCCATATGTGTACTGTACCATACACACACACACACACACACATATGTTCCCTGACAACAAACGTTCACACCAGTAATGTGTCGTACCAAGTTCGGGGCTTTGGGAGTTAACATGGCCTTAGTAATGTTTCAAACCTACTTCAAAACATTTTAAGCATGTTGACGCATTTTAACGTGTTAATATGAGCATTGGTTGAGTCAGTTAGTGTCCACGGCCACATCACGTGATCACTGCAGTATACAGCGGGAAGTGAATTGCAGATTATGTACATTATCTGTGCTGACGAGGAGAAGGGGGGGGGGTGGTAGTGGTGGTGGTGGTGGTGGGAAGGGGGGTAGTAATAGTAGTAGTGGTGGGGGTAGTAGTAGTGTCTGTGGGGATGGGGTGGTAGTAGTAGTGGAGGGGTAGTAGTAGTAGTAGTGGTGGGGGTAGTAGTAGTAGTGGTAGTGTCTGTGGGAATGGGGTAGTAGTAGTGGAGGGGGTAGTAGTAGTAGTAGTGGTGGTAGTGTCTGTGGGGATGGGGTAGTAGTAATGGAGGGGGTAGTAGTAGTGGTAGTGTCTGTAGGGATGGGGTAGTAGTAGTGGTGGGGGTAGTAGTAGTAGTAGTAGTGGTAGTGTCTGTGGGGATGGGGTAGTAGTAATGGAGGGGGTAGTAGTAGTGTCTGGGGGAGTTGTGATGATAGTGTATATGTTTTCGTTTTCTTCTGAGTCTCCAATGTTTTAGAGGTGACATACACTCATACATACATACACTAACCTCTGCATATTAATTACCCTGGCAACATGCACACGTTATCTGCATCATTGTGTAATACTCTCTCTCTCTCTCTCTCTCTCTCTCTCTCTCTCTCTCTCTCTTTTATACATGCGGTGAACACGTGTACAGTCATAAGCCAAAATTAAATATAGGGCTTGTTGAAGTTTCGATTCATCTGACACACACACACATACACACATACCAGTCTTTTACCTACCATGGTGTGTGTGTGTTTGTGTGTGTGTGGAATCATCTGACACACACATACACACATACCAGTCTTTTACCTACCATGGTGTGTGTGTGTTTGTGTGTGTGTCGAATCATCTGACACACACACACATACACACATACCAGTCTTTTACCTACCATAGTGTGTGTGTGTGTTTGTGTGTGTGTGGAATCATCTGACACACACACACACACATACCAGTCTTTTACCTACCATGGTGTGTGTGTGTTTGTGTGTGTGTGGAATCATCTGACACACACACACACACATACCAGTCTTTTACCTACCATGGTGTGTGTGTGTTTGTGTGTGTGGAATCATCTGACACACACATACCAGTCTTTTACCTACCATGGTGTGTGTGTGTGTGTGTTTGTGTGTGTGTGGAATCATCTGACACACACACACACACATATATATCTTATGCCTACCATGGTATATGTATGTGTGTGTGGAATCATCTGATACACACACACACACACACACATACACATATACCAGTTTTATGCTTACTATAGTGTGTGTGTGTCGAAACATCTGACACACACACACACACACACACACACGTCTTATGCTCCAGATTTACCACTCAAAACTTTTCGAAGCCGTTTCATTCCATGGTGTTTCAGGAATGTTTTGGGTTCATTACTATTTACTGTATAATCGTGATGGTCGTTTTGTCAATTAACCAACCGAATGAATGCCAAAGTAATTTTCCATCACAAGTCTTGTTAGGTAAAAAAAAAAAAAAAAAAAAAAAAAAAAAAAAAAAGTTAGTCTCTATGCAAGGATTGATTGATTGATTGATTGATATTGGGCGCCGCAACAATGAGGTCATATAGCGCCAGAAAAAGGTGATAGAGAGGTGAGACAGCTCTATGCAAGGATGGGGGGGGGGTGATGGAATAGGGGGGGGGGGTGATGGATGAGGGGTGATAGAAAAGGGGGAGGGGAGGGGGAGTGATGGATGAGGGGGTGATGGAATAGGGGGGAGGGAGTGATGGATGGGGGGTGATAGAAAAGGGGGGGGAGGGGGAGTGATGGATGGGGGGGTGATGGAAAAGGGGGGTAGTGATGGATGAGGGGTGATAGAAAAGGGGGGGGAAGGGGAGTGATGGATGAGGATGGGGAGGGGGGAGGGGGAGTGTTGGATGAGGGGATGATGGAATAGGGGGAGGGAGTGATGGATGAGGATGGGGAGGGGGGAGGGGAAGGGGGGATAAGTGGGAGGAAGGAAGATTATGTCACAAGAGGTCACTTAAAACTCGTTACTTGGTGCAGGTGGAGGTCAGACTGGCTACTCTCTCTCTCTCTCTCTCTCTCATGCATTCCCACACTTATCACCATGCATTTGTACTTAGCTACTCTCTCTCTCTCTTTCTCTCTCTCTCTTATCACCATGCATTTGTACTTAACTCTCTCTCTCTCTTCACAATTAAACCCAAAACAAGACAAGGTAGACTAACTTTTAAAAGACTGCAACATCAAATTAAACCTTCTTCTTCCTATGTCAACACTCTATCCTGCCCTAATCAGTCAATTATCCCATCCCTCTTTCCTGTGTGTGTGTGTGTGTGTGTGTGTGTGTTCTAACCACTGCCTGCATGTCTGTATACTCTTCTCCCCCCCCCCCCGCCCCCCCCTCGTGTCCCCCCTTCCCCTTCTTCCATTTTCTTTAATAATTTTCTTCTTTCGTTTCCTTTCTTTCGTCTCGTCTTTATCCCCCAATTAATCTTTATATTGCAAATACTTTCTTCTTTCTGGATCTACTCTCTCTCTCTCTCTCCTCCATTTTACCTTCTTCTTCTTTTCTCTGTGGATGATTATTATTATTATTATTATTATTATTATTATTCAGACATATAATAATGTTAAACTAATACCATGCTACACTATATAGGGCGCGGCAATACACTAATTATCAGAAGAAAAGACTAATTACCACTTACCATACAAAGAAACATTAATAACATCCCAATAATGAATCAACAATGAGTTAAAAATCTATCTCCATGCCACACTTACAATGCCACACTTCCGACTCGTGATACACACCGTGGCAGAAGCATAACAACAACAACATCAGCACAATCCAACACCACATCTCCCAGCAACAACAACAACAACAGCAGCGACGATGAGACGAAGATATAATGGATCTTCCCTCGCGTATCCAAGGGCAAAGAGAGAGAGAGAGAGAGAGAGAGAGAGGCGGAATGACGTAATGAGAGAAAATGGTTGCTATACAGAAGTACATTATTTTGTCTTGTTGCTGGGAGTTACCGTCACCAATTAGTGAATGTCGCTATCTTGATCACGCTATTAGGGAGATGTTATAACGTGCACGGATTCTTCATTATCTTCCTTCCTTCATGAGACTATATATTAAATAATTTATGGCGTAAGAGTTATTATACGGTTGTAGCTACATACATACATATTAAAAAATCAGAGTTTGTTGTATGTTTTTGCTGTAGTCAGAAAATTGGAGGTAAATGAGTCCTTCAAATATTGCCACGAAACACACACATGCACCTATATGGAATGAGCTTGTTTTGTGGTATAGTCAGGAGGAATCAGAAGTCTCCAATTATCATACACAATCACAGGGTCCTTAATTAAAGTATCTGAAGTGGGAATTACACATTATTTTTCTCCGTGTTTTGATTAGGGATGAATAATCTGAGTGATTTCCATTTCATAAGTAACAGGGGCCAGGGAATTGGGGGGGGGGGGGTTCTCTCTTTAAGGACCCTGTGATCGTGTATATATGAGAATTGGTGCCTCTTGTTTCCCCCTGACGATGCGACGAAACAAACAAGCTCCTTCCATTATAGGTGTGTGTGTTTCGTGGCAATATTTGAAGAACTCATTATCCTTCAATAATCTGACTACAACACAACAGGGTCCCTTAACACTACCGCTATCCTATCCTCTTCCTCCAAAACCAACTCCCTCATCTTCCCTTCCCCCTTCCCTCCTCTCCTCACACCACCTCCCTCATCTTCCCTTCCCCCTTCCCTCCTCTCCTCACACCACCTCCCTCATCTTTCCATTACATTTTTTCTTCCAAAATCACACCTCGCTTCTCATTATCTCTCCTCTTCCTCACCTCCTCTCTTCCTCCACCTCCTCTTCCCTTCCTCACACTACCTCCCCTCCTCCTCTTCCCCTTCTTCCGTCTCCTTCAGCTTAGATCTCAAGGTGATGGTAACATTGAGGTTCCTTTGACCATCTTGGCATTACCCTTTACCACTCAATTGGACATCCTGCCGGTATAAACATTATGCAACACTCGGTCATCTCAACACTCATCTTCCACATCCACATCCTTCTCTTCCTTCTGCTCCTTCTCTTCCTCCTCCTCCTTCTCTTCCACATCCTACTCCTCCCTTTTCTCTTCCTCTTCTTTCTTCTCTTCTACATCTTTCTCCTCCACCTCATTCTCTTCCTCTTCCTATTTCTCCTTTTCCATAATTATGCAATGTTAATGGTTATAAGCAATGAAGAAAGAAGGTAATATTTAAGGCATTAACGTTAATCTAAGTTATTTATTATTATTATTTCCTTGTGGTATAACACTGCATAATAATAATACAGACACAGCAATCATCACGTTTTTAACTCGGATACAAAAGAAATCACAGTGCTTCAATCACAATAATTTTGCCTGATGCTACTCAAACACCTTCACAACAGACAGCTGAAGGTTGAGTGAGTACTAGTTCATGTCTATAAAAGTTTTTGATCCCTACCCTCGTATGCAAGAAGATCCGTGGTGTTGACAATGGCATGGTACCACTACGACAACACCACAATTATTCTTGCATACAGCCCCCACTAGTCTTAACCCTTCTTCACATACATGGCTTCCTATAAGTCTGGACACATAATGAAGAGTAACGTAACATGATGGAATGAGTAAAGATAATGACAATACAAAAATAATGCAACACTTGTATCACCACACTATGTAGGGTATTTTTTTGGTACTAGATAACCTTTGATACAATACAGTAATGCAACACTATATGCACTACAGTACCAGTAATGCAACACAACACAATAGTACCAGGCCATATAAGCATAAGATACTAAAATGATACAAGAAAAGGAACTAATAAAAGGAATGAGGCAAGCGTAACAAAACATGGATAATACATAAAGAGTACTGTACACATAATAGTACGTCCCTTGATGGGGTAATAAACTAAAGATGGGGTACTTTTGGAGACAAATTGTTCCACCACACCAGTCTTTGCAAATGCCAGACGATAATAATAAATTTACGATATCACAGGAAAACCCGCATCCCCGTCATCCAAGGGTTAGTTTATCAATCTCAAATGGTATTGGAGGAAAGAGATATTAACGGACTTTTGTGGCAGACCGAAGCCGACAACGCAACTGGTCTATCAGAATATAAAGCTTCCAGATAGCGAGATGGATCATGGAATATTGAGGGGATAAGCTTTTGATGGTAATTTGAAGGGGAATTGAATCCTCTAAATAAATTCTTGATGGTATATTGGAGGGTTACTGACTCCTCCAAACTAAATCATGAAATAGTTCCCCTATTAGTAACAATGATGTGATTTGTTTCCAGGGATAGTTTGGAGGAATCAGTAGCCGTCCTATTTTACAAAGTGTTTTTCCCCTTCACCTAAGCTTCCTCAAGCCCAGCTGGCCAAAAATTCCAAATTCCAAGCCCAATTCCAAGCATTCTTTAGGCTAATATACAATAATTATTTTGGCTACTATAACAATTATGGCTATGGTATGTTGAGCAGCCTCAGATCAGTGCAGTCACTAATGTTTAATATAATGTCATTCTAATGAAGTGATGTATGGCAATGCTATATGCAACGGTGAGTGGCTTTAACTCTGCAATGACACCTAAAGTAATGTAACTACAGCTAAAACGTGAATGTTTCATACTGACTAACGACCATTGCCTACTTGTCCTTACAATATCTGAAGAGGTCTAAGTCAGTCAGGCTGAAACATCAAACATCACCTCTAGAACAATATACACCTTTTGTTTTGAAGTTACTTGGGATTTCCTTACTCCCTTCACAAAGCCCCCCTTCAATTGCCTAGGGGTCTAAGGAGCCTGGGAAGTTGTCAGCATATTGAGGGCTAAAGATTCCTTCAAACTGTGTCATGAAACTACATCTAAACACAGGTGGTCAGTTTCATGGCACAAATTGGAGAGATCAGAAGGATTCCATTCACAAACATCACAGGTCCCAGTGAAAGCCTAAACATAATGTAATATTCAATGGATTTTTTCTCAGACTAACTCCAGATGATTTTACTTGTCAAAGGAATATCCCTGTCATTCAAGGGTTAAGAGATATAAATATACAACACAGTAAAAACTGAAAGTACAGTATATTGCATAAGTATGAATATTTGTTGCATGAATATTAGATGTGTTGCACTCACAAATCATGCTGGTTTACAACAAACAATATTAAGTAGTATGGCAGATCACGACAAAATAACAGTTCTGAATTTACCTAGTTTCCTATCATTACAGTACAGTATATACCACTTAATTAAAGTCAGCCCCCAGGAGGTTCCAAGGAGTGGATAATGTGAGTGAGAAAGATTGGTTGGGCAAGAAGCACCACTAGAAAGAGCTGGAATTATAACCCACACTTAAATAAGAAAGTGAGACAAGAAACCTCCAGGCCTTGTGTGATTAATGGAGTGTGTGACAGTTCAAAAAGAAAATTCTGTAGCAGGAGTGAGGAGGATGAGAGGAGTGACAGCAAATACAAAGGAAACAGAAGGAAAGGAGGGAGTTGTAGCATGAAGGAAATAGAAAGAAATGAAGTTGATGACCTAAAAGGGAGTGACATGACAGTGTTCAGGCAGTGTGGGTTTGCATTCCAGGTCTGCCAATCCAAGTTCTCCTAAACATAAAATAAATATAAATACAGTAATGTTAAATCCTAATTAAAATCAAAGTGATCCTCGTTGAGTACTTGGGAACAGTTCATGCAGCCACAACACACTGCCACTCCTTATCCAGGCACATGACAACATACTAATACACTTCTACTGTCAATTATTTTCCATTCTTTTAACAACACCACCATGGCAATTCCCAATTCCTCTAAACTTTGCAGTGTTAAATTATTCTTTAGTCACATGAAAATAAATATCAACCTTCTCATGCATTTGAATAATCTGTATTGAATATTATCTGTACACAAATGTTTCCGCCTGAGGCTGTACACACAGTCACAAACAATAACTCCCCTTCAGAGTATTATGTGCAAACTTCTTGGTAATAACAATACTACTGCACATCAGGAGTTTTCTTAGGTATAACAACAGTTTGAGAAATGTGTAAAACAAATGCAAGGTCCTCCAATGAAGCATCTAGGCCTCAGGGTTTGATTGGAGTGGAAATGAATGAGGGAGAAATGAAACCAGACAAAGGCAACTCATAACATTACTACACAGTGGACAAAACAAATCCGCAATCATCGGACCCAGGCTGCTTACAAATGCTTCTAATTTACTCAGTGTGCTTAGGGGGAGATTCTTTTATTGGTGAATTGGAAGGTCTGGGATTCCTCCAAACTATGCCAGGAAACAGACAACCCTAATGTTACTTAAATGGGGGAATCAGTAGCCTACCAATTTACAGTAAAAAAAAAACTCCCCTTAACTATGGCATGAAACAAGCAGCTAGCAACAGACAAATTGCACTTCATTATTTTAGGAACACTTACAAACATATGTTGGCATAAAAATAGACTCAGGATCACATATTATTCACATAACTTGACAATGACAAATTTTTATCAAGATTACAGCCAGTGCTTACTTACTCCTTTTACATCCACTATTGATATATTACAACTACAAGGTGCTTAGTTCTAAAACACTAGTAATTTGATATGCACATTTCAATACATGTATGCACAGCTCTGAATACAAGTTTTCTCTCTTACTTCCCTTTAATAACTAATATATTTCATTAAACTTAATTAATCACTTGGGCTCCTATTTCTCACTAAGATCTTGGTTGCTGATTATATTTCTTTCTGTCTCCTACATCTGGGATATCAAGCCAGTCCCAATTACACTACACATACATACTTCATGGAAATAAACACCAAAAATAGCTAAAAATTAACTAAAAATATGTTTATAAAAAAAAAAAAAAAATCTTACAAGTTAATGTAAATAAATTCTTTGCTGAAGATTGAGTTCCTTTGGCCACCATCTGATCTCACTGATGGGAGGATGTGGTCACTTTATTGTACAGTAGTGACCTCAGCAGTAAGAAATCTCACTCATTATGACATGTAATGAGACCAATATCATGATAGGTGTTTCCAGGAAGGAGTGAGGCAACAACACTAAGCAGTAGTGATGATATACAGTATAGTGGAAATGTTATGTGTATAATGAGAGGCATGGATACAATAACACACATCCAACACTTTCACACAGATATACATAATCAATAAACTGTATTATTGGATGAGGTACTGAAGAGCAGAAAGGCAGATAACACTTGTTCATTACTATACATACAGTACTGTAAAAAGGATATCACCTAACATCACATATACCAGGACCTGTTTAAGGGAATAGTATACTTTTGGTACATTAAGAGTGCCCTGATTCTTCCAAAGTATGCTAGGTAACTGGACCAGATGAATAAAAATAATGGTGGCCTGTTGCTTGGAATAGTTTGAAGGAATAAAAGGTTACTCCAGACTTACTACCAACACTATACTTTCCCCCTAATGGCTTCTGGGATTATAAAGACCCTTCATTATGATTTCTTATGGGACCAAAGAGGATCCAAACCACTGAAGGGATCGCTTGGGTCATCAGCCTTGCTAAGTCCACTTCCTGAACCACTTGCAATATTCTCAAAGCTCTCCTTGGTGATCTTGCCTCCTTTCCCTGGCATGGGAGGGTCAAGCTTAAACTGTTGTGGGTCCAGACTCGCTGCTAAGCTCGGGGGGAGTGTGGCAAAGCTGGGATCCACCAAAACTTTATTATTGGACTCGTTACCAGCGCTGATTTCTATGTTGGACACGTCAACACTCCTACTGGCTACATCTACATCAGTTATGTCCGGTTTAGTCACCCCTGTATCCAAAGGTTCAACGTCCTGCTCTTTCTCCGTGTACTTGTGTCCATCTTTGGCCTGCTGGGTGTCGTCCAGGGTAATTGCTGACCCGTTGCTGAGCAGGGAGGCCACAGAGTCGCTACAGGAACGTTCCTCCTCACTTCCAGACTTCCTGCCCTCCTGGTCTGTTGGTAGGCATAGCATTCCATCTTACTCAACAGTAATTGTACTGTACTTAAAGAATAATGACTGCCATGTACGTGTATTTTTTATACTATTTAAAGAATATTTAGGAGGAATATATTGTGTTGGGAAAAAAATATATATATTTCCTCTGAAATTTTGGATTTACAGAACATATTTTGGTCCCAACATGTTTTGTTTGTATGGGATTATACTAGATTAAACTTCACTGTAACCTCAGCAAATACAACTAGTACTGGTATATTAAATTACTATATCACTAGGATTCTTTTACTCATACCACAGCCAAAGATTCTACATAGACTTGTAAGCATAGACAAGCGGGATAAAGCATACCGAATCCAAGCTTGCTCTTGAGGCGGGAAAGGTCATAGGATGAGAGGAGGTCGGCGGAGGGATGCCTGACGTGGGTCTTTTCCCTGGGACCTTCCTCAAACGTGGCCTTGTTGGTCAGGATTCCCCCTACAAGTGAATATCTTCCTAAACCAATGGGCTTTATATACAGAATATATATATATGAACTGAGTATCTAACCACTTCAACTACAAAAATATATATAAGTACTGCAGTACCATAAACCACATCAACACAAATAACACAGTATATATATATATATATATAGCTAGTGCTCTGAGAACTAGTTAGTAATCAAAATATATAACAGGGAAACCTTTAGGTCCCAGCAATTTAGTCAACAAATTCGAAGGTACTGGTTCCTCTTAACTATCCCAGAAAACAAAAGACAACAACATGTTTCTTGGTGTCATATGGCCAAAATAATTTAATGCATCAATTGGGAAAAAGATTTATACTTAACTTTAGCCTATTGTATCCAGTATTTAAATATATGTAGAAATCTTGTACAGGAAAGGTAAAATGTAAATACAGTATATATCTTTTTTTTTTTAGCCACAAAGACAAACGATAACCTACATGCAAGATATACAGGAAGTACCGTAATTATGGAAAGACAAACAATAATCTATTATACCTCTTACCAAGCTGTATTTGCCTATGTTGAAAGTGGGTTTTGATACCAACATATTTATTTATAAAGAGGAAAGACGACATTAATTTGAGGGGCACCTTTTAAGGACCCTGTGATTGTGTATGAAAATTGGAGGCTTCTGATTCCACCTGAACATGCCACGAAACAAGCTCCTTCCATATAGGTGGTGTTTCGTGCCAATATTTGAAGGACTCGTTTATATCCAATTTTCTGACTACATCACAGGGTCCTTAACAGAATACACACACCCATATGGTACCTGTGTTATGGGTAAAAAAAAAATATCCCTGACAATGAATAGTCAACTACTCCAGCACCAACTTAAAAGAAAGGGTCATTTGGTTTGGTTGACTGGTACAAAACAGATCCATTATTTATTCACTGAAGTACTGTACTGCATTTCCTGGCAGAGTTTGGAGGAATCAGTAACCTTCTCATTTGCTCAAAACAAGTGACCCCCAAATGGTTAAAAAAAATAAAAACCCAGGAATAAAATATAAAAAATAAAACCCCAGTAAATAAAAAATAAAAAATAAAATAATGATTAGTACTCACTCTTCATTGGAGGATTCAGTAACCCTCTTATTCATGTAAAGCAAGTAACCCCCCTCTATTTAACATCAACATAAAACTACAAAAGGTTTTAAGGAAATTCTAAAAACCCAGGGATATCAATAAACCAAACCAAACGTTGAGTACTCACTCTTCATGAGAACATCCTGGGCATAGTATAGTGCAGCTGAGAAGAGGAAGTGGAGATGTTCCTTGTCCTGAACACCACCTCTTCGCTGACGACTTAACTCCACTGCCAGGGAGGTCAAGTCTAGTAAGCTGCCACCTGCAATGAACAGATGGTCTTCATAAACTTTTGGTGGAATATGCACACATTCGGTGGATTAAATAAACTTTTGGTGGACTAAGTAAACTTTCAGGGTATTATGTAAACTTTTGGTGTATTATGTAAACTTTCAGTGGACTAAGTAAACTTTTTGAAGAATATGTAAACTTTTGGTACACATTGGGATTCCTGGTATGAAGCATGGTAACTTTGGAACAAAATAATTTATTTCTCTATAAAGAATTTTCATTGAAGTCTTTTCTATAAAGCATCAGTCATCATTATGGCAGTACAGTAGTAGTTCACTTTATTCTCTTGCTAATAAAACCAGCATCAAGCCTCTGGTGTAGCAATGAAATGTAGATAATGGAAACAAAACAAAACAAATATGGCATTGGGATCCAAAGACCGAAGTGTGACATACTTGTGTGTATTTCCTTGATGAATGCAGCCAGCACAGTGAGGACACCAGACCTGGCCAGCCCAGGGACACAGTGCACCACAACCGGACGCAATTTGTTCCGCTGTTGTCGTTGGAATGACTGAACTTCACCGATGAATTGTAGGAGGTGGCTCGGAGTCTCAGGCATTGCACTGCACAAAAAAACATTCCACACTAAGATACTAAATATCTTTAACCTGGCAATAAAAGTACCGGTACCCATTCCTTTACAATGACGATACAGACAACTAATATATACTCAAATATTGCCTTCAGTGTTGTGGAGTGCATCTTTTAGCAGGTGAAATGCACTATCTCTACAATTGTCTTCAAAAATTATAACTGAATAACCATTCCTTATCATAAATTAATCAATTGCATAGAGGGGCTGTAGGTAATGGGACTATCTTAACCAGTAAAAATGGTGGTATAGAGTGGTATGCTTAGTCTATTCACAAAAGTTATCTATTCAAGGGGGAGAGGGGTTGGTTGTAACCACCACAAGCAGCAAGGGTCTTATGTCTACCTAGGAAGTGAAATAAGAAATACAAGTACCTGAAAAAAAATATATATATAATAAATAACCACTCCAAAATTGGAAAAAAATAAATAAACACCAGAGGAATTAAATTAAACTGTACCTAGGAGGCCACCCAAGGAACTGTAGGTGAATGATGACGCGTGTGAGCTTGGTGGTGCGGTGTGTGACATGAAGGACTCTCTGACATGAGGCAGCACCATGACGAGTGTTGTGGACCACCACCGTCAGCGGACCGTAGTCACAACTCCCTGACACTTCACTTGGCATGTACACCTGACCCTTCACCTGTAATTATCACACAAAGGTAATTGTGAGAACTGTCAGGTAATGGCAAAGTTAATAATAATGTATAGTTGTAGTTCTCTGGTATGGTGGTGAACTTTGAGAATAATGGTGTCATGAATGAGACATGATTGTTGATTTTGTTTGATTGACAATAAATGTAAACTTTACATGATAATTATAATAACATCTTTTTAACTGCTGGGACATACCTCAGCATCCGAGTTGAGGCAGACAATGATTTCAACCTGCTGTTCCCAAACCATGGTCCAAAAGTCAGTGAAGGTGGAGGGCATAGGAGCCTGTGTCAGGGTCAACGGGAACATATCCTCCACAGAACTCAGCTGCAACAAATAACACTCACTCAATTTTCAATGAGGGGTTCCATGAATTAGGAAACTAAATGTACGGTTCTCAGTACACTGCATCTAAGCAACAAATCATAAGGATACATTTTTGAGTCAAAGTATAATATATATTAAAACTTTAGATGAAATAAAAAAAGGAGTATGACACTGACTTTTATTTATTTACATATAATACTGTAGTTCATTGATGATTTTGGTAGATGACCTTGAAGTTCCTATTGTATCAACTATATGGAATTGAAAAATGTACACTTTACTGTCGTAACAAAACAAACCCAAACTAGTACACTGTTGACTCTCACCTGTACATGTGATGCATTGATGTAATCGTCTCTGGTAGAGGGAAGTGTGACACGGGTGTGGTCATAAGGCAAGATGTCGGCAAATCTGTTCTTCAGCGGGTAACATCGGGCAACGGAAACTTTCAGCTCACCACACTCCTTCTCCTAAAGTGAGCATTTTACCACAGATATAGTGAAATGTTTGATGGCAATCGTAAATTATGCTTACATTTCTGAACATAAGTGTAAGAATTAAATAAATGTGATAGTAAGTACAGTACAGTAGTTCATAGTTTCCAAGTATATGTGAAACAGCGAGTGACAGACAGAGTTAAAATCATTCTTGTTTTCATTTTTCTTCTACTGAACACCAACACATTTCTGCAAGGAGTGGGGACCATTGTGAAAACATGTAAACATATTTCTTACCACAACTTCAACTAATTCCTTCCACTTGAGGTCTAGGTTGGTGGGTCCGTTGAGAGACTTACGATCCAGTCCCTCCACCACTTTGCTCAGCCGTTCAGTCTCCACCGCCAGCTTCTGTAACTTGTCATCGTCAGAGAGAGGGTCCACCACTGACACCTTTCGGGTCTGCAACAGGGGCATTAAAAAAGGAATAACAGCAACATTATACAACAATGCAAATAATAGAAAGTAAAAATGAATAAATAATTAAATTTTACAATGAACAAGATCCCCTTCTCTTAGACTAACGTGATCTGTTTCCTGATATTGTTTGGGGGAATCAGCAGTTCTCAGATGCACCCATATCATTCCGCATTATAAAGGAAAGCCCCATGATGGTTTTTACTACACACACACACACCTTGGCTAGAGCAGTGAGGTCCAGGATGCTTGAGGCCATGGGGGGAATTGACTGACTGGTGGTGGTGGTGGTGTTGCTGATGGCTGATGGGTTCTGTAGGAAGAGAGAAAAATTCATGTCTTATGTGATGTTCAATTCCTATGTCCTGGAAATAGATGACATGAGAGAATAGAGATACAGAAATATCTATGTTTATGTTGTGTTCAGTTTCTATGTCCTGGGAAAAGATAATGAGGGAGAAGAGTGATACCGAAATACAATATTCATGTCTTATGTGGTATTCAATTATTTTTATGTGCTGGGAAAGTTGATCAGAGAGAAGAGAGATATGACGCTACATATAGAGAAATATTTACCAATACATTTTCGGTGTAGTCCAGTTTCAACGAAGAAGAAAGATATGACGACAGAGAAATATTTAGTAGTAATTTTACGCCAAATGTTATAAGTTTCTGGGGTGTGAGAGTACAGTACTTTCTGAATCATAAGGACTGACAGTGCTTTAGTACTTTTCTATGGACAAGAAAACCATCACTACACATTCTCATCACACCCTAAACATAGTACAAACAGGTAATTCTATAATACTGGCCACTGAATAAACACTAAATTGGCACTAATGGAATGAGTAAATCCTACAGTTCTCTTCAGCTTCTATTTGTTTCACTTCTCAATAACCACAGATATAGGTTAACATAAATATCACTCACCAATGTACATTCCCCACAGTCAAAATACAGTTCAACAATTATCACCAGTATGTACAAAACCTAAAAAAAGTATTGGCCCTCTTTTTTTTTTTTTTGGCAAACAATTTGAAAAATCAGCGATATGATCTGAAACACGCCTGAGACACGAGTGACCCACAACTTACAATTTTGAAACTATCTACCCTCCGAGTATTGATACTTTTTTGAGGTATTGTACAGTCACGATGTCAATATTACCAGACTTCAATCACACATCAAACAGTGCATGATTAAGAAACTGTACAAAATATTTCACATCCCACTCTCATTACTGGACAAGTATGGTCCCAAAGGTTGATTTGAAGGGCATATTGTCATCATTCTTCCAGCCAAAGTAAGGCTTCATTCATCCTCCAACTCATTGTCAAAGGGTAACAGGACACCCATTAATCAAAACAGTGCACATTTAGCCACAGACTGAAGGATCAAGGAAATGGTCTATCATGTGATAAGACTTATTTAAGAATGGATGTAAGGTTGTAACAGGCAGCTAATCGTACGTATCCTGGAGGAAATAACACTATGATGGTGTTTGATTTAAGTCTTTATTCTTAGTGTGTGGTAGATGAGTAAATAACAGTTTTGAGGAGAAACACCACTGACAGAGAGTTAAGGGGGTAATTCGCTTTTGTTACATTGTAGCTCCTCGATTCCTCCAAAGCATGCCAGGAAACAGGACCAGATGAACAAAAATAATGGTGTTCTGTTGCTTGGAATAATTTGGAGGAATCATTTGCTCCAGATTTACCAACAGTGTACTTCCCCCTTAAGGCTGCCACTGTTATGAAAACCCAGTGACTTGTAGCCTCTCTTCAGTTAAATACAGTATTGAATGAAACTGTTAAGAGGCTGATCATGATACAAGTTAAAAGGGGTATAGTTTAAAGTGTTGGTAAATCTGGAACAAATGATTCTTCCAAACTATTCCAAGAAACAGGCCACCATTAGTTTTGTTAATCTGGTCCCCCTGTTCCCTGGCATATATTGGAGGAATCAAGGGGCTCCAATGTACCAGCAGTATACCATCTCCATAAAGGGTGACATTGGTAGGGGAAAGAGACTCAAGATGCTTTTATAATAATTCCCAGTGTGTGTGTGTGTGTGTGTGTGTGTGTGTGTGTGTGTGTGTAACTGTTCTCTGGTACCATAAAACCATCTCGAGTTAACACAAAAAATATATCCAGAAAACAACACCACTGTCACTATTAGGGATAAGGGTTTCCATATGTATATCAATGTTCAACTAATTGTGGGTTCAAGTCTCGGCTCTGTTAGTGATGCTTCTCCTGAAAACTATTTGTCCCCTTAATACACAACAAAGCTAAACGTAAACAATTCCAATCAAACACTCTCTTTGAATTATTTCTACCAGGTTACCAAGCACAATAAATTTCTATAACTTGTTACTACTTGTGTTCCAGCCTTCTGGTTTAAAATTAACTCATAATAGATGGTTGTGATAGGTAATTAAATCTAGAATACACATTGCATCAGCTGCTCTAGTTTTCTGAGCTATTACCATTAACAAAATGCAAACTTGTTACAGGTACTATATAAATTATAGCGCTGTATTATTCTACTACGTGTTCCAGGAAAAATGTGCTTAACTTCAGGTATTTGATTAGCTTGCTATCAGCAAAAATTTATAAATAAAATAAAAATAATTCTAAAGTAAAATTCTATTACGATATAAGTCACTGGGGTTATTAAGTTATAATTCATGAAGTGTCAATAGACACAGGGTCAGGAAGTGTATCATTACCCAATTTCTTCATTTATTAATATATGTGGATTGCTGCCTTAATCTCTCATGGAAAGGTAGAGTCGTAACAACTTCTCCACCCAATTTAGCAATGTTTGACTGCCGGGGGGGGGGGGGGGGGGGGGAGTGGATGGACTGATATAAATTAGACAAACCTTAATATAATTTTTTTTTCTGTAACCTAGTTATACAAATAATTCCTGAGGAACTAGGCCTGAAACCATAATATTAACTATAAGTATAAGGAAGGGTGTTGCCCATTTTTCCTTGGTGCTACACACTCTAAGGCATGTATTATATTTGAAGGTTTTAGTGCTGAACCTAAGCTGGTGTGTGAGATGTGGAGCAGTATGTAAGAATATCGGTGGTGATGACAATGTATTCTGTTGTTTGTGTATGGATTCATCATACCTGTACCTCGCCATCGTCAATACCATGGATGTTCTTGCATACGGCCTATGGTATCAGAGTTCCCTACATGGGAAAGTGTCAATATCTTGAAAGACACTATAAGACAACAAATCTTATCTCATAAATACAGAAATACAGTCTGGGGATAATAGTATAATTAAAATCCATACCTACCCATTGTGAATTACAGTGCAAATAAAACAGTAAGATGATCAACATAACAAAGACAACCACAAGTAGAAAGAAGATAAAACAGTAAAACAATCATGCAACACAACAACTACATTAAAAAATGATACATAAACCAATCTTTAAAGTTGTACACCAATGAAGATCAAAGACGGAGCTACGGTACTGTGGGCCGTATGTAAGAACATTCACAGTGTTGACGATGGTGTGGTATTGGTACAATGACTCCACTGAGATAAACAACAGAGCCATCATATCAGTACCACACCATCATCAACACCATGGATGTTCTTGTATATGGCCCTGTATCATGAGGGTAAACTGCTGAACTGTACTCTACTATGAGGGAAACTACAACATAACTACACAGCATACATTGGATTTTAAAGTTAAGGCATTACTGGTGAGAGCATGATGTTACATATATCTACTACTGTACATGTACATGTCTCCTTTCCATTTTTCAGTATAACTGAGAAAGCTTGTGGCTTGGCAAGGTGGGATGGGGAAAGCAATGAAAATATATATGTGATGTGTGGTTTGGGTGTGAAGGAAATTGGTGTTGAGTGTGGAGTTGATGAGAGAGTGAAAGTAAATACACTGAGGCACTTTGGATACAATGAAAGGATACAGGAAGAGTACAAAGATGTATGGGAATGAGATTGAGGGGAAAGGTTAGAGAGTGAGCCCACCAGCCAGTTAGATGTACAGGGTAAAAGAGAGGAGGAGGAGGAATGTGAGTGGAAGGGGAAAGCTTAAAAATATTGGAGGAAGTGATGGAAAAGTGAGAAATGGAGATTATTCTGCCATGGCCATCCATTAAGAGAGCTCCTGGAAGGAGTGTGGCATCAGAGCAACAGACTGACAGACAGACAGTTAGAGACTTACACCTGACACAACGTTGGGTAGATTGGTGGTAGTAGCTGTAGGCACCTGAGTGGCAGGGTAACTTGTTGCTGTTGATGTCAGATCTGGAGCAGCACCGGACTGTGACATGGTTGGTGGTGCTGGGGTGCTACTTGGGGCTGCTAGTGAGGTGTTGTTCCCCGCTGTTTCACCTCCCTGCTTCCCTCCCGCTGGCTGGGGTGTCAAGGGTGACCACTGTGAGGCAGCAGGTGAGGTGAGTTCAATGCCAGAAAGAAGATCCAAGTTTGAGATTCCCGTGGAGGCTGTGGGAACCGTAGAGGCGGTTGTTGTAGTGGTGGCAGCAGCAGTAGAGGCAGGGGTGGTAGTGGCTGATGGAGTGATGGTAGTAGAAGTGGTGGCAACAGCAGCTTGTGTACTCTGTGTGGGTTGCTGAGGGTACTGCTGCTGTGTGGACTGTGGTGGTTGTGGTTGCTGTGCATACTGATGTGGAGTGGTTTGTGGGTACTGCTGTGGATACTGTTGCTGTTGAGGATATTGTTGCTGTGGCTGTGTAGGTCTTTGTTGCTGTGCTTGCTGATACTGCTGCTGGTCACCAGTACCATACTGTGCCCACATCATTGACTGATTATATCCTTGAGCATATTGAGAGTACTGCCCAGGAATCTGGCTAATGCTTGTCACAGCAGCACCAGCAGTGGTGGTGGTGGTGGCGGTTGGTGCTGTGTTGCTACTGGACTGATATGTACCTGACATACTGGTGTTTGTAGGAGCTCTTCCTCCTCCAGCCTGACTCACACTAGTTGAACCTATACCAGCCTGAGGATAATTTGAATACATGTTCCACTTAGCACTGGGTCCACCAGCCCGTGAAGTTGGTACTCCAGTATCGGGAGATATAGAAGACTGACCCACAGCATTGGCACCAGAGTACATGCCCGAAGATAAGCCGCTCCCTTGGCTAGGATGTGTAGGTGTAGCCTGAGTGGTAGAAGTTGGTTCTTTAGAAGCATTATTCTGGTTAGTGTATCCATTCTGATTGCCATGTACACTCCCAGATGGACTCATGGTATCTGGTCTATAGTTTGCAGAATACAATGATCCTGCCTGACTATACATGGAAGAAACTGAGTTAACAGCAGGTGTGGGAGGAAATTGGTAGGGATACTGTGGGAATGAGGCCTGTGAAGTCGTTGCAGCAGACAAAGCAGTGGCAGGTACACTAGCCGATGTGGTGGAAGCAGTAGCACCTGGATGTTGCTGCTGCTGTTGTTGGTGATAGTAGCCATAATAACCCTGAGCAGCACCAGCAGTATGAGATGTTTGGTTAGTTCCTCCTGTATTAGCCATAGCACCAGCCTGACTAATGTTTGTATATGTGTGAGCACCATAACCACTCGAAGCAACAGCACCACCACCAGCACTATACCCTGTCTGTGCCTGGTGCTGAGGTGATGCTTGTTGTCCAGTGTGGTGTGGTGACCCCTGGCTAACACCTGCACCCCCTGGGCCTGAGGGGGTCATACCAGCCACATTCTGGTACCCATAATAAGGATACTGACCACTGTATCCACCATAAGGAGTCTGATGCTGAGTACTGGTTCCACTTGCTGTATAGTTACTGGGTAGAGCGGCAGTGGTGGTGGCAGCAACTGACTGAGGTGTGGTGGTTGCTGAAGGGGCACTTGCTGAGGGTACATTGGAGCTCTGAGGTGTGGGGTATGTTGCTGAACTAGTGGCACCTGGGTAAGCAGATATGGCAGCCTGGTGAGGGTAGTATTGCCCACCAGGTACACCATAGGGAGTCTTGTATGGTGACCCAGACGACTGAGGGGCTGGGGATGGAGCAGAAGATGGAGCTGAAGGGTGATAGGCTGAAACCTGTCCTGCATACCCTGCCATGTAGCCTCCCTGTCCAGTACATGATGTCTGTGGGTCACTCTGCTCTGATCCCAGGGGTGCCGGTCTCATACTGGAGGAGTACGAGGCACCACTGGGGTCACTGTAGGCATATCCTGGTTGGCCCTGAGGTTGTGGGTGTGTCATGGTACCACTAAGGGCTGCCCCTGTACCCATGCCACTCCCACCCTTCATGTACTGGAGATAATCCTTTAATTTGGGTCCTGATACTGAGCTTGGGCCTGGATCTACACTAGGTGGCTGTGAGGGTAACACTGAGCCTTTAGGTATGGTGCCACCAGTGAACTTTTTGACATTAGCTGAGAGAACTTCCTCGCGTTCCTCGTCTTGCACTCGGCAGACTGACTTTACTCGGGAGGAGAGCTTGTTCACCTGACCCTCCAGCTTACGGTAAAACTCCTGGGCATCCTCGGCTTTTTTTAGGATATTGACGTAGGCATTGTATGAGGCAGTGAGGGAGGAGATCATGTCTGAGCGCTGGGCCTGGACTTGGTTGTTGAGGCGGCGGGTGGTGGCATAGGCTGCGTTGGCTTCAGAGAGGGCCTGCAAAATATTGGTCTGGGCGGCCATGTTCTGCTCCAAGTAGGACACCTGAGGGGACACAATAAGTAATGAAAATACAAAAAATAGAAAACATTTAAGAGGAACATGTACAGTATATGTGAAAGATGTACTTAATAAGATTTTGGTATTCTATTTTTTTATGCAATAATTGGAAACAGCAAATTACTTGTATTGTTATAACTGCAACTTTTTGTAACACTACAGTTTCAAAGCATCTTTATTATCAGAGACTGCAGACTGGCAGATGATGCACAAAACCTTTATGGTTGACTATGTGTAATATAAAACAAATTTTGTACCAGTTTGTCATGTTTCTTGAGTTCATTCTTGAAGAAATCTTCCATATCTTCCTGACTGGTTACAAGCTGCTTGGTGACATCATCATTGTGTATCTCAAGCCTCAGCTGGGCTTCCCATTTCTCCCTCTGCTCCTGCATCTCCCTCACTTTACCCAACAGGCGCTTTACCTCTTGTTTGGCTGCTGGATCGCCCTGACCTGTAAATAATCCACCATTCATATGGATACTAGTGATCATACAACTACTTCAACACAGTGATTCCAGGGAAGAACTCTTAAGTAAGCTTTGCATTAATCTCCCACAAATATTTCTAAAGTTCAGTAATTAAATTGCTTTAAATAACCCATATACAAAGATTTAAATCTGAAATAATATATGGTAACTAAAACACAGTATTGCTAGAAGTCTATTAAATATGCCAAAGAAAAACCTCTATTATCAAAGGGTTATAAAATGCTAACTTGGATAATATAACCTCACTAACCTTCCACACTTGCAATGGACGGTATGGCTGCAGTGAGCTGGTCGAGGGGTTTGGAGAGCAGTTCAAGGTTGGGTAGGTGTGTGGTGATGGCACGGTGGAGAGCGGTGTTGTTGTCCTGAGCGCTCTGCTGTGCCTCGCGGTACTTGCTGGCCTCACGACGCAGCTCACCCACGATCATATTGGGAGCACGCTTGCCCATTACACTCAGGAACTCCTTCTCCTTCTCCTCTTCTCCCTGTCAAGTCATAGCAGTAGTTATAATCACAGTTCACTAATCCTCATTTAATAGTTATATTTCTCCATTTCCACAAGGTGGGGATCCAAGTTTAAGTAAAGAAAAGCAAGATATATTAAACAGGAGAACACCCAGTAAATTGAACCAATAAAAAATACTAATACTAATAACCTGTTGACCACTATAAACAACATAATACATAACAAGTCAATCAAGCCATATGTATACTGAACATATACTCTTGTTATTGGATAAAATCTTCTGTGGCCTACCTCCAGTAATTGCTTGATCTCACCCAGCGTGGCATTGATGTCGTGGTAGAATCCAGATATCTTGGCCATGGTGTCAGTAAGTTTCTTGATTCCATAACTAGCGTTGAGGTCTGCACAATATTCTATTAGCTCCTGGCAGTGGAGTAAAAGTAAACATTGGATTACTACATTGGGATCTGCACAATACTCTATCAGTTCCTAGCAGTGGTGCAAAAGTAAACATTAAATTATAACCTTAGATAACTCTACATACCTGATTAAAGTATTAACAATAAACATTTAATGTCCCAAAAATATACTTGTTCCTCTCCATCAGAAAGTGTTTGCCAAGTTGTGGAATAATCTTTCAACAAAATGTTACATCCTTTGGTGTAGAACTATGTAAACTGAATACAATTATTACACAATATTCAGGAAGAAAACTTAGTACCAATGACATTCTAAAACTACTTTAATCACTGTATTAGCAAAATTATGGTATCAGTCAAGATTACTAAAAAAATTAAGATATTTTTCATTTTGTATATATTTGTCCAATACTAACTTGTGGCAGTCCTTCTGAGTCTGAATCTATGACCAGTGAATCCAGCTGCATCGACGCCAGGTATGTCTCCAGTTCATCGTTTTTCTCCTGGATGGATGAACCCATTCTTCTCAATAGCTTGGCCTTCTCTTCACTAAAAGGTAATAGTTATGATTGTAAAGTTAATACTCCATACAAAGGGAAGCCTTAATTGAAAACATTATGTTAGTATGACATCTTAAATGAGCTACAACTACAAAATAAACCTTATAACAATATCTATCTATCTATCTACAGATCTAATAACCCTATACTCTTTGGGAACTCCCTCTAAGCTGGCAGCCACGGCAGAAGTCTCCAGTTCTCGGCAAATGAGACATTTCATTTTTCGCTGCCCATTTGCCTTTCAATGACGGTAGTTTGATAAAAAAAATAACACTGATCTCCACCTTATCCTTCAACAACTGAATAAAATAAATCCACTTGAATATTTCACCAATTAGTAATTATATTATATAAAAAAAGTAATACATTTGTCCTTTAGAAATTGTTTTGTAGAGTTCCACTGACCTATACATTGACGAAGCCTGGTGTGCTTCCAAAGGCACCAACTTTATGAATATATCCTGACCCGACACCTCAGGATCATTGACGCTGAATGGGATGCCCTTCACTAGCGAGGCGCCCTTCACCTCAGGCAGTGTGGAGGTGGCAGGCACTTTCTCGTGATACACAAACTCGTTTTCCTTTTGGGCTGCTGCAAGTTTTCCGGCCATCACGTCATTGGAAAAAGTCAGGCATTCTGTTATCAGCTGTAAGGAAGGTGAGAGGAGATAACAATATTATACAGCTTCTTGAACTGTTCATTAACTATATAAACATTATCAAACATTCTATTATTATCTACAAAGGAGATCAAGGGATGTAGATATATTATACAAGAGAAAATCAGCATTACAGCATCATACTGCCATCTGGTACTTATTTTAGTATCAATTACACAAACTTATTTTAGTTTCAATTACACAAACTATGTGTGATACTGAAACATTACTTCACCTGGAACCCTAAAAAGAAGATGACATCACTATGATATGTTATTCCACCAAAACTATAGGACTATATACTGTTATTACAATTGAAATCTCAAGAAGGGACAGTGTGGAATGAAGCAGTGGATAGTAGATTTACTTCATATAGTATGAGATAAAATGCATGTCTTCTTTTTATATAATTGCAGTTATACAGTAGTAGGAATGTAGCACAAGCCATCAAGTCTAAATAACCACATGAAGTTTCCAACCTGACATGCTGTTGTTTCCTGCATACTCTGAGCTGAGGCATTCAGTCTATCAAGCTGCTCCTTGTCAGAGATCGTAATATGAAGGTACAGTTAGAAGTAATATGGAGCATTTTCATAAAGGGTAAACTTAATGAAAATTAATACACTCAAGATCTTTACGCTGTTTTTGGCTGTAGTCAAAACATAACCAACACAAAACACAAATAATAGTAGTTCTAGTTTCAATATCCTAATCATCAAGTTTCCTCTGATCTTCTATACCCTTATGAAAGAGCTCACAGATGAATCCCTCATAGGCTGAGCACTGTTATATCTTAGATTTTTGTCAAGGCAAGTGAAAGTGGAGACGACATGTATCTGACGTACCTACAATAATTTATCCAAGGTGAGCTCACTCTTAACCATTTATAACCACTACCAAAGTTAATGGGAATATACTCTGTAGGGGACAGAACTAGGGTAGGATGTAATCACAGCCCCTGACTGGCCGAGTGAAAAAGTTAATAATGTATCAATTCTTGTTGTCTTACATGTATAATTCTTAAACTCTTCAAATTACACTCACCTCTTGCTGATCAAGGTTTTTGCCAAGCTTAGTGGCTTCTGCGAGCATGTCAACTGATGCCTGGTAATAGGCTACTCGCTCCCCCATCTTTTGCTGTTCTTCCGCCTGTAGGCCTTGGTATAGCAGTGCCACCGCTCCATAGTAGGACATCTTGAACTCACAATATTTCTTCCACGTCTGTTGACACCAATGGATTAATGCAATGCAACAACCTTTATCTTTTTCTATATAGGAAGACTGGTTTTTTATTCTTACACACATACTGTACATCATGAAAGCAAATAGGCACCCAGCTGCTGAGGTGAGAGCATGAGGGACTAACCTGCATAATACAACTATCAAGTGATATGTTACCGTACCTTTAATTTCTTGGAGCCTACTATCTCGGTAATAGTTGCTTCACTTGACTTTCCTGACCACAAGGTCTTCATTGCTGCTTTCAGATACACCAAAACTTGCATGGCAACTTTAGCTGCAACATACAAAAGATAAACCACAATGAAATAACATAACCAATGTCCAAAATAATTTCAGCAAGACAGATATAATGTTAAGGAATGAAAATTCAATAACATCATTACATATTTGTAGTGTAGTCCACTTTGATGTCCAAATTCTGAGTGAATGGCCAATATTATTCCATCAAAATTAATAATGCTTAAACTATGGCATTTGATATATATGAAAATCACTGTACAACATCACTGGTATGGTATGCCAACCTTTCAAACATTGCCCAACTGACCTATAATTGTTGGTTTGCGGTTATCTGTCATACTCTTCTCCAGTATACACTCCTGAGCCTGTGCCAGAGCCACATTGTGCATAAAGGTAAGAAGGGTGGGGCTCAGGTCAGACTCCCTAGGTTGGGGATATGTCTCTCGCAAGTGCTGAAAAAACATAAATACCAACTTTATTAACTAACAGTACCAATATAAAACACAATATACCTTAATTACTAACTGGATGGTCTTGTAGTGAAATTATTGTGATGTATCAGTGAGCAATAGCTGAAATACTGGTACCCACTTAGTTTTGCCTTAAAGTTTGGATCCTGAGAGTTACAATCGATTGATGAGAAAAACCATTACAACTCTCTCATGAGTGATAGTGCTTTGAATCTCAGGATTAAATATTTTGAGGACACACTTTATGGGAAGAAAAGACTAGTGATGGGGTGAAAAATCTGAGAACCAATACTTAATTGGAATAGAAAACTGGCAATGCTAAATGGGAAACACAAGAGTGAAGGCAAGTAACTTTCCATCTCACCTGGAATGCCCACGCAGCACACTGAAAATGTGTGCAACTGATCTTCATGCCATCTGGTGTGTTCCTGGCATCCATGGCCCCAAGGTCACTGTGTAGGGCTCCAATGTTATACAAGATGCAGGCCATTTCATACTTTACGTCTGTCACATTGTACGAAACATTGGAATATATGTCGTACCTGAAACAAAACACATTCCGTACAGCTTACTGACCAAAATATTTATTTTTCAATACAAATCTATAATCTATAATCAATCTATAATATGCTATTACGAGCATAATGTAAGAATATTCTTGCTTATATGGGGGCCCTACAGTAATCATAATCTCACCAATTAAATGTTATGGCGATGGCTGGGTTTTCAGTGAGAGGGAACCTGGAGAGGAGGAAATGCAGCTGGGAGTAATACTTCTTGAGGAGGGAGCAGCCTGTGAAGTCCCGTGGAGCGTGTGTGGCGCTGGCACGAAGAGTATCCAGCTCGTGTATCTCTGCACTGTAGGCGTCGGGATCCTCATTGTAGTGGTCACGAATATACTGCAACCAAGACTGCAGTTTAGTCATAGGCACGGACATGATCAACAATAGACTAAAATTAACCTCGAATATACAATGAATAATTACTTGCATCCACCACTTCACTTTACACTCAGTTTCTCATTGAAGACCACCAGATGTTTTTCCACGCTTCTGTTATTCATTACTATATAGACTACCGGTATATCATTTACTGAGCCTGTGTTAAGGTGGAAGTGCAGTGTTGGTAAATCTGGAGCAACCGATTCCTCCAAACTATTCCAAGCAACAGAGCACCATTATGTTTGTTCATTTGGTCCTGTTTCCTGGCATACTTTGCAGGAATCATGGCACTCCAATGTAACAAAAGTGAATTACCCCCTTAATTAAAAGGATGGTGCTTAATTTCTTCATCTTATGGATCACACTAACTAAGATATACATCCCAGCAGAAACTCCATCTTTTACAAAACACATACAGTTAGGTCATTCATTACTGTCTAATCTCCTATTTACTAATCACACAAAGCATCATGAAAAATATCAGGAAATGGCAATAGAATAGTTAATTACCAAAGATCACAGTGATAAAGGATAGATCGACATTCCAGAAATTTCAACAGTCGTCTAACACAGAAAAATTTTGCAGTATCATAATTTTCAAGTCATATATATATATCATTAGTACATGTAACATTGTAAGAGTTAAAATATCATCCCTAGTCATAATTATTGGTATTCGTTACATTGTGTGAGTTAAAATATAATCCTGCGTCATTTAATAGAATTGTATCGTTCGTTATCCCAAGCCAAAAATATTATCCAAAGTGACATTAGTACTTTTATTATGACTGAGTTAAGATAAGTCTGAGTCCAACTAGTATTGTTATCATAATACTGTCTATGTCATAATGATATACCAAGTTAATAATGCTTTAGTATTTGTAAGAATATTGTGAGTTTAACTAGTATGGCCTCACGACCCAACCCAATGTCATGTGACTTAATATTAACCTTACTTACTCTCCATACATCATATATTTTACTATTATTATATAAACTGGCATAAATTCACTCACCTGTCTTAACTTTGGGCCAAATTCTACACCTTCGGCACTGGATTTAAGGTCAAAACTGAGCATAGGCAGCCGCGGCACTGCCTCCATTTTTCAATGTCAACAAGTTCCAATAATAAGATTCTGAGAAGGAAAAAGTAATATACATGAAAATCTTTTAATAGGTAAGTGTGTTTATTTAGCATAACTATGACTCACACTACGTCTAGTTTGAGATATAGTTTAATTAATCTCACTACACTGAATTATTGAAGAAAGCATTTGTTTTATAAGATTTTCCGATCTCGTGATGAGTAAGCACATCTTGACAATATAACCCCCATAACCCCAACTCACATTTTACCAACTGTAGTCGCCTTCAAACTCACACTTTGTTTTTCACACTTTTCTTATTTCGAGAGTGTTTGTATTTATATTTGTATTGTTGTGGCTGATAGCTGTTTGATTGGAGGTTCAGTTATGATGATATACACCAACTTTTCGTGTTTTACCTTAAAAAGGAAATCCTTGCTACTTTGACCCAAGGCACGTATGTAAGCCCACTTCAGTATTGTAGTTACACATCCATGCAAATTCTTCAAACCTAATCTTTATATATCTTTACTATATCTACACTCCCCCCCCCCCTTTTTCCAATCACAATCAGAACCTAATCCTCAGAAAAACATCTTGCCTACTGTACTCTTATAATCCTGTACTAACCTAACCAAGCATCTACATCATCTTTATCTTTACATTCCTTCGCACCTAATCTTCACATATCTTTACTACACTTACATTGCTACATATAATTATCAGTCAGTGCCAGCTTATTTATTTCCTAATAATTCGGATTGGTGAAAACATGTTGTATTGTATTATGACGGTGATATAAGGTGATGCACAGTGGTCATGATGAGCGATGTGTTGTTATAGGAAGCTCCAGGTATGAATGAACAAGGCATATTATTTTGGAGATAATATTTATTATAGACTGTAGAGTCATAATTCATAATGAAAATGTACAAGGGAAAATACAGTACTGTATGTATATACATTTCCACTATTTTAGTACTATAATCCTCAGACCAGTACAGAAAATACATTTGATATGAATCCTCTCATAATATTTTTGATAAAAACTTTGTTTAAATTTTGTATTTCATCTGAAATATCAAAGTTTGGTGCACTGGTACAAAGAAATTATAGACTGTACAGTATACTGTAATGTACTGTACTTGTAATTTACATACAAATGTACAGAAACATTACATAAATTATGAAAAAAATATCACCTGTACTAAAGTTCATATCACACTAGAACAAAAATCTAATTACTGTAGGCCTATACAAACAATTATGGTACCGTATTCAGAACAGAAAAACATTCAGCAACAAAGTGAAGAAACCAAAGAATGGTGGAGACATTTACGACTGCATCATCACACAGGTATTAATTTCATTTTATAACAACTCAGCTTCACACCAGTAAGATTTTTGATCTCGATATCATCTCAGATCAGCATCACACACCAAAGAGTTCCTTGTTAAAGTGGCAAAAGAATAAGTGCATAAATAAGACTGCTACAATGAATAAAAACTGTGTACAGTCTTTAGAGATCATACTCCCTTAAGAGTAGACTGACACAAACATACAAAATACATTAACATGAGCTGCTGGTAGGTTACCTGTTTGTGTCCACATTTCCTTGACCCCTTAAACACAACAGACAGCGTATTGTAACAATGTTTCTTGTCAAAAGATTACCGCCTGCCCCAAAGGTGTACAGTAGAACCCTATGGACTGGAGGTTTCCTATATCGTGTGGCATTAGATAAAAGACAACTGCTAAATTATGTTATTCTGATGAAGGTGTTATGAGGGTAAGATGTACCCAGCAAATTGGAAACTATCAATTCCACCAAACTTCACTATGAAACAGACTACTGTACTTCAATAAAGGTCTGTTTTATAGCAGAAGTTGAGGGAATCACTAGCATTCAACTGACCAAGAGCATCTAACCACTTTAAGGAGATGAGACACTGGGTGATAAACGATTAGACAAATATACAATTCAAGTTTATCACATCTCAGTCCAAAAATACACCCATCTCATCATCAGAATCATCCCAAAAGTCATCTTCCTCTGCCATACCCATAAACAGCTGATTGAAGCAGGGGGAATTGCGGTCGTTGTAGTGGCTGTAGGGATGACAACGGTTTAGGATGCACATACACAACCAACAGAAGAGAATGCTGCATCGCTGGCACGTCATTTTGTTGCAACCATCAATCTTCTGTAAATGAAATGAGTCGGCATCACCATCAAGACTTTATTTCCTTGTATCTTAAGACCTAAAAATTAAAGGACAGATTGATAAACAGAGTACCTGACACCTGGTAAAAACTTACTGAGCAACTCACCTCTATCTTAGCCATACACTTTGGACATTTCTTTGAGTTTTCCTCCAGGTAGTTCATGGAGAGGTATTCATCCCTCAGTAAGCACAGGTATTTTTTGCCATACTGTTCCTCCAGTCGCTGTTTGTCCTCTTGCTCTCCATTTATGTATATTTCCATGATCTTCTTCGATTCACTGTGCTTCAAGCGGCAAGGATCTACCCCGTGCCAACCAAACCTGAAGGAAATAGGAGCATAACTAAGGATGGGAAACATCAGCTCTTTTCTTTACTGATGACACTCTTGATTGGAAATTAGAAGGAGAAGCAGCCAGTTTTGGTGAAGGAGTTTGGGAGTCTGTGGTCAAAAATCTCCCAGTTTTCTATTACTACTACTACTTTCAGTTGGTAGAAAGGCACTAACCTGCAGATTCCACAAAACACAAATTTACACGATGGGCACTGTCCTTGTCCCTCTTCTATAGTGGCTGGATACTGGCAGTGAATGCGAGGGCAGGGCTGTATGTCCCCCATGGCAGAGAGGGTTGAGTTCAGCAGCATCTCATCCCATCGCTTGTACAGATCTTCAGGGACCAGCTCCTGCACCTGGAATGATCACCATTATTAAACATGGTGGGAGAGAACTGTCTCTATGAGAAAGAGTAGATATCAATAAGGAGTTTGTTACTCAAATTGGCCTATTAAAAACATGATGAAAAAATATAATTCCATGGATATAAAGGAGCACTTAGAATTACATTACATTATTTGTATCATATAGCTCCATGGCTAATGATACGTTTTGTTTAGGGTATTCAGTATCTAATAAATAGCCTTGACTCACCTGTTTGGGGTTGGCCTCAGACTCACAGTTATCTTCAGGGCATCGCAGAAGCTTGATGTTTCCCTCACTGATTTGGACTGAGAAATAGGAGGCCATACAGTCTTTGCAGTACACATGCCTACATGGCCAGAATTCTATACAGTTTTGCCCGAGTTTGTCAATGAAACAGACTTTACACTCAAATGTTTTGACCCCAAACACTTGTTTCCTCATTTCCTCATCATAATCTCTGAGGAGCCTGAGAATGTTAGTCTTAGGACCAATGTCCTGAATGGCTCGGCTGTCAAAGTTGAGACTGTTATGCCGAGACAGAGTCAAGGTGGAGGAGGCACCGGCACTTTCACCACTACTGCTAACACCACAACTAACACTAGTATCACAATTGTTTTTCCCAGAGTGATTGGTAGCACCACTGGATTCATCACTCATGTCCCCCACCACAAGGCCACTGGTATTGCTTGCTCCGCTGGACAGACGCAATGGCTTTATGTTTTCCAGGTCGAGGGTGTCAGTGAACCCCAACTGAGCCAAACTCTCATCCTTGAGGAACTGAACCCACGTGAACATGACAACCGAGCCCTCGTTATCTGTCCACAGGGTATCCAGCTGCTGGCACAGCTGGGTCAGCTGTAAATATATATCATAATGTTACAAAGGTATCTTGCCTCTTTATACTTTATTAATCAATCAATCATTAAAAATAGTATATTCTGATCCCTTACTCCCTCCTGAAAACTTTGTAATAAGGTGTTACAATGGCCATAACCATCAATGTTCCTTTATTTATTCACATTCTTTTATTTTCTCATTTATTCTTTTTCCTCTTCCAGCCCTTATTCCAACCTACTGTTCTACTCATCTATCCTACACCTCCTGTTGTCAGTCAATCCATTCAAGCTCTACCAGCACCCATCCAAACAAAAGTTTTTATCAATTACTTTACCTGGGATCTATTGAGCCATTTACAAGAGATAGTGAAGTTGGGTGGTTGTTCAGAAGGGTATGTGGGTGGATAAGTGAAATGGAGGTAGATAGGGGGAAGATGTTCTACTGTAGTTCTCTGCTCCAGCACTGTACCTGAAAATCATACGTATAAGCAACAGTAATTACATGGTTATCAGCAAGGGTTCCCAATCTACTGTATCATACTTTATTTTGGAGGAGTGCCAGAAATTGAATTATCATCACCATAAATACCTAATTATGATACAAAACTTACCATTTTCATCTGTGTGTCTGGAAAGTATGGAAAACTCCTGAGGCAAATCAAGGGAGATAGCCAGTTCTCCCCCTCGACTCTCATTGTATGGGTCTGCCTGGTCACCTTCCTGTCCTTGTACTGATGTGAAGGATTCCTCATAGATACTGGCTAAGGCAAGCAATTCATCATCTTGTTCCTCAGAGTCAAGAGACATGCTCCTTAATCTTTCTGAAATCGTAAAATGGGACAGTCAGACTACATTACCAAAGTATATTAAATCACTGTGCTGACTATGACGACACATACCCGTCAAGTAAGTTAGGATGGTTGGTTACAAATCCCTATCAATCACTAGCATAATACTCTTTTACAAACCTATTCTTTACACATCTTCCCTACAATCACACATTACAATAACTGAGATTTTTATGAAGTAAGCTACACATCTATTACCAACAATAAATTTCCCAACAATCCATCAATGTTGACTTTTATTTTATCAATCATAATATAGGACTAGATATGGTAGGTTTTCCCCGACGTTATGTATATATATATATTGCAAATATTTCACAAGAATGGAAAATGAAGCTTGCACATGTACCAACGGTCACAATATATCTTTCAAAAATCCACATGTAATTATATAACTCGTGTGAAATAAAGTGAATAGTAGGTCACTCAATAACGACTACAAAACAACTACGTATCTAATCAACGTATCTAGAATTAATATGGTCAACGAAAACATATGTAACACTATAAATTCTACTCATATATAGTGTAAACAAGTTGTATTTACCCGGGAGGACAGGACACGTTGCCTTCTTATGGGTATTTATTATGAGGAGCAGCAGCAGTCACCACCACCACCACTACAATCCAATGTTTACAGTCACCACTACGAGCCTATAACAATATTTTCATCCAGTGTTGCAACTATATAATATTTTCATTTTAATTATTTCCTGTATATATATTTTCACTATAATTATTTCCTATATATGTTGTTGTTGCATAGGGTTGGGTTACAGTATATATGTCTGGTAATAACTTTTGAAATAATTATAATTTTTCCTGTATATGTTGTTGTTGCATAGGGTTGGGTTATATATGTCTGGTAATATCTTTTGAAATAATTTGTTATATGTGTTACTATTTTCATTATAATTATTTCCAGGTAATATTATTCTACTGCAACTACAGTAATACTTTCATTATAATTATTTCCTGTATATGTTGTTGCATAGGGTTGGGTTATATATGTCTGGTAATATCTTTTGAAATAAATTGTTATATGTGTTACTACTCTTATTATAATTATTTCCTGTATATGTTGTTGCATAGGGTTGGGTTATATATGTCTGGTAATATCTTTTGAAATAATTTGTTATATGTGTTACTATTTTCATTATAATTATTTCCAGGTAATATTATTCTACTGCAACTACAGTAATACTTTCATTATAATTATTTCCTGTATATGTTGTTGCATAGGGTTGGGTTATATATGTCTGGTAATATCTTTTGAAATAAATTGTTATATGTGTTACTACTCTTATTATAATTATTTCCTGTATATGTTGTTGTTGCATAGGGTTAGGTTATATATGTCTGCCAGTGGTAATATTACTCATCTTTTGAATTACTATCTTATGTGTTGCACAAAGTTTTCCCCGGTCAAGTATTATTATGTTCCTTGCCGCATCTTCTGTAACGTATATTTAACTTCATTTGCATAGGTTTACTTACTAATAACGGCCAAATATTTCATCAGGATAATAATTACATCATTACAGTTTCATTGCCTACTTTAATTTAGAGCTATTTACAGACTATATGCAGTTTCCTCTTTTCCACTTCCATTCTCCACTCACATCTCTTCAACAAGAATAATATTTTCACCACGTTACATAATTATAATGCTACACTAGAATCAGATGTGGCAATTAAATCCATACCAGCCACTAGTAGAACACACCCAGACTACATTAATTAAGAGTTTTATTTTTTATATCTCCACCCATTAGGCCTATACTTGTAATGATTAAAGACGATAAACGGATAAATCCAACTCGATGACATTATTAATTATGGAACCCAGTGGTGGTCAGAAATATTGGAGATAATTAAATGAGTACTTCAAACATTCACACCAAACACCATCTTAATTAAGGGGGTGCGGGAGTAGGGGGTTGGGGGGGTGCGGGAATAGGGGGGCAGGCTTGGAGTGAGTAGAAAGCCTGTCCCGTATTCCCGCACCCCCTCCTCCCCCCCAAGCCTGTCCCCCTACTCCCACACACCCCAAAACCCCTTAACCCCCCCCCCCAAGCCTGTCCCCTATTCCCGCACCCCCTCCCCTCCCCCCCCCAAGCCTGTCCCCCTACTCCCACACACCCCAAAACCCCTTAACCCCCCCCCCAAGCCTGTCCCCCTATTCCCGCACCCCCTTAATTCATATACCTAAGTGGAGGTACGATATATACATACATATTAAAATGAGGGCAAGTAAGTGGGACAGGTGTTAGGAATGTGTGTGTAGGTTATGTGGGATTGTGGGTGTGTGAATGGTGTGCGGTAGTAAATAGGGAATGTGTGAGTGTGTGGGTGTGTGAGAGTGTGGGTGTGTGTGAGTGTGGGTGTGTGTGAGAGTGTGGGTGTGTGTGAGAGTGTGGGTGTGTGTGAGAGGGTGGGTGTGGGTGAGAGTGTGGGTGGGTGTGAGAGTGTGGGTGTGTGTGAGAGGGTGGGTGTGTGTGAGTGTGTGGGTGGGTGTGAGTGTGCGGGTGGGTGTGAGTGTGTGGGTGGGTGTGAGAGTGCGGGTGTGTGTGAGAGTGTGGGTGGGTGTGAGAGTGTGTTAGCGAAGATCAATTACTGTAGTTTGGGGTGTGGGAGTTATAAAGGGTGAGCGATGCGTGAGGGGAAAGAGACTGGTGTATGTGTGAGTCTGTGAGAGTAGGCTGAGGAGTAGGGTGGGTGTGAGTGACGGTGTAGCTGCTCTCTCCTGATAGTGACGTGTATAAATAAGGTGTCAATCACTCACTCGTCATCTAGTGGGGCAGAAGAGAAGCTACGGTAACATCATCATCATCACGAAGCTCCACTGTCTCATCTGGTGCGACACCCAATAATCTCGGACTACTAACAGCCTACAGTCCCGAGGTTGAAAAAAAAAAAAAAAGAAAGAAAAAAAAAAAAAAGTGGGTTTGAGAGAGCAGGGTGTGTGTATGAGACCCATGAAGGCGGCCACAGAATATCCACCAATCAAAACTAAGTGATTTAATGACCCAGTGTTATAAGAATAATGTCAATTTTATTCATCTTTTATCAAGGGTCTACTTTACTAGGAATGCGGTAAAGGAAACGCAGCATCAAATAGTGTTTACGTTTACTATTTCACAATAGTATTATACACAGGTGCATAATTAAAATATAATATGATTTGGTAAAACTAGTCCATTCAAACACATTCGATACTACGTCAGTACATGAAAACCCATATGATGATGAGCTACTAGGCTACCATCTCAAAATAATATATCACAAAATATGGCTCATATTATAAATAATCACCACTTTTAAATACAATGCCAAATAATATAATGGGTAAGAACTGTGAACACTTGCCATACTATATATTGTAGTCAATTCCTGCTTCACCCACTGTATAGAACTCACCATTGTATGCAAGAACATCTGTGGTGTTGGCGATGGTGTGGTACTGGTACGATGGCTCTGTAGTGTGTCACTGGAGTCGTCATGCCAGTTCCACGCCATCGTATGCACCATGAACATTCTTGCATACGGCTCTCACTACTACGGATGTTTTGAAAACAAACCAATTTCATAAATCTTGAAAAAACACCAGATGAGATAATTCAACACAAATGGAGTTTACCCAGACAAACTGTTTAAATATTGTTGACCACATGACATTACAGTATTGCTATGTTGGGTATAAATATGAAAGTGTATAATTAGCATGTACTGAAATGTCTGGTGGGTATAATACAGTATAGTACTGTTAAGGGGAATAATTTTTTGCTGGATTATTGAATCCTCCAAACTATGTCATGAAACAGATCCCCTATTGGTAGTAACATTAAGTTGATATGTTTCTTGGCATAGCTTGGAGGAATCAGTAGCCCTCAAATTTACCACAACAAGTGATACATTCTCCTTAATAATTATGACAGCCATCAAACAGTGTCCTGATTTATCTCATTTGTTTAGCAATATCTATATTAGACCAAACTATATTATTCCGATTACATACATAGTACAGCTGCAACTTTTGGAAGACAGTTAAAGAAGGAAAGTCTCTTGTCAACTCTTATCTCTACAAGAACTCAGTGCCTCAGTGGCTAATCCTTTATTTCTAGTCCCTTTGAAATGTTGGCAGTGAAGTAAAGTGGTACTGATCAGTATATCTATCCAAACTGTATACCCTCGATATACAATGAAAAAATACAGGTACTATCGAAGACAAAACTCGTGTCGTGAAATCTGATGAAAATATATGGTAGAGAGCTAACCATACTGAACATGAATGTTACTGTGGTGGGGTTTTCATTATGTTTCACAAATTATATTAAATAATTGGACAAGACAGTGACACAAGTTTTGTCTTTGATAGTACTGTACCTACTTCTATCCACCACTTCATATTACACTAAGTACAGTAATTCAATGAAGACCACCAACTGTTTTCCCAGGCTTCTATTATTCATTACTGTAGAAACTAAGTGATCTGCTTGACCTGTGGTAAAAGGATGGTGCTAAATTTAATAATCTTTTAATAATGGCCTTCTGTACTCAGTTTTCACACTGGATAGTCTGCATAACTCCACTCCATCCTTCCATCCATCCCAAGTGACATAGATATTTTGGATGTCAACTGTGTCCTTCCTACCCATACCATACCATGTGTTACTATGATAATAAGGGCTGTAGACAAGAACATATTGCCGGGTCTCGATGTCCGGGGTACGACGGCCATATAAAATGTATGGGCTTCGTACCCCAAGCATCGGGCATCGGGACCAGACGATATGTTCTTGTCTACGGTCCTTAGTCCTAGGATCGTATACAAGGTTATCCATGGTGTTGACGATGGCACTGTATTGCATCTAGGGAGTTAGGGAGTCATCGTATTGTTACCACGCCACCGTCAACACCATGAATGTTCTTGCATACAACCCCTACTCTGATGGAGAAAATATATGTTAAGTTGTACAGTTGAGCAAGTAGAAAGCGCAAGAAAAAAAATTTGGCCGTATATGGCAACAAGTGACAGTTGTTTGTAGTATAATCCCTCGTATATTTATGAATGAATAACTGAGAATCCAAAGCCAATGTAAGGTGGAACGTGACTGGCTGAACTTTGAGTGGTGGTGAACATGTTGACATATACAGCCTGATTTTTCTTACATTTTCTACTTGCTCAACTGTACATAATCATTTAACACAACAAATTTTCAGCATTTTTTAGGCCAACAGCTGTATTACTTTCTTGTTAGATAAATAATAATGGGTTACAACACTAAAAACATCCTACTTCTCAAGGATTCATTTTAGTGGGAAACATAACTTAGCAATATTAATACTGTACTGTAATCCAATTATGACATTAATTAATAAGACTGTTATTGTAAGGGAAGATTATCCTCTTGATGAATTGGAAGGCTACTAAAACACCTAAACCATACCAGGAAACATATGACCTCAATGTTAATAATAATAATAATAATAATAATAATAATAACAATAATAATAATAGTTCTGTTTTGTAGCCCTGCAATTCAATCCAACACAAAATTTTCCCCTTCAACCCATAAGTATATTCCACCTGGACAGTTAACCAATAGTGACTGTATAAGCAATAACACTGTGGGAATAGCAGTTCCTTCTTTCCTCTACATAATTACAGACGACCCCTGATTAAACACAGACTTCTACATACATCCCATCTCTTTATCCCCTCACCCCCCCCCCCCCCAACACCCACCCACACACACACACATACAATACATGCAGGTCACAATTTCCAAAGTGTTATCCAGCTGGTGGTTGGGTGTATATCGTCATCCTCATAAACAAATTACTAAAATAATTTTTCATTGATTTTTGACTTAATCACATCTTATGAAAATAAAATAAATAAATAGAAAAAATTACTTGGTCAGTTTATTTATGAAAGTGACGATATGAATGCATCAGATTAAGTATTTGTGTTTTTAATGCTCGGGAACTATCCACTCATTCTTGAGATGTGTCATGTGATGCATGTGTGAACTCATCAGTAAAGTCAGAAAGTACTTTAATTCTCATAAATATTAGCATTTATATATAAAATACAGAGTCACATTAACTTATAGAACCATAAATAATAGCATAAAAAAGAAGTCCTGTATATATGAAGTTCCAATGGTTTTACAAACATATCAAAAACACATTTACCATTTATATTTACATAAAAATTATCACCTACTGTATACAGTATAGAGTTCAGGCAGTTTGTACAGGAAATAATTAGCTCTGGCTTTACACAGATAAAGATTTATACACACGAATCTTCCTTGTACAGTTACGGCACATAGTCCTTGACCAGACTATGTGCCAAGACTGTACAAGTTTCAATGTGTGTGTGTGACTGATGGTCGTATGCAAGAAGAACATTGGTGGTGTTGACGAATGGTGTTGTAATGGTACTATGGCTGTGTAGTGTGTCTATGGAGTCATCGTACCAGTACCACACCATCGTATACACCACCAATGCCCTTGCATATGACCCTAAATCCTTCCCGTCAACTAAACACCACAATAAAAGATTTTGGAGTAAAGTGGGTATAGCATATGAGCACATTTTCTTCCATCCTCTGGTGGTCATATTAAGGTTTCATCCATCCTCCATCTTGTCTAGTACAGCAAGACCATTTCTTTTACATTGAATATTTGACACTCACAATTTGGGGTTACTGCACCAATCTACAATACATAAGAAAACTGTACATTCCTAGATTAGTTAGTTTTGGTATATTTCAGGCTACCGATTCCTCCAAACTGTTTGTCAAAACAGTTTTCTATAATGAGGGAAGTCTTGTGTGGCACAGTTTGGAGGAATATGTAGGCATCAACAATATACCAACGATATCATACCCTCCAAAGCCTTATTTATAATCTGTACACCAACTATGGATTCCTACAGTATATTGCAACTGGCCAACTTAATTAAGGGGAAAGTTTTGTGTTGGTAAATCTGGAGCAACTGAATCCTCCAAAATTATTCCAAGCAATAGAACACCATTATTTTTGCTCTTCTGTTCCTGTTTTCCAGCATACTTTGGAGGAATCAAGGCACTTCAATGTACCAAAAAAGTATTACCACCTTAAGGGACCCTGTGATGTAGTCAGAAAATTGGAGGTTAGCGAGTCCTTCAAACAAACATTGCCACGAAACACGACCAATATTGAAGGAGCTTGTTTCATGGCATAGTCGGGAGGAATCAGAAGCCACCAAGTCTCATACACGATCACAGGGTCCTTAAGGGGAGATTCTCTTGACAAATTGGAAGGCTACTGATTCCCCCTAACTATGACCAGAAAACAGACACCCTTAATGGTACTAATTAAATCTGTTTCTTGACATAGTTTTGAGGAATCAGAAACCTTCCAATTCACCAACAAAAGAATCCTCCTTTAATTATAATACAGTAATTCCACACAATCACAATAATTTCTGTCACTGTCCATTATTTTGAGTTTCTTTGTAAATAACTATTATCTAGGTCCAATATGTACATTAAGGGACCCTGTGATGTAGTCAGAAAATTGGAGATAAATGAGTTCTTCAATTATTGCCACGAAACACCACCCATATGGAAGGAGCTTGTTTCATGGCATGGTCAGGAGGAAACAGCAGAAGCCTCCAATTTTCATACAGCATCACAGGATCCTTAAGAATATTACAGGCAATACAGTAAGTTAGTAGATCTGCAACAAACCAATTCATCACAACAAACCAATTCTAATATAAACGCGAGTATGTCTTCCCAAACTTAAAAAGAATCTCTAATCCATCTAAACCTATAACTGGCTTCTCAAAAAAAAAATAAGAAGAAAATAAAAATGAATACACAATAATAATAATAATAAAAATAAACAAACAATAATAATAATAATAATAAAAATAAATACACAATAATAATAATAATAATAATAAAAAAAAAAATAAACAAACAATAATAATAATAATAATAAAAATAATAGTAAAAATAATAAATCTATCCTTTTACAAGACTAAAATTTCTTGACTTACTGCTCCTAATTCGTTTTTCCATGTCTCTCCTTTCATGTCACATCACACAAATTTTCCTACAGTACCTTTTTATGCCCAGGACTTGCCCTGTAGAGTACTGTAAATTAATCATCCTATTATGCTTTATATCTCTTGCCAAATTAATCACATTCCCCTCATCACATCATCTATCTTATCCTTCTCTTCTCACATCTTTCTTACCCATTTATCACATCCTGCCCTTCACACATCTTTCTTACATATCTATCACATTATTTCCTTCTCACATCTTTCTTAACCATTTATTACATTCTTCTCTTCACACATCTTTCTTACATATCTATCACATTATTTCCTTCTCACATCTTTCTTAACCATTTATTACATTCTTCTCTTCACACATCTTTCTTACATATCCATCACATTATTTCCTTCTCGTATCTTTCTTACTTCTCTATCACATTTTTCTCTTCACACAATATTTTCCTTATCTACAGTATTTATCACAACCTTTCCTTTACATCATACCAATCGTACCTTAACCTCGCATCACATCACCATTTTCCTAACCATTCATAATTATCCACCCCAACACACAAAACACATACTTTCCTTGCCATTCCTTACTCCCTACTAGAACACATCATCCTTTAACAGCAGCTACTATCCCTTTTATACTCCTTCCCAGTGTTACCAGAATATACTACTAACACCACCTTACATCCTACCACTACCAAAGTGATAAATAAATATACCCTAAATATTAAACACCTACTTTGAGTGTGATATTATTAAACTACTACTTTGAGGAAAAGTTCTCTTCGTTGCTCATTTCCCATTATTCTGCATGAAAATTTATTGATGAAATGCCTTTTCATCGAAGAGTATACAGTTTGAATAATATTAAATACCCCCCCTAAGTCTTATTACATCTTCTCTCCAGGATCTCTGCTAAGATTGCCAAGTTGGTTTAACAGTCCAGTGTTAATTTCCATCATTTATGATTACTGTACTGTAGTTTGTTACACGCTAGACTCAAGGGAACTTTTATCATCTTGGCAAATTGGAGGTTTACTGATTCCTTCAAACTATGCTTCAAAACAGATCTCCTAATCATATGATGAGGTAGTCTGTTTCCCAGTCTAGTTTGGAGGAATCAGTACACCTCCAATTTGATGTAAAAGAGCTGACCCTCTTTAAGAGTAATGAACTGTGTGTTTGTGTTCATTGTTCACTCACTTTCATATTTTTACACTAAAGGCTGCATCATTTACCAAATTATATTGACTACAGGTATGGTACCCCTCAAGGTTAAAATTATACTGTATTATGACATGGGTAAATATATTTACAAATAAATTTGACTAGCAACCTGTATGCAGACCATGTTATACAAAAAGTCATCAGAATAGCACAGTAGTGATGTTCTCTTTATACATCTTTATTACAGTCCTTCCATCTGTCTGCATCTTACTACAACAAACACTTCAGTATTTACTTATACCAGACAGTTTAGTCCCACATTCACCATCACCATTACAAAGTTTAGTAACCAAAATCAACATCACTCTTGCCATCATAATACTTTCAATATAAAAACATTATACCAGCTAAGAACATCAATTTTTTTACAGTTATGTCCCTACCCTTACATCAATCCATTAACCTGTACAGTACAATGATTGCTTCTCCACGCGATACTCTGTTAAAATTAAGGAGTAATTCATCTACCTTTTGTCAGTACTGGACAGTGCAGCACATCTAGAACTGCCCGGTTTCAAAAAATTTTCTGCACATTCAGCACACAAAAAGTTTACAATGTACACTTAATTTTTAAAAGTATTGTCTTAAATATTACCAAGTTTCAAATAAAAAAAAAGCCTTCCAGTATCCTATTCGAATCACATATGAATGTCTCAGTCACACACCATCCAACACACTCACCAAGGTCCAGGATCAGTAGGACACACACACATACACACACACACACACACTTTCTAAATCCCTGCTATGTACAGTGTGAATATTTAGGATTTTGGGTGCCTCTCACATCTGTGTAGTTGCAGTCATAAGTTGTGTTCTACTCCTCTCTCAATAACTTCAAATGCTAAAAAATAAATGTTGAAACTTTGGGTTCCGTGTTATGGAAATTTATTATAATGATTTACGAGCATGACAATACATACACTATAGTAATTATGGTGGAGGAGGGAATAAACTTAATGATTGCAATTGCACTACTGATGGCATAATATTTAGTTAATGAGATCCATCCAGTATCACTTTATCAAATATCATAAGAGAAAAACTGCAAGAACTTATTGTTTCATTTTGTCTTCAATGATGACTGTTTTTTTTTTTATCTTTCAGTAGAAGAGATCCGACACAAATAAATTGGAAGTAGAACATTGCAAGTCAAGATAGTCTAAAGTTGTGTTGCCTCTCAGTATGAAAGATGACGAGTGATAAGCATATATACAAACCATATACCTGTATATTCTCCAAATATTCACCCTGGCCTGTTCTGTCTGTCTCTCTTACTATTTCTCATTCCTTCTGGGTAGCTGACGAGATCGCTCAATTGGGTGGCACAACAAGGAAGACTACAGACGGTTGGAATGTTGGCTCGGGGATACTTGCCCGTGAGCCAGCAGTCCCCTCATCTGTCGCCTTCAAAGAAACAGATCTCACTATCACCCTGACTCCCATTTGGGAGTCCGAGCATCTGCGCAGCTTAGGTCAACCAGACTCGGGACTGCTCGGCCAGACAGTCTGGGGAACTACAACAACTCCTCCAAATACTTTAGTCCAAATTTCATTTAATAAATTACTACCGTATATAATATCCACATTACACTTCATTTCTTCACTCATACCTCTTCAAAATTTGCTACTGGTGCTGTATTATATAGTTACCAATAATGTTCAAATTTCGTGCTATTTACAAATAAAAAAGTTCTTGTAAAAATATTCTTAAGACTTCACATCCAAAGACTCTTTAAATTTAGTTCACATTATAAAATACTTCTTGTGAAAATATACTTCATCCTGGATTTCCGATGGATCACAGAGTAACATAAGTTCTGGGATACAATACAGTGGTTTGGAAACTTTTTTCTCGTCTTTTGTTGTTGGTGATAGGCAAACATTTCTCCCTGCACAAGTTGACAAATTTAATGAGCACATACATATATATTAAGTCAAGGATCTACCACACTCCTTCCTGAAACTAGGGACAGTAGGTAAAAAATTTTATATACAGTACGAGGTAAGGACAATGACTGGTTGATTCTAAAGAAGTTTATGGAACCATCACTCCAATTACCGGCATTGAATTAACCCAAGAATTTTTTTACACAGCCCTAACTCATACATCATGACATCATCACTAACACACATGACCACACCACTACAATCCCACAGAGTATTATCCAATCCAAATATTTCCCCCCAGTTAAATGTTTAGATATACACTACATGTATATCTTCCAGCACATTATCTGAATACGATCAATTGTAACTAAACTAAAAACTTCGCTAAGAAAAAAAAAGAGCTCACCCTTGTTATTCCAGCACCAATATTTATCTCTGAGAAACTCTTCCCCCATTTCCTCTTCTCTGTAAATCCCTTCCCTTCAATCCCCCAAATATTTTAGTGACAGCTTAGAAGGTAACTCCAATCAGGTACAAACAGGCTGCGTGCACTGACTACTGGGTAAAAAGTACACATGAGCAAAGTACTGACAACTAATGAGAGAACAGGAGCCTAGACAAGCAATGAATGCCAATCACACACAACTGAACAACACATCCTCATTCTGCAACAACTTGTCTTTTTAAGATTTAAGATAATTTCAGTGTTTGTTTCATTTGTAGATAAAATACATCAGTAGTGACCAACTGTTATTATGTCTGGAGATGTTTGTGTATTGCTGCACAATCAAGGTAATAATATGCTGTAGCCTCTTCTATCTATTGGTAATAAGTGATAAGGAACTCTTTGGTTTGCATTACAATATAAATTCAGAGATATATGGCCTCGTCAAGGCATTTCTACCTTTTTACAACACTAGTGATGGCAATGTTTTATCAAAGAACACATTAAAATTGTATAACTGCATAACTTTATACATTACTGTATATTGCACATCAGTTACAATTTACAAATATTGAATTCATGCTACAGAGTATAATATGAACTGACTTAGAATACAAGAGATAAATTAATATGGAGTTAGACTTTCCAAAGACAAGCTGCAGAATGAGAATATTGTTCAACACTTCTACTAAAAAATATCCAATCTGTATATCAGTTCTATCTACAAAAAGACAATTTGTGAGTACATGTACTGTACAATACTAATGGAGCATTTAACATGGATCTTGAAAACATCTCTGAGGTGTACAAATTACAGTTACCTGGTTGATATCATAAGCTCCCATACCGACATAATTTAAACTACAAAAAATGATCAGTAATACTATACATTACATGGGCAGTGACTCACTATCATTGTGTTTAGGCATTATTTTAGTCTATAGTCACATAACACACAGTACAATATAAAATGAAGTTAATGAACTGTATGTTATAAGCACAGGTAGGTTAAAATCTTATGCACATTTCCTTCACAAGTCAGTTCAATAATTGGTTGACTGTTGGATTACCGGTAGTTTTTGTTTGCTTCTCACTGAACAGAAGAGACTCAAGTGGGTATATGACAAACTTGTGTTCCAGAGACATGAATGAGTAATGGAAAAAGAGACAAATATACTGTACACACTCAACTCAGCAATTAAACTGACTGCTGGTGGCAAGATATGGACACAGCTTTTTAATCTTACTGTACCTACTTAAATTTTCTGTAATTCTAACCCTGTGATCTAGTAAATGATTATTAATCACAACTATGCAATGTAATTTTCTAAAAATGCTGTACAACTAGTACAGTAATTTCTTTCACAGAACCATCACTGCAACAAGGCAATCTTGAGAAACATGTCTTAAGGCAGCCATCACTTTGATATGAGAACTTTATTATTGCAATCTAGAGATGCTTAACACTGTGGAATTTCCTTTTTTAACATGGCTATTATTTTCCTTCCTGTACAAGAACTGTAATAAAATTTGTCAGAAAATGCAGAAACTACTAAAAATTATAAATACGGTATTACTAATATATATCACGTTTAGGTGTGCCCGACCGACCAGCCCTCTACATCACTGAAACTCTTCGTCTGAGATAAGTTCAAAATCCTCATCAACTTCTATAGAAGACATGAGTTGTGAATCCTGAGACTGAGTCATTCTGGGAGGAGGCAACAAGTGACTTGGTTCCAGTTGTTGTTGTTGTTGTTGTGTGTGTGAGGGTAGCGGTGGTGGAGGGACAGCAGTAGTGGCCCCTTGCCCTATTACAGATGTCATCAGGTTCTGTCCCAGCGCTGATAGTACACTACCAGCATTTTGGGCAATCATGGTGCTCATTATTTGTCCTAGGGCATCAGAGCTCACCACCGGCTGCTGTGATAAGGCTATAGTTGCCTGCTGCAGCTGTTGGTACTGATGCTGCTGTTGTTGGCTATGTTGTGGAGTGTCAACAACAGACTGGCCTCGTGCCTCAAATGACAGACCCTCCATGAAGGAGTCTTCCTCATCGCTACTGTCCCCGAAGTGTGTTGACACAAACTCCATCTGGTGGGAGGACTTGACCCGAGGTTGTTCGGGTAGCTCCAGGTCCGGGGTGTCAAGGTCCTCGATGCTGTCGTTGTCGTAGGACGGGAAGTCGTCAAAGGCAGTCGGGCTGAATAATGAACTCTCCTCTGTTGGGGGTAAATTAGGCTTCAACACAAAGCACTATAATCCAACACCAAATACAAATATTTCAAATTAGGTACTGAAACCTATTATACAACTACTACTTCAGAAGCTAAACAGTCGGCCATTAATGAATGACAAGAACCAGTTGTGAATTACTGTTAATTTAGGGACATTTTCAAATTATATTAATTTTATCCAATAAATAGTATAGTAGTATAATACTGTATCTGTAAAAAATATGAGAGCATAACAGCCACAGGACACAAAGAGGAGAGATAATAGTCTTTTAAGAGAGGAAAAAGAAAGTATTAATAATTGAAAAGTTGACTAGGAATTTTTTGAGGCATGTATGTCCAATTTTTATAAAGTGCAATTAACACTAATGAAAGAGAGTATGATGGAGAGACCAGACCTTGTCCAGACATGGCTGAAGAACTACCACGACCTCTAGCAGCACGACGCCTCACCCCGGCCCCTCCCTGCTGCCCCCTCCTGCCCCGGCCACCCCTCCTCTCTTGTACCACCTCCTCCACCACAGGGGGGTCCTGGGAGGTAAGGGGTACTTCCAGGGCAGCCTGTGTCTCCAGGGACTGAAGTTCTGGCAGGAAGTCCGAGATGTCGCTGTCCAGAGATACATTGGAGGTCTCTGCAACAGTTACATAATAAACCTTTAATTTTGGCTTGATGTAGTGAGAAAACGCATTGGTTTTCTTTCACTTGATAATATTTGATGACATGCACATGTTTGTATAGATCTGAGTGTTTTACTTTTAAGGGGAGATACTTTAGTTGGCGATTTAGAAGGTTTCAGATTCCTCCAAACTGTGCCATGAAACAGATCCCTTATTAGTACCATTGAGGGCATCTGTTTTCTGGCATAGTTAGGAGGAATCAATATCATAGCCTTCCAACATACCAACCAGAGAACCTCCACTTTAAACCACCATCTCTTGAGAACCGAGACGGACGTGTTGGACTTACCCATAGCTGACGTATCACCTCTGAGGGCAGCACGCATCTTGCTGATCCTGTGGTAGAACGAGTCCGGGAGGAGATGCAGCATGATACCCGGACCAATCATCACCAACATCACCATCACATACACCAACACTGTACCCGGCACCATATGACCCAACACGGCACCCAGGCTCAGGAGTGACGTCACGATGGCGGAGAACTGGTTACGAAGGGGTTGGCAACGTTAGCATATAATGTGGTAAGTTTTGTGTTGGTAAATCTGGAGCACCCGAATCCTCCAAACTATTCCAAGCAACGGAACACTATTATTTTTTGCTCTTCTGGTCCTGTTTCCTGGCATACTTTGGAGGAATCAAGACACTCCAATGTAACAAAAGTGAATTACTCCCTTAAGGGGGTGCGGGGGGTCGGGGTTTTTGGGGGGTATGGGAGTAGGGGGACAGGCTTGAGGGGGGGGGGTTAGGGGGGTGCGGGAATAGGGGACAGGCTTTCTACCCCCCCCAAGCCTGTCCCCGTATTCCCGCACCCCCCAAACCCCCCCCCTAGCCTGTCCCCTACTCCCGCACCCCCTTAAAGTGCAGAATGAGTGAAGAAAGGTTTAGGGAAGGTTAGCATTAAGGTGGTAATACACTTTTGTTACATTGGAGTGCCATGATTCCTCCAAAGTATGCCAGGAAACAACAGGACCAGATGAACAAAAATAATGGTGTTCTGCTGCTTGGAATAGTTTGGAGGATTCAGTTGCTCCAGATTTACCAACACAATATTACCCCCTTAAGAAGTGATGAATAAGTAAGAAAACAAAAAATGAGGAAGAACAAAGAATAAAAGATAGAAACAGTATTATGAACTAACAAACCGGAAGGAAAGAGAAATAAGGTCAGGTAAAGATGTATGTGTCATGTGGGTGTGTGTAAGGGTGATGTGTGTGTGAGTGGGTGTAAGGGTGATGTGTGTGTGTGTGTGTGTGAGTGGGTGTAAGGGTGGTGTATGTGTGAGTGTGTGTGAGTGGGTGTAAGGGTGGTGTATGTGTGTGGGTGGTGTATGTGTAAGGGTGGTGTGAGTGTGTGTGTGTGTGTAAGGGTGGTGTGTGTGTAAGGGTGGTGTGTGTGTAAGGGTGGTGTGTGTGTAAGGGTGGTGTATGTGTAAGGGTGGTGTAAGGGTGTGTGTGTGAGAGTGTGTGTGTGTGTGTGTGTGTGTGTGTGTGTGAGTGTGTGTATATGTATGTGTATATGTATGTGTGTGTGTATATGTATGTATGTGTGTGGTATGTATGTATGTGTATCTCGTGGTGGCACTGACTGACAGGAAGGTGCCAGACTTAGTGCCAAGGAGGGGTTGAACTCTGTAACCCTCTCTATCAACCACCACACACACACACGGAAGGGAGTCCATACTTTATTTTACCTTCACTACCACCTCAAATAAGAAATAGGTGGGGGTGGGGTGGGGTGGGGAGAGGGGTTCCAAGGGGGGCTATTGGTACTCTCTTAATTAATTCAGTCACAGGTGTAATGCTTGCTACCTTCACACACACACACATACACACACACACACACACACACACACACACACACACACACACACACACACACACACACACCTACATGACACATACATCTTTACCTGACCTTATTTCTCTTTCCTTGTAACACACACACACACACACACACACACACACAATAAGAAAAAAATTACCAGGTAATGAATTGACTAGAATGATCATCAAATATATTATCATACAGCATAATTGTGTGTGTGTGTGTGTGTGTGTGTGTGTGTGTGTGTGTGTGTGTGTGTGTGTGTGTGTGTGTGTGTGTGTGTGTGTGTGTGTGTGTGTGTATTCCATCGGTATGCTTATGACAGTCACCGGTTAAAAGGTTTCACCGTTTAACATGTTCTATAAATAACAAAACCTCACCACAAAATTATCTGACTGGGAGTGAACCAAAACATTCTTGCTGGGTCAATTATATGGCCATAGCAGATGATACCTCCTCCAGACTACTCCAAGCAACAACAACAACAGGACACTATTATTATTATTATTATTATTATTGTTCGTCTGGTCCTGTTTCATGGCATACATTGGAGGAATCAAGGCACTCCAATCTACCCTGGTGTTTACTATTCCATCGAGTTTACCAAATAAATAAATAAATATATGAATTGTGTGTGGGATCCAAAAGCATGATAACTGATTCGTAGTGTGTGTGTGTGTGTATTTTGTGTGTGTGTGTATTTTGTGTGTGTGTGTATTTTGTGTGTGTGTGTATTTTGTGTGTGTGTGTGTGTATGGGTTTGTGTAAGTGTGTGTGTGTAGATGTGTGATTGTGTGTGTGTGTGATGGGGATTGGTTAGTTGGTTGGCAGATGAGATGTTTGCATGTGTTCCAACCCTTCAGTCTCTGCCAACACACACACACACACACACTGCAGTTCAACCTCTATATTGGACTGAGCAAAGAAATGTATGCAACCGATTTAGGGTGTGTGTGTGTGTGTGTATCGTTAATGGAGAGCTTTTGTGTGTGTATGTGTGTGTAGTGAAGAGTTTTTATGTGTGTATGTGTGTGTAGAGAAGAGCTTTTATGTGTGTATGTGTGTAGTGAGGAGCTATTGTGTGTACGTGTGTGTGTATGTTTAATGGAGAGCTTTTATGTGTGTATGTGTGTGTAGAGAAGAGCTTTTATGTGTGTATGTGTGTGTGGTGAAGAGTTTTTATGTGTGTATATGTGTGTAGTGGAGAGCTTTTGTGTGTGTATGTGTGTGTAGTGAAGAGCTATTGTGTGTACGTGTGTGTGTATGTTTAATGGAGAGCTTTTGTGTGTGTATGTGTGTGTAGTGAAGAGCTTTTATGTGTGTATATGTGTATAGTGAAGAGCTTTTGTGTGTGTATGTGTGTGTAGTGGAGTGCTTTTATGTGTGTATGTGTGTGTAGTGAAGAGTTTTTATGTGTGTATATGTGTGTAGTGAAGAGCTTATATGTTTGTGTGTGTGTGTGTGTACCCTGAGAGCAGACATTACCCTGTAAGGACGTAAAGTTTTAGGTACACACACCCACACTCCCAACATTCCCTACACTAAAAGGAATTATTATTATTTTTATTATTATTATTATTATTAGTCAGGGTTCAAAATATGGTACGGCGTATTTACAACCTTAAGAGGGAGAGATGCAGTGTTGGTAAATTCAGAGTAAATGATTCCTACAAACGATTCTAAGCAACAGAACCAGCCATGTTGCCTGGAATAATAGTTTGGAGGAATCATTTGCTCCAGATTATCCACCCAAAACACAAATAACTTCACTATTGTTGCTTGGAATAGTTTGGAGGAATCATTTGCTCCAGATTTACCACGTGCTTCCCCCTTTAGAAGGTGTTTAATTTGAGATGAGAGGAAGGGAGCTGCGACCCCCATATAATTATCCCTTGGCAGCGCCCCCCTCGTCTCACCTCTGTTTATGACCCTACCCTACTGCGCACTTCACATTGTCACATTCACACGGTCATTATAACACACACACACACACACACACACACAGGCTACACGCTAACCAAAACAGTAACACATACACACACACACAGGCTACACACTAACAAAAACAGTAACACATACACACACACACACATAGGCTACACACTAACAAAAACAGTAACACATACACACACACACATAGGCTACACACTAACAAAAACAGTAACACATACACACACACACACACACAGGCTACACACTAACAAAAACAGTAACACATACACACACACACACACAGCACAGGCTACACACTTAACAAAAACAGTAACACATTCACACGGTCATTATAACACACACACACACAGGCTACACACTAACAAAAACAATAACAAACACACACACACACAAATAATAATAAACACTAACACACACACACACTAACAAAAACAGGAACTTTCATTATAACACACACACACACATACTAACAAAAACATGAACTCTCATTATAACACACAGATACACTAACTCATATAGCCTACACTAATGTGATTGATGGACATTTAAAAGAATAACAGTCACTCATATATTATACTGACGGACATGAGAGAGAGAGAGAGAGAGAGAGACGTGGAAGAGTGATGTCGTCTGAGAGAGAGAGAGAGATGTGGCCTGTGTCTGTGAGAGAGAGACGTGGAAGAGAGTAATGTGGTCTGAGAGAGAGAGAGAGAGAGAGAGAGAGAGAGAGAGAGAGAATAATGTGGTCTGTGTGCATGTGTGTGTGTGTGTGTAAATAAAGGAAACCACGTGGGCACAGGAGGGAGGAAGGAAGGAGGGGATGGGATCAGCTGATATTGGCTCGCTCGAGAAAAATAATGATGTCACATGGCACCCTACCAACCAACCACCACCACCATCAAGTTTCCACGAACTGATTATTACTTCGGCTATATATATATTATTATTATTACTGGAAAAATTCTACGGTTTATTGATTACCCTATATATAAATGCTATAAATTAATGGGAATACTCTGAGACTGAGATATTATTATTATTATTATTATTATTTTTATTATTATTATTATTATTATTATTACTGGAAAAATTCTACGGTTTATTGATTACCCTATAAATAAATGCTATAAATTAATGGGAATACTCTGAGACTGAGATGATATTATTATTATTATTATTATTTTTATTATTATTATTATTATTATTTTTATTATTCCTGGAATCTTTCTATGGTTTATTCATTACGTTGGTTTGAGGCTTTATATTTTATGCTATAAATTAATGGGAATACTCTGAGACTGATATGATATTATTATTATTATTACGTATATTAAGTTCTGAGGTGACTGGTAGAGAGAGAGAGAGAGAGAGAGAATAGACGTAGGCTATATATATATCATTGATTGGGGTTAAGAAAGAATATATTATTGTTGTTTTTGTATTTTTGGACTAAACAGATTCCTCCAAACTATGTCAGGCAACAGCAGACGACCACAATGTTACTATAATGGGTAATGTGTTTCGTGGCACAGTTTGGAGGAATGTGTAACCCCCACCCCCCCTTCCCCACACCCCCTCAATGAAGTAGGCTACTGTTTCTTGTTCTTAGTGAAAGGGGAGTGTTTTTATAAGGTTTCTTTCTACAGACACACTTTATATCCCTTCCTCATCCTTCTTTTCTTCCTTTCCTTCCTTGCTCGCTCTCTCTCTCTCTCTCTCTCTCTCTCTCTCTCTCTCTCATACACACACACACAAATGCATCCATTCTCATTCTCTCTCTTACACACACAAAAACATATGCATTCTCTCTCTCTTACACACACAAAAACAAATGCACTCTCTCTCTCTCTCTCTCTCTCTCTCCACATTTCATAAGGTTTCTACAAACACCCTTTATATCCCTTCCTCATCCTCCTCTTTTCTTCCATTGCTCTCTCTCTCTCTCTCTCTCTCTCTCTCTCTCTCTCTCTCTCTCCAAACAACATATGCACTCTCTCTCTCTCTCTCTCTCTCTCTCTCTCTCTCTCTCTCTCTCTCTCTCTCCAACCGGAACTCCTAGCCAAGAGTGTTTTAATTAAAAGAGATGTCTGTTGGGAAGAGAGACCCCATGTGTAAGTGATAATTATTATGATAAAGATTAAAGATATAGAAACACACACACACAGGTTCCTTCCCTCCCCTCTCACACATACACAACGACCCCTTACACACACACAAAGACCCCTTACACACACACACACACAAAGACCCCTCCTACGCACACACACACAGACACGCACACACAGTTTCCTCCCCTCCCCCGTCTCCCCGAACACACACACACACACACAAAACGATCCCTCCTTCTCCTCCCCGCCCACACACACACACACACGAAAGTCAACAACCAAAAATACGCAGATGGGAGGAGGAGGAAGAAGAGGAGGGACGGAAGGGAAGGGAAGAAGGTGGGGAGAGAAGGGAGTGGTACAGTCTTCAGCATAAGTTCGCTTCATTTCCACCTACGTATGTATGAGCTATAGTGATGTTATAACACTATTTTTTTATATAGAGAGATGACAGATATAATTCTCACGTAGTAAATTAAAGTAAAAGTGATATTATAACACTATTTTATATACGGTAAAGAGATGACATATATAATTCTCACGTAGTAAATTAAAATAAAAGTGATATTATAACACTATTTTTTATATAGAGAGATGACAGATATAATTTTAACGTAGTAAATTAAAATAAAAGTGATGTTATAACACTATTTTATATACGATATAGAGATGACATATATAATTCTCACATAGTAAATTAAAATAAAAGTGATATTATAACACTATTTTATATATGGAGAGATGACAGATATAATTCTCACGTAGTAAATTAAAGTAAAAGTGATATTATAACACTATTTTATATACGGTAAAGAGATGACAGATATAATTTTAACGTAGCAAATTAAAATAAAAGTGATATTATAACACTATTTTGAATGTAGATAATATGACATACATACTTCTCACTTAGTAAATTATATATTATGCTGTTATGACAAAAATTGGTTCAGAATGTAATTTTATCTGGTTATATTAGGATTATTTATTATTTATTATTTATTATTTATTATTTATTATTATTATTATTTATTATTTATTATTTATTATTTATTTAGCGAATTTATGCTGTCGGCTGTACACATACGCAAAAGAGGAGGATGAGGAGGGGGTGGGATAGCAGTGAGGGGTTAGGTAGGTAGGTAGGTAGGAAAGGAGGAGGGGTGGGATGGCAGTGAGGGGTTAGGTAGGTGGGTAGGTAGGAAAGGAGGAGGGGTGGGATGGCAGTGAGGGGGTAGGTGGGTAGGTAGGAAAGGAGGAGGGGGTGGGGGGTGGGATGGCAGTGAGGGGTTAGGTAGGTAGGTAGGAAAGGAGGAGGAGGAGGGGGTGGGTTGGGGGTGGGATGGCAGTGAGGGGGTAGGTAGGTAGGTAGGTAGGAAAGGAGGAGGGGTGGGTGGGTTGGGGGTGGGATGGCAGTGAGGGGGTAAGTAGGTAGGTAGGAAAGGAGGAGGAGGGGGTGGGTTGGGGGTGGGATGGCAGTGAGGGGTAGTGTTTTTATACCATGGGTAGGTAGGAAAGGAGGAGGAGGGGGTGGGTTGGGGGTGGGATGGCAGTGAGAGGTTAGGTAGGTAGGTAGGAAAGGAGGAGGGGTGGGTTGGGGGTGGGATGGCAGTGAGGGGTTAGGTAGGTAGGTAGGAAAGGAGGAGGAGGGGGTGGGGTGGGTTGGGGGTGGGATGGCAGTGAGGGGTTAGGTAGGTAGGTAGGTAGGTAGGAAAGAAGGAGGGGGTGGGTGGGTTGGGGGTGACGGGAAACTAAATATTACTCACAAGGGAGGAGGGGGAGGGAGGAGAAAGAGGAGGGGTAGGAGGAGGAGGAGGGGTAGGAGGAGAAAGAGGAGTAGGAGGAAAGGAATGACAGGGAGAAGGAAGAAAGGGAAATGATAAAAACCACAACAGCAGTGAGGAGAAAGAGGAGGGGTAGGAGGAGAAAGAGGAGTAGGAGGAAAGGAATGACAGGGAGGAGAAGAAGGAAGAAAGGGAAATGAAAAAAACCACATTATATAATATTAATTAAAAAAAATCAACAACAACAATTACTACAACAACAACTACTACTACAACAACAACTATACAACTACAACCACCACAACAACTACTACTACCACCACCACTACCACAACAACAACTACAACAACTACCACCACAACAACTACAACAACCACAACAACTATACAACTACAACCACCACAACAACAACTACAACCACAACAACAACTACCACCACCACCACAACTACAACTACCACCACAACAACTACCAACAACAACCACAACTACAACAACAACTTACAAGGGCTGGTTGGTGACGTCTTAGTTGTATTAGCCAGGAGTAATTGTCTCTGAGCCAACGTAGTGTTCCTTCAACATATTGACTGATCTCTGGTACTGACAACACGCTGAAAAAAAAAATAAACATATATATAAATAAATTAAACACAATGAAAAAAATATATATAGGCCTAAAAAATATATATATATAAATTAAAACACAATTAAATAAAAAATATATTAGTAAATTAAAATACAATGAAAAAAATATATATAGGCCTAAAAAATATATATAAATAAAATAAATACAATGAAAAAAAAATATATAGGCCTAAAAAATGTATATAGATAAAATAAACACAATGAAAAAAAATATATAGGCCTAAAAAAATATATATATAAGTAAAATATACACAATGAAAAAATATATATACCGGTAGGCCTAAAAAAAATATATATAAATAAAATAAACACAATGAAAAAAATATATATAGGCCTAAAAAATATATATATAAATAAATTAAAACATAATGAAAAAAATATATTGGCCTAAAAATATATATATAAATAAAATAAAACAATGAAAAAATATATATAGGACTAAAAAATGTATATAGATAAATTAAAACACAATGAAAAAAATATATATAGGCCTAAAAAAACATATATATAAATAAAATAAACACAATGAAAAAAATATATATAGGCCTAAAAATATATATATATAAATAAAATAAACAATGAAAAAAATATATATAGGCCTAAAAAATGTATATAGATAAATTAAAACACAATTAAATAAAAAATATATAAGTAAATTAAAATACAATGAAAAAATATATATATATAAGTAAATTAAAACAATGCAAAAAATATATATAAATAAATTAATACACAATAAAATAAAATATATATAAGTAAATTAAAACAATGCAAATAATATATATATAAATAAATTAAAACACAATGAAAAATATCTTTAAATAAATTAAAACACAATAGAAAAAATTTGCAGAGTTACGTATGACATTTATGTAAACAATAACAACAATAACAATAATAAACACAAACAACATGACACCGAGGCTCGTAATGTAAACAATAACAATAAAAACAACAACAACAATGACAAGAAGGAAGGTATCACGTGACAGTACCGGGATATATATATTTCAGATTATATAATACATACATACATACACACATACATACATACATACATACATACATACACACATACATACATACATACATACACACATACATACATACATACATACACACATACATACATACATACACACATACATACATACATACATACATACATACATACATACATACACACATACATACATACATACATACATACATACATACAACATACATACATACATACATACATACATACAAAATACATACATACATACAAAATACATACATACACACATACATACATGGCAAGTTACCAATACTATCATCACTATAAAAACAGTGTTACCATTTTATTACGTATCATTATTGCCAAGTTATTATGATATACTAAAAATATCTTCCTTATTTAATTTTCTTTCTCTCTCTTTTTTTTTTTTTCTCTCTCTCTCTCTCTCTGTGTAATTTCCCTCACGCCTTCCTTCCTTCTCTCTCTCTCTTTCTTTCATTCTCTCTCTCTCTCTCTCTCTCTCTCTCTCTCTCTCTCTCTCTTTCTCTCTCTCTCTCTCTCTCTCTCTTTGTTTCGTCAGATTTGGCTACACATGCACATACCGCGTCATTGGATAAAACAAACACACACACACACACACAGTCAGGCAGGCCACATCACACGCTTCCACGTCAAACACACACACACACACACATACAAGCGTACATACCACATCAACAATTACCTCTACGTCACACACACACACACACACACACACACACACAGGCAAACCACATAACCACTTACCTCACACACACACACACACACACACACACAGGCAAACCACATAACCACTTACCTCACACACACACACACACACACACACACAGGCAAACCACATAACCACTTACCTCACACACACACACACACACTTATTCCATATTCTCTTACTCCCACAATCATTATCCTCTCTCTCTCTCTCTCTCTCTC
>JAWQEG010001925.1:0-140000 GCA_033782935.1 Petrolisthes cinctipes
ACAGTGCTGCCCTCCGGAGGGACTGCCCTCTAGGAGCCGTCCTATGTTGGACGGTTGGGTGTCTGGGCCGGGAGATGTTGGGGAAGGGGGTCTCAGCACCGTCGTGGGCAAACTTTCGATCCATTGGGGCTGCTTTTTAAAACGAGTGGCCCCGTGGGGGCAGAGGTACCCCGCCCACGGCGACCAGCGCTCGGTCCCCTCATCTGCCCAGTAGGTAGTAGCTCTTGGCTCCTGGGACCAATTTAACAATATCAATGATATATGGATAACAAAAAGCCCCATTATCTTCCTGGAGCGGTGGTCGACCAGGCCCTCGAGACATCACTCTCTGGCCGTGGTGGTATGCAGAAGGCTGCAAATACGAGTAGACCTAGCAGGTCGGGTTTTGTGTCGACGAACCCTGTTAGCGGTTTGGACACGTTAATGTTAACGGATGTACTTGCATCCCTTTCCTATGGTGCTATCCACTCCATTTTCAAGTGTTTTGGAGTGGTTCTTCATATCCAAATCACTTATGACAGTGACTGTAGGTCTAATCGGTGCTATATTACTTTCAATACAAATGCTGCTGCCAAAGCAGCTTTTGAGGCAAAAGATTCTCTGACTTTGGGGGATACTCACTGCAAAGTTCAGATGACAGTGTAAATGACTACTGCCCTAACATCTTTGATGACCCTGTAGAACATGTCCCTAAGGAGTGTCGGGTTCCTACACCCTTTTGGTTTGTGGCCTACTGTCCTTCTGATAGCATGTTTGAATCTATCAAACCACATTGAACATTTAATTATCGCAAGGGGAGTATATATAACGAGGGCCTGTATGAATTCTCAGAAGAGAACATTCTCGTTATGTGCCCAGACAGTGTCCAACGAGTAACAAATATGAAAGGCATTAAAAATATGATCATCCTCACTTTCTATGGCTCGCATATCCCAGATTGCATTAACATTAACCCCACCTCTTTTGAGGTGAAGCCTTTTTTTGAGCGTCCCCTACAGTGTTTCTGTTGGTATGAGTTTGGTCATGGGAGGAGGAACTGCAACAACCGTTTCCAGTGTGGTAATTGTTCTGTTCTTGACTCACATCATACTTCTGAGTGTCGGTCAGAGAGTTACTGCTTTTACTGCAAAGATGCTCACCCCTTGCGTTCTCGCCAATGTAAGATATACCTCCTTGAGCAGGATATCCTCCACTTGGCTAATACCCAATTCATTAGCATAGGTAGTGCCAGACGGCAACTCAACTTCAGGCGACAGAAAGATGGTGGTGTGAAGACATACGCCTCTTCCCTTCGCCCTAAATCAGTTGCAGCACCCTCTCAACCTTCTCAAGAGGCAGCTGCTTTTTGCTCTAGTGAGAGCGTTTCTAAGGTTACTCTACATAATAGCTTTTTTGTCTTGGAAACTTTATCAGACACTCATTCTGGTGACCCTTCAACTGATGACAATTCTCAGATTTTAGCTAAAGGTGTCCATGTGGTAGAGGTTCACGCTGCCACACGCTCTCCAAAAAGGAAACTTAAGTCACCTAAACTGCCACAAAGATGCTTTCGTGGTTCCTCTGAGGCACTTGACTCTATAGATGTTCCTCCTTGTAAGGCAACCATCTCTGTGGACTGATCCATAGTTTCCTCTCAATTTCACCAGAAGCGTTCTCGTGGCTCTGATGAATCTCTTGATTCAACAGAAGCTCCTCCTCGCAAGCTTCCTTCGGGATCATCAGAGGGGCGTGAAGTTAATGTGGATGCCACGGATGTTGTGACTTCAAAAGATTCAGTTTCTCTTCCGCTTGAGCAGCTGAGTGATTCTGCCACCTGTATTATGGATGTTGATGTATCTGCCTGTGTCAGTGATAACACTGCTGTACAAGACAATACCAATGTAATTGTTTCAAAGAATATCCCATCTCATATACCTTTATCTTCTTCTAACATATCAGATGCTTCAGGGACTCGTCTACGGGTCCCAATTACTGCCCCAAGTACTACTCCTCGGGTTCGCTCTTCTTCTAGTGGCCTAGGATTAGACAAATCTTATCGTTTGAGTAAACCCTCAGGTCGAGGTGGTAGTGGGAAGTACCTCTGTGAGGCTTCCCAAAAATCAGTACTAAAGTAACACTGTTCAAGGTCCTTCAGTGGAATTGCCGTGGCTTGCGTGCCTCTTGGGAGGAACTGCACATTCTTCTCTCTAGCTTCTCTCCTGCATGTGTTTCTATCCAAGAGACAATGCTTGGGGACTACATTCCTGCCAGTCCTCTAGCATACTCTGCATTTTCTTCCAATTCATTTGAAGGGCAGGGTCACCATGGTGGCTCTGCCATCCTAGTTCGCCGAGATATTCCATGCACGGGCCAGGTGCTTGACACTCCGTTCCAGGTTGTTGCAGTTAAGGTTTTTATGGACCATCCGTACACTGTGTGCAGTCTATACCTTCCTCCCAGTGTTACAGTTGAGAGGGGTGATCTCAACCGTCTTGTACGGGACCTTCCCTCTTCCTTTATTTTATTGGGTGATTTTAATGGTCGTCATCCTCTGTGGGGTGACAGTTTGGTCAACCCCAGGGGTGTTTTATTGACTTCTTTTATTGAGGATGAGGGATTAGGGGTTTTAAATAAGGGAGATGTGACACATTTTAATAGACCTACTGGGACTTTTACCGCCATTGACATTTCCCTTTGCTCACCCAGTGCTCTGCTGGATTTTACTTGGAGAGTGTTGCCTGATTTATATGGCAGTGACCATTTCCCTATACTTATAGAAGGTAACAGGTACGAACCATTGTCTCGTCTTCCTAGGTGGAAATTAGAGAAAGCTGACTGGCAGTTTTTTAGAGAGCTAACTTCTTCGGTCTCTTCTGTAGCCGATTTTGGTAGCTCTGACGAGGCTGTAACATATTTCACTGATATGCTCCACTCTGCTGCTCTCAACTCTATCCCAAAAACTTCTGGCTACTTTCCCAAACGTCCTGTCCCTTGGTGGTCAACAGTCTGCACCAATGCTGTGCGGGAGAAGCGTGCTGTTTTCTCTCACCTTCGTCGCAACCGTGGGGACCCAACTCTTTTAGAGGACTTCCGACGGGCAAGGGCTCGGGCTAGACGAGTTTTAAAAGAGGCATTTCGTGCATCTTGGAAGGCCTATGTGTCTTCAATTAATATTAAAACTCCATTCACCCAAGTGTTCAGGAGAGTCTGTAAGATGGTGGGGAAGTTTTCTCCTAGTTCTCCACCTGTACTTAAGGTCAATGGAATTAAGATCATGGATGGTTTGACAGTAGCCAATACCATGGCGGAGGCTTTTGCAAGAGTCTCCAGCCATGACTCTCGACCTCTGGCTGTTAGGCATGAGTTAAGAGCCAAGGACCGCACTGTCCTGGATTTCTCAGGGAACGAGAATGAAAGTTATAACCATATATTCACCCTGAGAGACCTGCACTCTGCTCTCTCTCTCTGCGGCGACACTTCTTCTGGGCCAGACAACATCCCATATGCAATGTTGCGACACTTGGGTGAGGAGGCGATCTCATTTCTTTTAGCTTTTTATAACAAAATCTGGCTGGAGGGTGTCTTCCCTTCTTGGTGGAGGGTTGCTACCATCCTTCCTTTCCCCAAGCCTGGTAAGGACTCTAGTCTTGCCCTCAATTACAGACTAATTGCCTTGACCTCCTGTCTATGTAAACAATTTGAGAAGATGGTGAATGTCAGACTGGTATACATCCTCGAACGGTGTGTCGAGGAGACTCACTTTTTGGGTCTCCTTTTTGACAAACGTTTGACTTGGGCTCCCCACTTACATTCACTTAAGGTCTCTTGCCTCAAGGCTCTTAACCTGTTGAGGGTCCTGGGCCATACGTCCTGGGGGGCTGATCGGGCAACCCTCCTCCGCCTATACCATGTTCTTATTAGGTCAAAACTCGACTATGGGTGTGAGGGTGTCCGGAATCTATGTCGCCGGGACTCTATGTCGCGGACCCGGCGTCGACATGTACTCATTCGATTTAGGGACCGGGCGACACAGAGTCCGCGTCGTTTGTTCCTTTGTGAACGTTAGGTTAGGTTAGGTTAGGTTAGGTTAGGTTAGGTTAGGTTAGGTTGGGTTAGGTTAGGTTAGGTTAGGTTAGGTTAGGTTGGGTTGGGTTGGGTTGGGTTGGGTTGGGTTGGGTTGGGTTGGGTTGGGTTGGGTTAGGTTAGGTTAGGTTAGGTTGGGTTAGGTTAGATTAGGTTAGGTTAGGTTAGGTTTGGTTAGGTTAGGTTTGGTTAGGTTAGGTTAGGTTGGGTTGGGTTGGGTTGGGTTGGGTTAGGTTAGGTTAGGTTAGGTTAGGTTAGGAACGAACGACGCGGACTCTGTGTCGCCCGGTCTCTAAATCGAATGAGTACATGTCGACGCCGGGTCCGCGACATAGAGTCCCGGCGACGTTCAGTCCTAGAACCGGTGTGAGGTGTACTCCTCTGCCACGGATGCCCGTCTCTGAGTTTTAGACCCTGTTCATCATGCGGGAGTACGTCTGGCGACTGAAGCCTTCAAGCTGGCCTCATCCACAAGTGGTGAATTTTATGATATTTATGTTTTTTAGATAGTTCAACGTTATTTTAATTTTGATCTTTTATATATCTTGCTTGAATTAGTCAGGTTCTTTTAGTATAAATGTGCCTTTTAGTTTATATGTTCTTTTAATCATGCTGCCTATCCCTTTCCGGGTGGAGAAGTCTGTTTAGTTTGTGTAAATATTTTATTAATGATGTAGATGACTATTTTATATTGGGCGGTATATGACCATAGCTGTTGCGCCACCAAATGCCTCATGGCATTAATCAATCAATCAATCAATCTGTATAACTACCATTATGGACAGCCACAGGCCTGAGTGTCATGAACATCGTTAATAATAGCAAACCAATTGTGAAAACATTATATATATATATTGTATATATATTCGCCTTTTCCTCTACATTACGTGCATCGTTGCCTGTTACTCGTCTCTCCACGTGTTACACTCCAACCATGTGAACATCCCTCAACGTTACACTACGTGCTTCACTGCCTGACATCACTCCTCTACGTGCCCACGTGCTCCACTCCAGCCACGTGCACAGCATCACAACACTACGTGCATCGCTGCCCGATCGTCTCACCTCCACCACACACGTGCTCAACTCCAACCACGGCACGCCCATAAGCAAACACTATGTGCATCGCCGACAACGCCCTACGACGCTGCAATCAACTACGCCACCTACGCCACATCAACGCATATTTTTAAGGACGCACGTCATTCTTTGAGCTAAGTACTGTTTATGCCAATTCCACCACTTTTCCTCAGTGACCCCTCGCCTAAGTGCGACCCCTCGCCTAAGTGCTACTCCTCCTCATTTTCTTCCATACCCTTTTGTACGTATTTTTGTTTGTATAAATCCCATCTATTCGTGCATCCCACACACACGCCTACGCCCACACCCGCCCATAATACTCACCACCACTGTTATATTAGTATTACTACACCCTCATACCCCGACCTTTCCTATAGTTTCCACGGTATTACACCATGGACACCACTCTAGCCTCACAAACAATATCGTCCCCCCCATCACTTAATCCTGCCGTTCTCACACCCCCACAACTTTCTTCCACTTTAACACCCACTACTTCCTCATTACATAGCGCCACCTCACAATCATCATATGTCCCACCTTTCTCACTTAACGTACACTCTTGGTTTCGTCACATGGTGCTCTGCAAACTTCATGAGCGAACATAAGTTCAATGGCGTCCTCCGGGTACTCCCAGAAGACATATTCGATGCCATCCATATCACAATCACTCAACACCCATCCTACGAAGATTTGAAGGACGCTATCATTTCATCACATGGTATGTCCGACCAGGAGTAACTGAAGGCTTTAGATGATATATAAGTGGACAGCCGCCGTCCTTCCATGGTCTTACGGCACATGCAGCAGCTGAATGAGAAGGCGGAAGACCACTTCTCACAGGCGCTACTCAAGAGGCGCTGCTCCTGCGATGGTGCAACTCTACTTCCAGGCCCACTTTGATCTTCCCATAAACCAATACGTGAAACATGCGAACGTTATCATGAACGTTTATTCTGAGGCCGACCCATCACAACTACACCACCACGTCAACACAACGACCACTACACCACCATCTTCAACACTCTTTACACATCACGCTCCACCCACTTCCTCTCTTTACTTCCAACACCTCTCTTACCCCACCCTTTAAACACATACATCCACCTCCACACACCCCACGTCCATTCAACCTCATATACATAACACACCACCCCTCCCCCAGCATCATACACCTATTCCACACTCATACCCACAGCATCAAATTCACACACATGTATCCACTCAGCCCCACCAAACAACTACTCAACACCATCTCCCTAACACTGGTACGCCGCTCCCAGTTCCTTTGTACTCTCCCCGTCCCAGACAAGCCATAGCCTGGCGGTTTGGTTAATCCCGTCCCCTGACTCAGCTTAACGTACTCTTGGGAACCCAGCCGCCAGCCTCCCGCTTCCTCCAGGTATGAACCGAGGTGGGTGCAGCAGGTCAGGTGATGGCGTGATCACGTGAGTGATGCTACATACGGGAACCTGAAGCAAGGAGATAAAAGAGCGGAGCAGCGCTTATATAGCAGACTATCCAGCGAGCTACCAAGGTGGAAGGACCAGCCCTATTCCTGCCATCATCTCAGACCTGCAGTCCACGTGTTCCCAATCCGACCACACACTGTACCTCTGCTATACACTACTACACAAGCGACACTGCAACTACCGACTCTCCACGACACTACATCTGCAGACTGGCCTTCCCCATATCATATGTACTGCACTCTTGTATGTTGCCAATAAACCGTACCGTGTATTCTAGAGTCTGTTCACCCGGGTAGATGCATAAGGAGCTTCCTTACTGTCTCACCACCAAACAACCGAATCTCTTTTGAGAAAAATTCTTAGTATTGGTTACAAATAGCCTACTACAGTATGTAGTTGTTACTGGTTTATTGGATTTATGTGCTGTATTTATCACTAGTATAATTTGCATGCCTATTAGTTAAAGGATAAAAACATATATTTAGTGACATACTTTGGTTTTAATAATTTGTGTCACTGTTTAGCACTCTTGATGTTTCCTTAGTTAATGCATGGGGCAATTAACACAATGCATCATACTGCATCTCACTGGCTTTTATATATGCAATACATGCTAAGAAGCAAGTAAATGATGTCGGCATTACGGAATTAAGGTACAGTGTTACATTCTTACAAGTAAGTTAAGCAGGCATTTGTAAAGCAATAGTGCTTTAAGTTACATGTGAGTAGGCATTTTGGAAAGTAGAATGTTACATGCTTACAAGTAACAAAGTATATTAGGTTTAATTGGTTATCGGTATACAGGAGTTAGGTATCTCTGGTCTTTTAATCCATTACGTTTCACAACAATCAATGTTCTTTATTTGGTAGTAGTTTTGTATCACTCATGTTCCTATGTCTTGTTCATTTGTCTATAAACTGATTTTGTTTATATAACTTTTGTGTAATTCTACCTAGTGTTATCAGCTGCTGTTAAATCGTTTATCGTGCTTTTATTGTTTTTATTATTAGTAGTAGTTGTTGTTGTAGTCATTGTAGTAGTAGTAATAGTTGCAGAGTTTTATTGTAGGTATTTTTCTTCGTTTGTTCTTTCTCTTATTTAGTTTTCATTTAGTTACATATTGACGGATTGATATGTGGATATGCTAAGTTCCGCGTTCCCGTTCGCTTATTTGTAACCATCTAATATGAATGAGGTTAGGGTAAATAGATAAGAAAAATACACATATTAGCTGAACAAACACAACATTACAATAATAGTAGGCAATGATATGTATGAATATCTAAGACGAGGAAGGTGTTATGTCACACCTACATACCTAACACACATCTACACTTGACAATATCCTCTGTTCTCACACTTACTACTTTCCTTCCATTCTCCTGCACACAGCACTCCACACTCATTTCTGCTCACACACATGTCTCGCATCCATTCTTCCTAAAACACAGGAGAGTGCAATGTACTACAGAAGATGCATTTAACTCTAAAGAAACTATTCATGGGAGACCGCCTGGGAACACCAGATGCTGTTGGCATTTTTTTTTTTTTTTTTTAATATTGTCTAATAATTTCATGTCAACACAGACAACATGCCATTGCTCTTTCTAATATTGGTTCACACAACCAGATCATTTTGTGTTTTTACACTTAGCCTCCAATGAATCCTCAAATATATCTAAGACTCTTTTTCTTTTAAAAACATTAACAACCTGAAACTTGCTACTTGCTTCCTACTTCTTATTACGCCAGTAAATTAGTGCATCTTTCTGCACCCTACTGGCTTTTATTTATGCAATACATGCTAAGAAGCAAGTAAGTAATGTCGGCATTACGGAACTTAGGTATAGTGTTACATTCATACAAGTCAGTGAAGCAGGCATTTGAAAAGCAATAGTGCTTTAATTTACATGTGAGGTAGGCGTTTTGGAAAGTAGAATGTTACATGCTTACAAGTAACTAAGTTTATTAGGTTTAGTTATCGGTATACAGGAGTTAGGTATCTCTGGTCTTTTAATCCATTACGTTTCCAAACAATTAATGGTAGTTTAGTATCACTCCTGTTCTTATATCTTGTACACTTGTCTATAAACTGATTTTGTTATATCACTTTTGTGTTATTCTACATAGTGTTATCAGCTGCTGTTAAAACGTTTAACGTGCTTTTATTATTATTATTATTATTATTATTATTATTATTATTAGTAGTAGTAGTAGTAGTAGTAGTAGTAGTAGTAGTAGTAGTAGTTGTTGTTGTCGTTGTTATTGTAGTAGTCATTGCAGTAGTAGTAATGTTAGCAGGGTTTTATTGTAGGTATTTTCCTTCATTCGCTCTTTCTCTTATTTAGTTTTCATTTAGTTATATATTGACGGATTGATATGTGGATATGCTAAGTTCCGCGTTTCCGTTAGCTAATGTGTAATCATCTCATATGAATGAGGTCGGGGTAAATAGATAAGAAAAATACACATATTTAGCTAAACAATCACACCATTACAATAATAGTAGGCAATGATATGTATGAATATCTAAGACGAAGAAGGTGTTATATCACTCCCATACATACCTAACACACCTCTACACTTGAAAATCTCCTCTATTCTCACACTTACTACTTTTCTTCCATTCTCTTGCCCACAGCACACCACACTCATCATTTCTGCTTACACACACGTCTCGCTCCCATTCTTCCTCAAACACAGGAGAGTGCAATGTACTATAGAAGATACATTTAACTCTAAAGAAACTATTCTTTTTAATGATTTCCAAGGCTTAGTATTTTGTCAACGGCCACACCACGTTGAAAACACCGCTTCTCGTCCGATCAGCGAAGTTAAGCAACGTTGGGTCTGCTTAGTACTTGGATGGGTGACCGCCTGGGAACACCAGATGCTGTTGGCATTTATCTCTTTTATTTTTTTAATTTTCTCTAATACTTACATTTCAACACAGACAATGGACGAGCCATAATCCTTTAAATATTAGTTCACACAACCAGATCATTTTGTGACATTACACTTAGCCTCCAATGAAACCTCAAACATATCTAGGACTCTTTTCTTCCTTCACAACATTAAAAACCTGAAACTTGTTAGTTGTTTCCATTCTACTTCTTATTACGCCAGTAAATTAGTGCATCATACTGCATCATACTGGCTTTTATCTATGCAATACATGCTAAGAAGCAAGTAAGTGATGTCGGCCTTACGGAATTAAGGTACAGCTCCGGACAGAACAAGGGTCCACACCCCATCCACCAGCAACTTGGTTTGGGCCTCGTCGGATCTGGCAACAGTTGCAGGTGGAGGGAGGGGGGATGTTAGTGGGAGAGGAGAGAAATGTGGGCGGAGCTATATAAGAGGGTAACGAATAATCAGGTAGAGAAGACATGTGTCAGGAGGAATGAATGAAACATACACTGTGAACGGTATCGAATCACCAATAGTATAAAGCAGGGTTCTTCAAACTTTTTTCAGTCGTGACCCAGTTTTTACTATGACATCATTCTCGCTACCCATACAGAAAGATCTTTTACAAATGATCAGAATTATCAACCTAAGAAAATACAAGGTCAGAAACTGAAACGTAATATTTATGATTAAAAGCCATTCTAACCAGAATTATAAACACTGCCTCACCTACCCCTCCCTCTCTCTCTCTCATTCTCTCTCAAGAAAGCTAATATTTGTGCAGTATGATGTTTTATTGATAATATAGTTAAATATATGAATATTCGATTGTAAAAATATGTTAGGTGGATTCATGTATGAACTTCATATTTATTTTATTGTCACGAACATTATTATTCTATTTTATTCATGTATTTATTTTTGTGTGCCTGCGACCCAGTTTGGAGGAATTCGGGACCCGTAACTTGAAGAATCCGGGTTTAAAGAAGTGCATACTGCATTATCGTAGGTAGATATAGGAGAGAAGAAATTTGATTATTTGAGGAGAGGGTGAGGGGGAAGAGGGTAAGAAAAATGAAGGTGATTAGTTGAAAAGTAATAACAAACAAATATAATTAGAATATCTGTTACATTATATCCTTTAAATAAAGGCACTGTCTTTTGTTCACCATCGTAGTGGGATAGACTACTGAATATATATTATCCTTTGGATATTAGACAGCTATCCCTGTATTCCTTTTATCCCTCGTGTTTGCCCCGTAGGGGGGTATTGCCTGTAATGATGTGGGCAATACTTTAAGGGTTTTGGCGCACCTTCGGCCCCAGCCACTAGCTTTTAGTTCTTCAACTATCCCTCTTTTCTTTCTAATTCCTTCCTGCTTGCTGTCTCACCTCTCTATCACCGTTTTCTGGCGCTATATGACCTCGCTGTTGCGCCACCTAATATCAATCAATCAATCAACTTCTACATATTGAGAACCAAAATGCGATCAGCAACATAATCTCAGCCGTAGTTTTTCGAATCATATAATTGGACTATAAGTGATAAGGGAGAAAGGCCTATGTCATTAAAACTTTTTAAGAACGAATGAGACGGTTAAGAATATGAGAAAGAAAAGATAAACGGTAAGAAAGGAGGGAAGGGCAAGTGAGAGAGGGATAAGACAGTAGGGAGGATGTGTAAGGTTGCCAGTTACTTGAGAGATACTGTAATATATATAGCCTATGCATAAAATTAGACCAATTAAGTTTATTGAAAACGCCATATAGCGGCACCTATTCAAGTTTAATATCGATTAATTTTAAGGAAATGCATATTTAGAAGAAAAAATCCTGGTAAATAGCTTTATGAATTTGTTGACTAATATGATTATTAAAAAAGTTGGAAAATTAAACCGTCTTCTGCCGAAAAAGAAAGAAAGAAAACAGCGCTGGGCTTGGGAGGTGATAAATATTATGGACTACAAGTACGAGGGATATGATTGATATTAGGTGGCTCAATAGCGAGGTCAAATAGCACCAGGAAAAGGTGATAGAGAGGTGTGACAGCAAGCAAGAAGGAAATAGGAAGAAAGGAGGGACAGTTGAAGAAATGTAAGCTAGTGGCTGTGGCCGAAGGGGCGCCCAAACCCTTAAAGCACTGTCCACATCATTACAGGCAATACCCCCCTACCGGGCAAGCACGAGGGATAAAAGGAATACAGGGATAGCTGTCTAATATCCAAAGGATAATATATATTCAGTAGTCTATCCCACTACGATGATGAACAAAAGACAGTGCCTTTATTTAAAGGATATAATGTAACAGATATTCTAATTATATTTGTTTGTTATTACTTTTCAACTAAACACCTTCATTTTTTTTACCCTCTTCCCCCTCACCCTCGACTCAAATCATCACATTTCTTCTCTCCTATATCCACCTACGTTAATGCAGTATGCACTTCTTTAAACCCGGGTTCTTCAAACTACGGGTCCCGAATTCCTCCAAACTGGGTCGCAGGCTCACAAAAATAAATACATGAATAAAATAGAATAATAATGTTCGTGACAATAAAATAAATATGAAGTTCATACATGAATCCACCTAACTTATTTTTATAATCGAATATTCATATATTTAATTATCAATAAAACAAAATCATTGCACAAATATTAGCCTTCTTGAGAGAGAATGAGAGAGAGAAAGTGAGGGGTAGGTGAGGCAGTGTTTATAATTCTGGTTAGAATGCCTTTTAATCATAAATATTACGTTTCAGTTTCTGGCCTTGTATTTTCTTAGGTTGATATTCTGGTAACTTGTAAAAGATCTTTCTGTATGAGTCGCGAGAATGATATCATAGTAAAAACTGGGTCACGACTGAAAAAGTTTGAAGGACCCTGCTTTATACTATTGGTGATTCGATACTGTTCACAGTGTATGTTGCATTCATTCCTCCTGACACACGTCTTCTCTACCAGTTCATTCGTTACCCTCCCACATTACCTCCTATATAGCCCCGCCCAAATTTCTCTCCTCCTGTCCCACTAACATCCCCCTCCCTGCACCTGCAACTGTTGCCAGATCCGACGGGGCCCAAACAAAGTCGCTGATGGATGGGGTGTGGACCCTTGATCTGTCCGGAGCTGTACCTGTATTTGATGGAGCATCGTATGTAATGAAGGTGAAGCAGAGTTCCACCTCTTGCTGCACGTCCTCACCATTTTGGTAGTGATAGACAAATGCTTCCTGCCTTCTCCCGTGCTCTCTAAATGAGGACGAGCCATCAGACCCATACTTGGAAGTAAATAAAATGATAAAATAAGTTAAAAGCTGAGGAAAACACACTAGGCTACATAAAAATAAAGGTAAAAAATATTAAAAACTGAGGTATATACACTACATAATTGAGGAAAATACACTAGAAATATATGAAGGTAGAAATAGTTCATTACAGAGGAAAACACACTAGAAAAGTTTAAAGGCATAAACCGTTCATTACTGAGGAAAATATACCCATCAATTATATTGGTACATCATTGTCCGATCGTAAAATTGAGGATAATACACTAAACAAATATATTAGTTAAATCTGGTTGTATGTTATTACACTGGCTATTGCAACGAGACATTAAGTGCGACACAAAATGCACTATAGGATATTCAAACTATAGACGTCTATAGATAGCCTATTCATATTCCCCTTTGCATACATTGTAACAGTCCATTCCAAATCTTAACATGATAGTACACAATGTATAATTCTACTGTAGATAACATGGTGCTACTCAAGATATGGGGAAGGCAGTGGCAACGTGGATACAATGATGAACTTGAAATTTCAAGGGCCCAGGATCGAGTCCACACCAAACGTCTGGATGTTTTCCTGAGGTGATCTGATGGCCCTTTCTGTTCTTCAAGTATCCTGGCTACGCCGACACGTCAAGAAAATGCCTCATATTTTGTCATCAACCCACAGCATAGCGACACTCGATAATCTCGGGGCTTCACAAGAGTCACAGGCTACTTACTAACTGCCTACAGTGACGAGGTTAAGGTATTGAAACAAAAGTCTGTAAAATACCTACTATGGGAAGCATTAGTAATTAGTTTAAGTTGAAGTTACTGTACATACACATTGTATCTGGAGGCCGAGCGAGATTTAGTCACTACTTGTATAGAGCTTAGTGGGTGCTACTACTGTGTGTGGTCTACCACAGTATCTGAAGTCTACCACCTCACTTTACTGTGCTTACTCTTGAGCGTGCGGTCTACCCAATTTACAATAAATATATGTTGAAGGATGTTAAAAATTAACATGTCAGCTATGAAAACTTAATTTTTACAAAGTTTTAAGGTTATGGAGAGAATCTTACTCAATGGTCTCATGTACCGACTGCAGGATCGCCTTTCTCCATGGCTGTTTGGTTTCATTCCCCTGCTTAATTGACCTGTACTCTCGCCTTTCCAGGGACAGTGTACCACCCCTGATTTTGTTTCCTTGAAGAATCTGGTACAGTACTTTGTTCTGGAGTTATTGTAGTTGGTTATGGTAGCGAGCTCGGCGGTGTGGTGGTGTTCAGGCAAGGTTGGAAATAAACTTCAGTAAGTAAAATCAAAACTGACTTTATTTATTAATTCTAAGGGAGTTTTGTGCCCTGTCTTGTCTTGTTTTTAAATGAGAACAGAGATGATGTTCTTTTGGCTGTTTGATCTTGAGTTCCTAACTAAAGCTATTCTGGTCAGTTTATATTCCTCCTGTACTTGGAGATGCCAATAATGTCTAGATACATTATTACCTGTTTGAAAAAGGGGAAGGTCTAGTTAAGCTCCACCCCCTTTTCTTCTCTTACTTTCTCTCTCTGTCTCTTTCGGTGAGTGAAGGTATAGGTGGGCAGCAAAGGAAAATGACTCATTTTATGACCTCAGAGCACCTGGGTATCAGCCTGCCCCAGGTGTGAAATGGTCATATCTAAAAATAGTGTCAGCTATTGTAAAAAGGTATTTGACCCTTCTACCTGCCTTAATGACTTATTAATGACTTAGGCGCTGTACATACTGTACATCCATTATTTCTTGTATGTTTCTCAGAGCGCTCAGGGCTTGTAATTCTGCACATTTAGGCCCGAAGTTGTCACTCATTTGGATAGTATTCTTAAATTTATAACATCCATGTTGGCTCATACAGAAAGCATATTTTAGAGCTAGGAAATCCTATTATTTCCCAAAGCCTCCACCCCTTCACAAGAAGCCATATGTAGCAGTCCCATATGTTTCCAGTCTTGATGTTGTGAAAACAGTCAGACACAATTTCGGACGTAAATCTTGCATTCAAATGCCCCTCAACTATAAAGGCCATATTGGTAAAAAAAACAGTGACCATCCCAACACCAAGACTGGAGTTTACCACATTCCATGTAATGATAGACGAGTTGCGTGCCACAACAAAATATAAGTGGGGTACTTATATACACTAAGAATACACCAACATTTACTATGGCAACCATTCTATTACAAACATTACACATATACAGGTCACGAAACGGCCTTTGGTGAATCGTGACGTCACTTTTCACATGGATTGAGTTTGTTTATATTTTACCGTGAATGGAAGCTGTACAATTCATCACTCCAGTGTTTATTTTTGAGCTCCAGGTATGTCTTTTGGCTTCAAGAAGATTCGCTGATGCTTCTGCAATGACAGTAGTGGTAATTTTATTGATAAATATTGCTGAACATCGACGGTCTGGAGAGTGGAGCATCATCTACTATAAGTACTGTAGTATAACATCATCACAATATGGAGGCTGATTTCTACCAGCCGGGAAATTAATGTTATCATATCTTTATCAATGCGATTTTTACATCAAATTTAATGAGACATATACCAGAAACTTCCATTTACATGGCAGTGTGCACAGGCAATGCTTCCCCAGAACCGACGACTTGTCTATTGTAATGTTGTATATATAGGTGAAACTGGACGTGATTTAAACATGTATAATGAAACATAAATATGCTTGCAAAACTCACAACACAAAAATTGCACTATTTGTCCATTCATACAACAACAGCAACCATGTCATCACCTGGTCGGATTCCAAGTTAGTGTACAAATAAAATATTTTCAAAACATGCAGGAAAGTAAAATCAATGTATATTACAGTAAAACAATAGATAATTTCGACAACTGTGAAGGCACGTACAAATTAAATCCTATCATGAGACACTTTGTAGAAAATTCCTTACCTACTCACATCAACCCTCTTGAGCTATACCTGTTCCTACCTTAGCATATCCCTTCCTCTGATCTCCTCTCGGTTTGCTTTCTTTCTTCTTGGAGGATGTATTGCAAACTATCATAACCTGTGCTACCGAAACACAAGAATTCTCTTTTTTTTTTTTTTTCATTTCTAACTCGGTATATTCAACCGCCATGCACCCCTTCATAACCCTGTGCCTATTTCCTCATATGTCCATTCAAGTCACCACCCAGTACCACGGTTTTATCCATTTTTATGCCATCAACAACCAGAAAGGGATCCTTTTTTACCTCACGCAGTCTAACCTGAGGGACATAGACAGATATTACTGTGAATATCCTGCGACCAGCCATCAATTTCAAGACAATTAGCCTTTCATGAACACTTATCACATACATTACACTTTCCACCCATCGTTCAGCCACCAGACTCTCTCAAAATCGTCCTCCCTACCTATCCAGGACATCTTATATCTATTTTATCTCCTAACAATCATCCTAGATGACCCTCCCCCCCTGTCTACTGTGTCTCGTGCATACAGCGAACATTCACTCATTCACTCGACCACCTCACGCACTCTTCCATGTATATTACCCCACATTCAGAATACCTCTCCCAGGTTGTGAATTCTGTCCATTGAGCTTGGTTTTGTTTATATTGTTAGGATTATTATCAGTAATATGATCATTAATAAGGACAGCGGCACCACCCACATCACTCCTGTATCCACCCTCTACCCACTGATCTAGACCAGTGGCAGTGTCAGTGGACTTGGTGCAAAATTCCAGAGACTGCCACAATGACTCTCCATACAATAGCGCCTTGGCATTGTGACTGCCCTGACATTTTACACTCAAAACTGTCGAAACTCCAATAAGTTTGATACATTTGGGTTGCGTGTACGATACACTGATAATAAATATATCATGGTGTTCGTACCTATACATGTCTATATAGAAAATGTGGGATACTATATATTTGGGATTGAAACTTAACAGTATGTTATAAATAAATATTGATTTATAATGGATATATTAATATATGGATATATCAACTAAAAGTTATAGATTCCAATATTTCTGCACTTACCGCTCGGGGCTTCAGTCACTGAGCCAACCACAACTGACCAGCTTCCTGGTTCAGGCCACTCTCCATTCAACCTCTACACAGTTAATTAAGACCGTCTCTCTCTTAACCCCTTAGGACCGACTTATTATTATTTTTTTTTTTCACCCCCAGCCGACTTCTGGGGGTCAATTTGCAACTTTCATGAAGGCAAATTTTGTTCTTACAGAATGAAAGAGCTTGAAATTATACACCAGGAACTGAAAACGGGAGTCTCCTAGGTGTACGCGTTTGCGTATGACAGAGCGTCAAAGTCCGAAAATAAATAAAATAGTATCCCCTGAAACGCATAAAAGAAAACCTCATACGCTCTGCGTACATCTCTAAACATGTAAATAAACACCTAAACAATGCGTCTAAGTGGTTTTCAATGATAATAAACGTATTTCAGTGTAATTTTGTCTGTCTAGACTATCCTGGAGTATAGTAGACAGCAGAGAGATACGAGAAACATAAGAAAACACCATGTAGTTGTGAGATGGGGTCCTTGTTGGTGGGGGTAGGTCTAGGCACCACCCACCAGACACCACTACCACAGTCAAACCTTTTCTCAAGGACGTTAGCTTTCCATCGTTACCAACGCCAGCTCGCTAGCTACTCGCTACAGTTTTTTATAGGTACGTCGACATGTCGGTTATTCGGAGGGAACGATAATTTTTTTTATCACCGACATGTCGGTCGATCGGTCCTAAGGGGTTAACTCAACCACTATAGCGAGTAGACGTGTCTTTCCCATACCAACACAGTGCTACCATTATCTATATCATCATATTCACCTCCACCATCATTTGCTATAGCTCTAATCATATCCAAATCATACTAACCCCTTATTTTAGGTGGCCACTAATCATTATTAATATAAATTGCTCTATATTCACCATCATTCCTCTTCATACTCATTCCACCAAGACTACAGCCAGTCACCGACGCCTGATGCCCTTCCTGAGGCCAACCTCTTTTAGTTGCCTTCTACTACATGCAGGGGTTATGTTTGGTCTGTTCTTAAATGCCTGGGCCAGGGTGTATAGGGCAAATGATAATACTGTACAGCTGGCCATACTCCCATGAGGCCTACCAGCGTTGTCAACGTTGGATGAGATAATAATCCTGAAACTCTAGTAGTGAGCTCGGCTCCCTCGAACCATTCACTGTGGAAGGGAGAAGTAAGGAGGAATATGAAGAGGGTGCCTGTACAAGAGAGGTGAGACATTATTCTTGAGGTGAAAGATGTGGCATTTTTAATAAAAGTAAGAATATACACCCAGTTATCAATTATTTATATACTGACATTGGTGTCAATTATTAGCATCGTTCAAAGTTAGATAAAAATTTTAATATGATGTAACACAAACACAGAGCAAGAGGCAGAGTGAATGAGCAGCGGTGCTCCGGCCTGCTTTAACCTGGCCTGGGTCGGCTGAACGCGCCGATCAGGTAGACAGGTGAGGCCGAATATGCGTACCGTAGTCAGGTGAGGCAGAAGATGCGTAAAGGTGCTTGATGTCACTACAATGTGTAAAGTGGTATAGTGGGTCAGTTCACATGGCAGGGTGTACATGGAGAGTCACACTAATTTAAACCTTGTAGCAGAAGACAGTAAAAGCCAATACGGCATCAAATTCAACGTGTGAGTAGTGGGAGGATTATAATGGGAAATAGGATTTCAGACCTTAATTAACTCACCTTTAAGAAAGTTATATTTAAAAAAAAATTCTGAAAATGGTTGCCAGCTTCTTTATTAACATGTCCGATGAAACCTTAACTGTGCATCCCATGCATTACTTGATGGAACTACTGTATTACATTGTTTAAATACAATTATGAACATTCCTCTCTCGCAACTCATGACAGATAAACCCAATAGAACCTCTGTCACTATTATTATGTTGTGTGTGTGTACTGGCTTATACAGTGTATATACAAGTATATGCACACAGGGAAGAGAGATACAGAGCAATAATAACTATTTTTGCCATCAAGAGACAGATGACATACCAGGTATTTATAATACAACACCAAACATTCAATAAAACAGGCTAATTAGGCATAAAAGTATTCAGATTATTGCAAGGTTGCTATCACGTGAGAGATATTGCGAGCCTTGATATTTGACACTACGATTATAAACTCTGGTATCAAAGACCTTCCCCCCAATCTCCCTGGAGGTCGGAGGCCCCCAGACTTCCTGATCCAGTAAGCTCTGGTCCAATCTTCTTGGGATTTGCTTCGGTAGCCCAGGCATATAGGGACCACATTCTCCTTTATATTAATTTGTTTTTTCAATGCAACCAGAGCGTACCAGGGGTTTGTGGGGCAGGAGGCCATTCTGCCTCTGGAGAACATCAACAACAACAATTATTAGGTAATGCTAGATACAGGGGATATGGAGGTGTGTGTTAGTGGTATCAATACTTGCCACATGCAATATGAAGGTATTCACATCTATTTCATTTAATAAAAATAATTCTGGTTCATGATTCTTATACAGTGATAGTATAAGTATTGTACAGCATTTAGTACTTGATAATAACCATTGAATATGTCACGAATAAAGTATACAATAATGTTACCTCTTGTTTTTGTGTTACATCATATTACAAAAAATTATCTGACTTTGAACGATGTTAAAAATTGACACGAATGTCAGTATATAAATAATTGATAACTGGGTGTGTATATTCTTACTTTTATTAAAAATGCCACTCATCTTTCACCTCAAGAATAATTTCTCACCTCTCTTGTACAGTCGACGGCAAAAGTCCTGTCGCCTCACTTGCTTCACCAAAACACGCGATGTTCATAGACTCGAGATTATTAGGTGTAGAAATGGTGCGTATTTCTCGAGTCCATGAACACTGTGCGTCTCAGTGAAGCAGGTGTGGCGACAGGACTTATGCCGCCGACTGTACAGGCACTCTCCTCAAATCCCTCCTTACTTCTCCCTCCCACAGTGAATGGTTCGAGGGAGCGGAGCTCACTACTACAGTTTCAAGATTATTATCTCATCCAACGTTGACAACGCTGGGTGGGCCTCATGGGAGTGTGGCCAGCTGTACAGCTCCGGACAGATCAATGGTCCACACCCCATCCATCAGCGACTTGGTTTGGTCCTCGTGGGATCTGGTAACAGTTGCAGGTGGAGGGAGGGGGGATGTTAGTGGGAGAGGAGGAGAGAAATGTGGGCGGAGCTATAAAGGAGGGTAACGAATAATCAGGTTGAGAGACGTGTGTCAGGAAGAGTGAATGAAGCATACACTGTGAACGGTATCGAATCACCAATAGTATAAAGCAGGGTTCTTTAAACTTTTTCAGTCGTGACCCAGTTTATACTATGACATCATTCTCGCGACCCATACCCATCTTTTACATATGACCAGGATTATCAACCTAAGAAAATACAAGGCCAGAAACTGAAACACAATAATTATGATTAAAAGGCATTCTAACCAGAATTATAAGCACTGCCTCACCTACCCCTCCCTGTCTCTCTCATTCTCTCTCAAGAAGGCTATTATTTGTGCAATGATTTTGTTTTATTGATAATTAAATATATGAATATTCGATTATAAAAATATGTTAGGTGGATTCATGAATGAACTTCATATTCATTTTATTGTCACGAACATTATTATTCTATCTTATTCATGTATTTATTTTTGTGAGCCTGCAACCCAGTTTGGAGGAATTCGGGACCCGTAGTTTGAAGAACCTTTGTTTAAAGAAGTGCATACTGCATTAACGTAGGTGGATATAGGAGAGAAGAAATGTGATGATTTGAGGCAAGGGTGAGGAGGAAGAGGGTAAGAAAAATGAAGGTGATTAGTTGAAAAGTAATAACAAACAAATATAATTAGAATATCTGTTACATTATATCCTTTAAATAAAGGCACTGTCTTTTGTTCACCATCGTAGTGGGATAGACTACTGAATATATATTATCCTTTGGATATTAGACAGCTATCCCTGTATTCCTTTTATCCCTCGTGCTTGCCCCGTAGGGGGGTATTGCCTGTAATGATGTGGAAAATACTTTAAGGGTTTTGGCGCCCCTTCGGCCTCAGCCACTAGCTTACATTTCTTCAACTGTCCCTCCTTTCTTCGTATTTCCTTCTTGCTTGCTGTCACACCTCTCTATCACCTTTTCCTGGTGCTATATGACCTATAAGTAACTTAAAAAGAAAGATATAATATATTTATCTTTCCTGCAAATGGGTTTAACAAGTTAACATTCTGACTAGCAACAAACTAGCAAATGGCAATGCATGAAACCTATAGTCCTTCAGTTTTATGAAGGCGAAATGCTGTGGCTGGGATAATAATGTGTATCTGCCAACACTTTAATTCTAAATAATTCATATATCTTTCCCAATAAATCTCTAGTTGTTTTCTAAATTCTCTACATATCGACCCCGTAGGGGGGTATTGCCTGCATTAGTGATGTGGGAAATACTTTAAAGGTTTTGGCGCCCCTTTGGCCCCAGCCACTATCTTTTAGTTTTTCAACTACCACTCTTTTCTTTCTATTTCCTTCCTTCTTGCTGTCTCGCGTCTCTATCACCGTTTTCTGGAGCTATATGACTTCGCTGTTGCGGCGCCTAATATCAATCAATCAATCAACCTCTACATATTGAGAACCAAAATGCGATCTACAACATAATCTCAGCCGTAGTTTTTCGAATCATATAATTGGACTATAAGTGATAAGGGAGAAAGGCCTATGTCATTAAAACTTTTTAAGAACGAATGAGAAGGTTAAAAATATGAGAAAGAAAAGATAAACGGTAAGAAAGGATGGAAGGGCAAGCGAGAGAGGGATAAGACAGTAGGGAGGATGTGTAAGGTTGCCAGTTACTTGAGAGATACTGTAATATATATAGCCTATTCATAAAATTAGACCAAGTTTATTGAAAACGCCATATAGCGGCGCCTATTTAAGTTTAACATCGATTATTTTTAAGGAAATGCATATTTAGAAGAAAAATTCCTGGTAAATAGCTTAATGAATTTGTTGACAAATATGATTATTAAAAAAGTTAGAAAATTAAACCGTCTTTAGCCGAAAAAGAAAACAAAACAGCTGGGCTTGGGAGAAGGTGATAAATAGGGTGGACTACAAGCACGAGGGATTTGATTGATATTAGGTGGCGCAACAGCGAGGTCATTTAGCACCAGGAATAGGTGATAGAGAGGTGTGACAGCAAGCAAGAAGGAAATAGGAAGAAAGGAGGGACAGTTGAAGAGATATAAGCTAGTGGCTGGGGCCGAAGGGGCGCCAAAACCCTTAAAGTATTGCCCACATCATTATAGGCAATACCCCCCTACGGGGCAAGCACGAGGGATAAAAGGAATACAGGGATAGCTGTCTAATATCCAAAGGATAATATATATTCAGTAGTCTATCCCACTACGATGGTGAACAAAAGACAGTGCCTTTATTTAAAGGATATAATGTAACAGATATTCTAATTATATTTGTTTGTTATTACTTTTCAACTAATCACCTTCACTTGTCTTACCCTCTTCCCCTTCACCCTCGCCTCAAATCATCACATTTCTTCTCTCCTATATCCACCTACGTTAATGCAGTATGCACTTCTTTAAACCCGGATTCTTCAAACTACGGGTCCCGAATTCCTCCAAACTGGGTCGCAGGCTCACAAAAATAAATACATGAATAAAACAGAATAATAATGTACGTGACAGTAAAATAAATATGAAGTTCATACATGAATCCACCTAACATATTTTTATAATCGAATATTCATATATTTAATTATCAATAAAACAAAACATTGCACAAATATTATCCCTCTTGCGAGAGAATGAGAGAGAGGGAGGGGTAGGTGAGGCAGTGCTTATAATTCTGGGTAGAATGCCTTTTAATCATAAATATTACGTTTCAGTTACTGGCCTTGTATTTTCTTAGGTTGATAATTCTGGTCATTTGTAAAAGATCTTTCTGTAATGGTCGCGAGAATGATGTCTTAGTAAAGACTGGGTCACGACTGAAAAAGTTTGAAGAACTCTGCTTTAAACTATTGGTGATTTGATACCGTTCACAGTGCATGCTTCATTCATTCCTCCTGACACACGTCTTCTCTACCTGATCATTCGTTACCCTCCCATATTACCTCCTATATAGCCCCGCCCACATTTCTCTCATCCTCTCCCACTAACAACTCACCCTCCCTCCACCTGCAACTGTTGCCAGATCCGACGAGGTCCAAACCAAGTCGCTGGTGGAAGAAGTGTGGACCCTTGATCTGTCCGGAGCTGTACAGTCGGCGGCAAAAGTCCTGTCGCCTCACTTGCTTCACCGAGGCACGCGATGTTCATAGTCTCGAGATTAGTAGGTGTAGAAAACGTGCGTATTTCTCGAGTCCATGAACACTGCATGTCTCGGTGAAGAAGTTGAGGCGACAGGACTTCTGCCGCCGACTGTACTATGCTGGGGCCACACCGTGTAACTGTCTTGTATAGTGTGAACGTGAACACAACCACGCAACAGAACCCAACATTACACCACCAGTGTCATTGCCCCTATTATAGTGTGGACGCCGCCTAACGTAAATAAGATATTGTCAGCGACTTGGGGGTTACTGATGCCTCCAAACTGTACCATGAAACAGACACCCTCAGCATGCCGTTCGTTGATCTGTTTGTGGCAAGGTTTGGAAACATCGAAAACCCCAAATTCAATGCCAGCATAAGGTTTACCTCTCATAGGCCAATCGCTGAAGAATCGAGCTGTTGTATGTTGTTATGTTGAGCTGTTATGTTGATTGGCAAGAAAGGGTGACGCAGGAGGTGGAAATGTGAGATATTGTCGGCGAAACAGAGACTACTGAATGCTACAGTGTATCTCAAGTAACGGGTGAACTCTCCTTTGTGGTCCGTCTAACTATAGGGCGTCGATGAATCAGTAGTCTCCAGTTCACTGTGGTTCTATTTTGGGATTGGAGGGTTACTGATTACTCCCACCTACATTACAAAATAAAATCTCCCCCTGTTATAGAACCTTGTTTCCTGACATAGTTTGGAGGAATCAGTAACCCTGCAAGGTGTCGGCAACGGAACGCTCCTTGAAGTATAAAGAAGAAATGCACCTCAGGGCTATGGGAATAAGAAATTGTAGGAAAAATGGAGGATATTAGTTACTCCAATCTGTGTGACGAAACGGAAGAGGTAGATCTTTCTGTAAAGGTATTGTAAATTTGGAGGAATGATTTGGTACACCCGACAACAGTTCCGCCTGCGCCACCCACAAGTGAAATATTGTAGATGTGGCAGAAGTGTGTGTGTTGTGAACAAGAAGCAGCCTTCAAATCTATTCCATAGATGGCGGTGTGTGGTTGTGGTATAAAAATTACTGCCCCTATCATCCAATATCAGTAACGAGAATTTAACCATGGAGGTCTTTTCATCCAGTTTAGATTCCTTTCCTCATAAAGAAATAAGATAAGATAAAGAAAAAAAAAACCACGATAGTGTCTACCAAATGATCATTTCCAAAAAATGGACGAATGGTAGCATTATTAAGGATATTACTCTGCCAAAAAGGAGAATCTACTTGCCTCACTGACACCCACTATCGTTTAAGTTATGTTAAGAAATGTTGAAACTATATTTCATTAGTTGATGCTGTATAGTCATGTGCGTTGATAAGATTAAAATTCCTATGTAGAGGCTATATAATCGTTGTCATGTTGCCATAATTTACCGCAATGATGTATTATAACACTAAAGATTGCCGTGACAAAAGATAAATAATATGCATGATAAATCCACAGGAGGTAGGGACTTACCAAACCACTTTTATCCATAGTGTTAAGCAACATTGAATACGAAATATTTACTCTCTTATAGCAGGCCCTCAATGAAATAAAATAAAAGAAATTATGTAAACATTAATTCGAATTTATAACCTGTTGTATAAGAGCCTCTGCCTTTGTTGACAAGGCAGTGTGGAGGTTGTTAGTTTTCACATCAAACGCTCTCCGACGTATCATTGTCCACCACAGACACAGAAACATCTGTTACGGAAGTCTTAGAGAGAATAATGACTACATCTGAAACAGTTTATGTATCATGGTTACCGGTTTGTTTTAATATGCGCCTACTATCTTTTAGGCCTAATGCACTCACAACTGACATTGAAAGTGTTAAATGAAGCACATTCGTCTGTAATCTGTGCTGATAGTGTTATTTACTGATTCCTTGGAAGAGAGAGAGAGAGAGAGAGAGAGAGAGAGAGAGAGAGAGAGAGAGAGAGAAGAGAGAGAGAGAGAGAGAGAGAGAGAGAGAGGAGCAGGAGAATAGATTGAGGATGGGAGGAGGGACTTACAAATTTTGTTCCCCCCATCTCACTCTTGCTGGCTGGTGGGTAAATGGTGTAGGCGCCTAAGTGACCACTCTAGGCCTTTTCTCTCCCAGGTCACATCTTCCACAGAGAGAGAGAGAGAGAGAGAGAGAGAGAGAGAGAGAGAGAGAGAGAGAGAGAGAGAGAGAGAGGTGATTTACTTATGGAGGAATTCCAAAAAATCATGGAATATAATTAATTATATACATTGTGACGGGTAACATAAAAACCTCATTTTAGTGTTGTTTGGAATACAAGGTGTCGTTAGCATTAAACGATCATCAAATAATGAATGATAAACGAATATCATTACTACTAAGAACAACCTACTTGTCTATCTCCCCAACTCCATCGCCTACTCTAGGCTTCACCTACTTCACGGGACTGGGGCACTAGATTGAGGTCATGTTATCTGTCCTGTTTTAATAACCTTGGTAGCCGATAGACATAAACCCCATGTAATAAATAAAAAAAATAAACGAAGACACTACTATACATGACTTACATTCCCCCTCCCATATCTCCTCCACCACAACCACACACCGCCATCTATGGAATGGATTTGAAGGCTGCTTCTTGTTCACAACGGAACATATGAGTTGACGATCCGACTATTTTTCGAGCATGTACAAACGAACAAACACACACACTTCTGCCACATCTATAATATTTCACTTGTGGGTGGCGCAGGCGGAACTGTTGTCGGGTGTACTAGTTTGCCTAATAAAATGTTGTCTCTTTTATAAAGCCTTACACACACACACACACACACTCACATATACACGGACACAAATACTGTAGTTACACACATGCAAGCACATCCAAACACACACACAAGGATTGATTGATCGATATTAGGCGCCGCAACAGCGAGGTCATATAGCGCCAGAAAAAGGTGAGATGTGTGACAGTAAGCAAGAAGGGACAGTTGAAAAACTGAAAGCTAGTGGCTGAGGCCGAAGGGGCGCCAAAACCCTTAAAGTATTGCCCACATTACTGTAGGGTACACATCATCACAGGGTGTACACACACTCAAGGACATACACACAGTGCTCATTAGTTCATTGGTTACTCTCCTGGCCCGTCCAAGTCGAGTAAAGGAAATGATGGGTTTTGTGGAGTGTGAGGAGGTCCAGCCTTGCCCATTGATCATTCATTGGTCACTAAATGTTCCAAGCTATTTCTGGAAAGGTATAAACCGTGGATCATGAGTCCCCGCACGTAATCAAGCCTGGTGTGACGAAAAACCATATAAACACACTCACTCCCTCTCTGTTGGTCTGTCTATCTGATAAATAAACACACCACTTAACTCAATGCCAAGCATCATGAGTGTTGTAAGACATTGAGGGGGAGAGACATAGAACTTTTATTGTGTGTGGGTACGTCTCTGCCAGCGTGTTTGTTTATGTAAAATAGACTGAGTGCATGTGTGCGTGCGTGTTTGTATAATTACCTGTGTGAATGTGGACGTGTGTGAGTGTATGTACTGTATTTCAGTGTAAGTGAATGTGATGTGTGTTGTATGTGCATATGTGTGAGAGAGAGAGAGAGAGTGAGAGAGACGGGGAGGGGGAGGGGAGAGAGAGAGAGATTATGAAAGTGTATAAATTAGGTAAATACCTCCACATAAGGGGTTCTTTGTACCCCACACAAGGGGTTCTTTGTACCCCTCACAAGGGGTTCCTTGTATCCCACACTCATCCAGCAAAGCCTTCTATCACTTCCAACCCAGGTTAGCCCTTGCCCTGAGCTAAATACCCTCTGTAACCCAGAGAAGGAATGATGAAGTCTAATATTAATTACTCAAAGGCCCAGTGAGCAGCTATTAGTATGAGGGAATAAGTGGGCATGAGGTAAAAATGTTATGGTTAGAGTCTGGAGAGGAATAACAAAACACTAGTACATCCAAACTTACATTATTTACATATTAAATGTACAGATAACAACGGGACACAACACAGTATAAATATTCCTAATAGGCCCATAGTCCTGCTGGACTATGGCCTCCTAACAAAGGACACACAAACCTTGATACACCACGAGGTGCATTTCAAAGGGATACACAACAGGAGAGCTGGGGGAGAGGTGTTAGTCTTACGGCAGCTGGAACAGAGAGAGTTGAGGAGACAAGGAGTGTGTGGCTCAACCGCCAACCACGTAGGGGAAAACTCTCTGTTTAACAATATAACCATTTCAGGCTAATATAGCTTAGTACAGGATATACCTTGCTTGAATAGAATTACACAACATAAATTAATCTTAGCCTGCCAATACTATCTGTCTACAAAGGAATTTACAGTTAACATAAGCACATATCGTGCACCAGCCAGGGAAGTTATGAAAGTGTAGCCAAACACAACTACAGTGTTCCCAATGTACATGGTACAGCGTTACCAATTGGGCTGGATCCATGACACCTCTCACCCCAAGAAAACTTTTTTGCCTTATGGGGAAAAAAAAGCTTAGGACTCCTAACAAACATGAAGTAACATATAACATACATAGACATATATATAAAGACATAAATAATACACTGGAAATACATACATAACAAAAAAAAATCTTACTACTAAATACAAAGAACCTGAAAAGACAAGAAATTAAACACGAGATAAAGCATCTGCTAGGGTATTTTCCTTTCCTCGTATATGTTGCACAGATATATTGTAAGGTTGTAATGCGAGAACCCACCTCAACACAGGAGCATTTTTAAATTTAACTTTTTCCAAGAATAGTAAGGGGTTATGATCTGTGTAAACAGTAATTACATGAGGGCTGCCCGATAAGAAGACTCCAAACTTTTCTGTTGCCAAGACAATACCTAATGCTTCCTTTTCTATGGTTGCATAGGATTTTTTATTACTCTTAAATTTCAGGGAATAGTAACATAAGGGATGCAAGACCTCGTCATTCTTTTTCTGTAGTAGTACTGCTCCAACCCCAAGATCGCTGGCGTCCACATGGATGTAGAATGGTTTGTTTTGATTGGGTGTACGTAGCACAGGAGCACTGGAGAGTAGAACTTTAAGGGACTGGAAGGCTTTCTGGCAGTCATCCATCCACTGGAAGGTTCTTTTGGTGCTTAAGAGGTCGGTCAGGGGAGATGATACCTGAGCAAAGTTGCAGCAGAACCGGCGGTAATATCCTGCCATGCCCAAGAACCGCATAACTTCCTTCTTGCTGGTGGGCCTGGGGTACTGTATGATGGCTTCCACCTTGGCACTGACAGGAGCTAGCTGGCCTTGACCCACCACATGCCCTAAGGTGGTGACGTGAGCATGCCCAAACTCACTCTTGGAGAGGTTCACCGTCAGGCAGGCCCCCTGTAGAACCACAAACAATTTCCTCAATCTCTCTATGTGGTCCTCCCAGCTGTCACTCCACACTACCAGGTCATCCAAGTAAACTCGGACACCAGTCAGCTCTGCAGTTAAGTGATTCATTAGCCTCCGGAAGGTCCCTGGGGCGTTCCGCATACCAAAAGGAAGCACCACAAACTCCCAGAGGCCGGTTGGAGTGGCAAAGGCTGAGATGGGCTGGGCACGTTGAGTGAGGGGAACTTGATAATACCCTTGAAGAAGGTCCAGCTTGGAGATGAAACGGGCCGACCCTAAGTCATCTATGACGTCGTCCATATGAGGCAAGGGATATGAGTCAGGCACTGTCACAGCATTCACCCAGCGATAATCCACACACATGCGATATGTACCTCCGGGCTTGGGCACTAGCACCACTGGGGAAGACCATGGGCTCAAACTGGGACGGATGAGTCCCTGCTTCTGCAACCTCTTGACCTCTTCCTGCAGGAATTCTCTCTTCTCGGGGCCCAGGCGGTATGGTGTCTGTCGTATGGGCCTGGCTCCCTGGACATCCACATCATGTTGAAGTAGTGGACAAAGACGAGGGATATCCCCACAAACATTTCGGAACTCCTGTAGAAGAGAGGTTATGTCGCCGGCCTGGGGAGGGGGTAAATGCATCACTTTATGACTGAGATCAGCTAGAATCAGAGAATTGGCTAATTTAGTTCCTATGAATGGAGAACTTTCATCATCTTGGACTTTTTCATTCACTTGGGCACTTATCAATGTGACTGGGGCAACAGTATCATGGGGCAATGTTACACGAGGTTGATACCTCTTCAAAAGGTTTATATGGACCTTACGTATCTTCTTACGCCGGTCTGGTGTTGCAATAATATAATTAAGGTCTCCAGCCCGTTCCAACACTTTATAGGGACCATAAAACTTAGACTGTAGGGGCTGGTCAGGCAAAGGTAGCAGAGCTAAAACTGAATCACCTGTCTTAAAAGTGCGTACTTGGACCTTGTGGTGCTTATCATAGTTGTGTTTCATACGTGCTTGAGCTTGACCTAGGTGTGAATGAGCCACCTTTAAGGCGGTTCGTAAAGTGTTCTGCAATTCATGAACATATGTAACAACTGGAAGAGAATTATCCTCCCTTAACCAACACTCTTTTAAGACTTTAAGAGGTCCTCTTACTTGGTGACCATAAATAAGTAGGAAAGGGCTGAATCCCAGACTTTCTTGAACACTATCTCTTACAGAAAATAATAATAAATCAATACCTTCATCCCAATCCTTACAAGATTCCATACAAAAAGCTTTAATCATAGTCTTCAAGGTGTGGTGGAACCTCTCCACTACACCTTGACTCTGTGGATGAAAGGCAGTGGACATGTAATCAGAAATACCTAGAGTTTCCATAACTTGCTTAATTAAATACCCCAGAGGTAAAATTAGACCCCTGGTCTGACTGAACAATAGTTGGCAACCCCACTTGGGTGAAAAACTTAATAAGAGCCCTGACAACATTTTTTGAGTTAATGCTACGAAGGGGAATTGCTTCTGGGTAGCGAGTGGCAGAATCCATAATGGTAAGCAAATATTGGTTACCACGCTTACTCTTGGGCAGAGGGCCAACACAGTCAATTATAATTTTACTAAAAGGCTCGTCCATGACTGTTATGGGACAGAGAGGGGCAAGTTTAACTCCAGGACCAGATTTATTGCTAAGTTGACATATGTGACAAGTTCGGCAATAGGAAGCAACATCTTTTCTTAACTTGGGCCAGTAGAAATGAGATAGAATTTTCTGGTAAGTCTTACGCACACCCAGGTGGCCACCTACACCATCATGTGCAATGCTTAATATCGCTGCCCGTTAGGGTTTAGGAATGACTATTTGGTGAACTGTCTCCCAGGTGTGACTGGCAGGTACATGTAAGGGTCTGAATTTCCTCATTAAAACATTAGAATTAAGATAAAAACAATTTGGGACATTTGGCACCTCTCCTTCCTCAGTTAGGTCATTGAAAAAGTTCTGCGACTCAGGATCACAGGCCTGCCCCTGAATTAACTCCTCTCTAGTGGAAGGGAGGGCATCGGAGTTTGTTCCCGTGGGTACAGGGGCATGAATGGCATCACTAAATAATTCACCAAGGAACAAATCATCAGTAGGGTCATTAGATTCCTCTGAAGGAGCTTCAGCTAGCCTCCGACTCTGGCTACGTGTGACCGCACAGGTGGGGAAAAGATGAGGGTACTGTTCCTCTACTTTACTAGTATTATTCTCTGTAGTAGGGACATCAACAACAATGGGATTCAGTGCAACCTGGGTGCCGGCAAGATCATGGCCAATCAGAATTGATACATTAGGCAATGGAAGAGTGTCTACAACAGCTAGGATGACCTGTCGGGTCACAAAGGCACTTTTAAGGTACACTGAGCATAAGGGATAACGAGCAGTTCCAGGTAACCCTGACACCAGTACAGTCTCATCCGTATAACAATAAAAGTTTGGGACATCCTCCTTCAAAATACAAGATAGGTCTGAGCCTGTGTCCCGCAGAATAGTGACTGAGGTGGAGGGATTCATCGAACAAGAGACTGCCACCCGGCCACTCGAGCAAAATGGTTGGAAAGAGGGAGGAATTTTACTTGGCACAGGTACTAAACAGGGACTCAAATCAAGTTTTTCACTCACCTGGGGTACTTGAGGCAACTCCACTTCCTCTGATCGCACACTGGTGTGAAGAACAATACGGCCAGGTGGGGAGGAAGTGTTTTTGCTGGCCAACTTCATACATTCATGGATCTGGTGACCTGGCTTCTTACAATATCTGCAAAATGGAGGTGGTCTTAGTTCACGACCGACATTCTGATATGGTACCCCACCAGCAGGCCTAACTGGAACCATTGGCCTAATAAAATGAGAGTCCCTAGTATCTCTAAATACTGGTGGCCTAACTGGTACCACACTCATCTGTTTAGGAGGGTATGGTGGTAACACATGTGATTTATTCTTAGGAGCAAGGTCAGGATTGATCAAGGCATAGTGATCGGCTGAGGGCCCTGCTTCGGCTACGGAGTTGATTCCCCGCTCCTCAAGGTGTGACCGAATTTTAAGGGGAATACAAGACTTAACATCTTCTAAAACTAGCAACTCTAATAAGTTGTCAAAAGTATTGGTAATAAGCTCAGAGTCCACCCACTTACGGCAGAAAATTTGTTTACGTCTATAAAATTCAACATAAGTCTCTCCCTCGGCCTTCCGACAGCCACGGAACTGCTGGCGGTAGGCCTCAGGAACTTTCTGATATGCATGTAATATAGATTTCTTAACAGCATAATAATCATTAGCAAGGGTAGAGTCAAGGGAACGAAACACATCCTGGGCCTTCCCTCTAAAGGAGTTATGGGCTAGCAATACCCACTTGTCCTCTGGCCAATCATGCAATGCAGCTGCTCTCTCAAAGCTCGTAAAGAATCTGTCTGGATCCTCTTCTGGGAATAAAGGGACAAACTTTAAAGCATCAGACAAGCGAAATGGAGGTTCTGAGGTTGAAAACCCCTAAGATAATTGTAATCTTAATTTCTCATTGTCAGCATGGGCTAACTGAAGTTGCAACCTTTTTAAAAGAATTAAATCTGAAGGCTTATCAAGAACTGCAACCTCCTCCTCAGCAAGGATTTCGTCGTCCACAATGTGCTCTAACACTAACTGACGAACTTCCTTCTTACTTAGACCAGCTCGTAGTTCTAGCCTGTAATGATTAGCTAGTTCCAACCACTGGGCCTTAGTCAGGCCAGTGAGACTCTCCACCTCAGGGTTAGCTACAAAATCAGCTAATACAAACATGTTTAGCAGCAAGAAGAGGACTACAACCCGAAGATAAGCTAGCTAGCTATGAAATAGAGGGATAGAATATGGTAATTACTTATACAGAGAAAGAATATTCACTGTAGATAACAGCCTCAGTAATTAAATATGGAATTAAGACCACGTGTGTACAAAAACTCTCTCTCCAGACCCACAAACAACAATGGAAAATTAGACTAAAATACATACATAGCACTCTAACTCAGTGAATAAAGTGAAGGAAATAGGAACGATACGCAACGAGTTACATTAACCATACTCAGGCTAACATCAAAAGTAATTTCACAACACAAAAAATCTAGTGCTCAATTGCCAACAAAACAAATAATCCCAGTTGGAGGAATGGCTTCAAAACAGCACTGATTGACTGAAAAAAATGAGAGGCTAGTACATTAATTAATTATGGGCAAATAAACAATCACAATTATAAGAAAGGTCAATCCCGGTCAGGCCCCCATTTATCACTACCAACCCTGGTTAACCCTTGCCCTGAGCTAAATACCCTCTGTAACCCAGAGAAGGAATGATGAAGTCTAATATTAATTACTCAAAGGCCCAGTGAGCAGCCATTAGTAAGAGGGAATAAGTGGGCATAAGGTAAAAATGTTATGGTTAGAGTCTGGAGAGGAATAACAAAACACTAGTACATCCAAACTTACATTATTTACATATTTAATGTACAGATAACAACGGGACACAACACAGTATAAATATTCCTAATAGGCCCATAGTCTTGCTGGACTATGGCCTCCTAACAAAGGACACACAAACCTTGATACACCACGAGGTGCATTTCAAAGGGATACACAACAGGAGAGCTGGGGGAGAGGTGTTAGTCTTACGGCAGCTGGAACAGAGAGAGAGAGAGTTGAGGAGACAAAGAGTGTGTGGCTCAACCGCCAAGCACGTAGGGGAAAACTCTCTGTTTAACAATATAACCATTTCAGGCTAATATAGCTTAGTACAGGATATACCTTGCTTGAATAGAATTACACAACATAAATTAATCATAGCCTGACAATACTATCTGTCTGAAAAGGAATTTACAGTTAACATAAGCACATATCGTGCACCAGCCAGGGAAGTTATGAAAGTGTAGCCAAACACAACTACAGTGTTCCCAATGTACATGGTACTGCGTTACCAATTGGGCTGGATCCATGACACTTCATACACACAGCCTGAGAGAAATGGGGGAGGGTGCTTTTGTATGTAACCTTCGGATTAGGGGTCGTAGCAAAGAACATATCGTCGGGTCCCGATGCTCGGGATACAAAACCTATATATTTTATATGGCCGTCGTATCTCGTACATCAGGAAAAAACAGCAATATTCATCAGCCGCTATGTGGAGAAGAGGGCTTAATTAGAAGAATTGTATGAAGGTCACCTAATTGAGATGAATTAGAGGACTACAGAGTTAAATTCAAAATATACAAGGAAAACTACTATCTTGATATTTTAATAGGGATTCATATGTTTCATAGCCTAGTTTGGAGGAAGAAGTATCCCTCTTGTACACCACTAACAAATTCCCCTCTAAATGTAAAGCAAAGCTGTGCTATTGTTCTGTGTTTTCCAATTATTTTCTCAGTTTCAACATTGTGGCTAGGCATTTGTATATCGAAAATTGTAGGAAAATACAAGACATATGAACACATAAACAGACGCCGTTCCCATTCCAGTACACAAGTAATAAGATGTACAGAACACTATACATGTTCTGGGACCTGCACTGAACACTCCATAATTATTAGTGGACAGGAATATTGTCTCCGAGTAAATTCACGGAAAATATTAATCTGCACCTGCCTGCAGACACTGTAGCTGCGTATGCCAAGTAGATAAGCTATTTCTGGTGACCAGTGTACAGACAAAACCAAATAATAATGAAATACAACACTATACGGACACTTGTCTCCTTGCCCTTATGACTAAATATGGAGCGATCGTGTCGGGAATCCGCTTCGTAAATTCCTGATCCTGAAAGGTTTTGCAGAGTCTCCCTTTATGAAGTAATCTCTATGATGATATGTTCAATGCACAGTTCATATGTACAAAGTCACCATCACGTTGTTAAATGTCCTAATTTTAATCTTCACAATACTAAGAAAATTCAGATATTTTGTGTGTGCCATGAATGACACGCCGCAAACTCGCTAATTTTGCTCTTAACATGCAAATGTGTTGTAAACATAGTCTGGTGGCATATGCTAGTGTTGGTCCTTTCATAACACATCGTAAACAAGGGAATTCCCTGACAGATACCACAGTGCGCATTGCACATATTGCACTTGGCATAAAAAAATATCATGTTTGGGAAGTCCTCAGTGCGCAGTACACACTCACACACACCATTAGAGAGGCCTTTGTTGAGGATGCTTTGCTGGCTGGACTGCTACGGAAGGTGTACTGTACATACATGTATGTTGTCCTCGTTTTGGGATATATATTTATTTCCTTCAATTTCCTAGGAGCAGGTTTAGTGATTGCTTGTTTTTGTTTGTCTGTCAGCCTGTCTGTTACCAAAATATCTCAAAAAAGTTATTGGCAAATTATCGAGATTTTTGTAAATAGAATATGATAAGTGCCAGGGCCCAGGTAAATTGTGATTGGGTATAGCAAGCGATTGGTAGAGCGCAGGCGGAGGTATGGAAGGAAACGTCCATCCTATGTTAGTCAGTCTATCTGTAAATAAGATATAAAAACAAGTTATGAACCAATTATTTTTTCACGAAGGGGAGAGCGTAGGTCAATAGCGGCCTGGCTCTGACCGAACACTTTCACCGCCTTAGAGGTTTGAGGTATTAGAACACCCATTTACACTGGGAGAGTCTGTTTTCTGGCACATTTTCGAGGAATCAGAGGCCTCCTAGTCGCCCAAAACACACAGAAAAACTACAATGCTGCTTTAAATCTCTAACCATGTAGGCTCTAGTCAGTTAGTCATCCATGGTTGAGGCTTTGCGGTCGAGGTCTACAAAATACAAAACTTGTAATTCTCGCAAAACCCCGTAAAAAAAGTACAGAAATATATTATCAACAACTTAAAAAAAACACTAAACTAATTCAAGTATAAAAAACTTACAAAATTACCATACCTACGAAACCAAAGAAATCCCACAAAGCCACAAAACCTATACATGAGTCCCACTAATGCGAAACCCATAAATACCCACAAAATCCCACAAACGTAAAGTCATCAATCCGTACATATAAAAACTCACAACACCTTACAAACCCACTAATGCAAACCCCATACAGATAAAACCCACAGACCAGTAAGAAGAAAAAAAAAGTACTACAAACCTCATTCATACAAACCAAAAAAATATAATACCCATAAGCCAACACACACACACACACGTAAAACCCACAAACCCTCCTCTACCACCAGCAATAAAAAAAATTACTACAAACCTCATTCATACAAACCAAAAAATTTAATACCCATCAGCCTACACACACACACACACAAGTAAAACCCAGGAACCCTCCCCTACCATCAAGTTCACACCGCACCCGCCAGTACTTCACACGGCTCTGGGCTTTATTTCCACCACCTCAAGTAAAAAGTGGGATTGGGTGCTGAGGCGAGAGGTAAAGAGTATGGAAGCCGCTTATCACAATGGCGGGGGAAAAAATGGAAAGAGATATAGGGGAGATTTTTCAGGCACTCTGATTTCGGGCCCTCAGAGAGATTTCAGGTCTTCGGAATAGCAAGGGCGTAACGGGCACATAGAATACAAAGGAATACAAAGGATATTCAAACAGCAACAGACCTACTGGTCCTTACGAGGCTGCTTGATTTTGCTATTCTATCTAACCTACAAGAGTGAGGGAAAGTATAGCAAAGAAGAAGGCTCCTCCCCACCCACCACTCCCTCCAGCCGAAGCTGGCAGGAAATGAAAAGATACCATGTAGTATGGAAAAACTAACATGGAATTTATATAGGACAGCAGGAAGGTTCTTACACTATGTCTTAAAATACAGTACATTTTTATATATATGACGTAAAATTATTCGTGTAATACAGTACTAGCTAGCTATAAATATACCAGTGGTCTGTACTCCGCCTGGCTTACCCAGGCCCTACACTCTATGCTACGAATACTATTAACGTGGTGAGTCTGTGACTGTTCTACTCTTGTCGGAGTATATATAATAAGTGAACTGCGGTTATGTTACTAATCTTATTCGAGTGTGAATAGTTGGAGGTTCGGGTTATTTGCTAGATACTTGTCTAAGTGACTTTTGAACGACTCTATTGTTGCACAGTTTATAACAGCAGAGGACAGTCGGTTCCAAATGTTTACGATACGATTAAAAAAGAAAAATTTAGCTTCATTCGTGTTAAAACGTTTCCCGACGATCTTTAGCCCGTTATTCCTGGTAATATTTCTGTTGTCGATGCTGAAGTAATTACTGGCATTTAAATTACTGAAACCTTTGAATATTTTGAAGACTTCTATAAGGTCTCCTCTTAGTCGCCGTTTGCTGAGGCTATATAGATTTAATTCCTTCAGTCGCTCCTCATAGGGCTTATTTCGTAATCTAGGGATCATTTTAGTTATTCTGCGCTGTACTCTCTCTAGTTTTTCGATGTCTTTCTTATAGTACGGGGACCACATCTGTACACAGTATTCGAGGTGAGGACGTACGAGTGAGTTATATAATGTAATAATAATATCTTCTGATTTAAATTCAAAAGTTCTACCGATAAATCCTATGAGTTTGTTTGCTGTTTTCACTACTTCTGAGCACTGCTGTCCAGGTTTTAAGTCATTTGTTATTGTGACACCGAGGTCTCGTTCCATATTTACGCTTGAGAGTTGAACGTTATTCATAGTGTATTGTACTTTACTGTTATCGTTTCCAATATGAAGAACTTTGCACTTTTCTACATTGAAATACATTTGCCACTCATTTGCCCAGTCTACCAAAGTGTCCAAATCGCGCTGTAAGGTTTGCCACTCTTCTCTGGAGGTTACTTTACTCGCTAGTTTTGTGTCGTCTGCAAATTTTGATGTCTTACAAGTGAGCCCATTATCTATATCATTAATATAAATTATAAAAAGGATGGGCCCCAATACTGATCCCTGAGGAACTCCACTTTGAACATTACGCCAGTCAGATGCTATCCCATTAATTACTACTCGTTGTTTACGCTCTGACAGCCAGTCTTCGAGCCATGCCTGGACTTTCCCCATAATACCGTGTGCGCCGAGTTTTCTTATCAATCGCTTGTGGGAGACTTTGTCAAATGCTTTTTGGAGATCTAGGTAAATTACGTCCACGGATCTCTACTCATCATGGATGTTATGAACGTCATAGAAAAAATCTAATAGGTTTGTGAGGCAGGACTGTCTATTTCGAAAACCGTGTTGCGAGTCTTTGATTATGCCATTCTCTTCTAGGAACTTTACCATTTTGTCCCTGATAATGGTTTCCATTAGTTTACAGACTACCGATGTTAGGCTTATTGGTCGATAATTACCGGGTAGTGACTTAATTCCTTTCTTAAATATAGGTGTTACGTTAGCTGTTTTCCATTCCCTTGGTACTTTCCCCGTTTTTAATGATTTCTTAAATATAACGGAAAGTGGCTTGGCTAACTCGAACTTCGCTTCCTTCAAGATTCTCGGGGAAATTTTATCTGGTCCCGGTGTTTTATTTACATTGATGGCATTTATAGCACTTATAATGTTACTTTCATCAAGTTCGCAGTTATCTAGACTTATGTCATTTACTTGTACGGTCGGGACTGGTAGTGCTTCTGTTGTATTTTCTTCATTGAATACTGATGAATAATAATCATTTAGTATGGTAGCCATTTCTACTTCATTATCGGTATATTCGTCATTGTTATTTGCAAGTGGACCAATTACTGAAGTTAGCACTTTCTTTTTCTTATGTAACTATAGAATTCCTTCGGGTTTGATTTACTAAGTTTTGCAATATGATTCTCTAACTCTTTCTTACTTTGTTTGATTTGGTTTTTAATTATTCGTCTAAGTCTGTCGAATTCCTGCTTATCTGACTCGTCTTGTGTTTCTTTAAATTTTTATGGGCTCGTTTTTTGGCTAATAGGTACGAGTGAATCTCGTTATTCCACCATTTGGGTTTAAATTTTCCCGGTGAACGTCTATCACGGTACGGTATACATGATTTCACAGCACAATTTAGGTTATTTACAAATAATTCCCATGAGGCGTTGATGTCTGGGGCTTCTGTTACAGCAGTCCAATCTGTGTTACCTAAGGTACATCTTAGTTTATTAAAGTTCGCCCTTTTAAAATTAGGTACTTTTTCTGTGCTCGCGTTTTCTTCTGTCTTTGATATATTAATTTCAAATGTTATAATTCTGTGATCGCTAGAACTAAATTCAGATCCGACTTTAACATCCTTAACTAAGTTGTCATTGGTAGTAAGAATTATATCTAGGATATTGTTTCCTCTCGTAGGAAACGTTACACGTTGGCTTAGTGCACTTTCGTTTAAATTTGTGTACAAATCGTGGCCAGAATGTGAAATTAAATTATCTCCCCACTTCTGTACTGGTAGATTAAAATCGCCAAAAATTATACAATCATCCTCGCAACAGATTTCAGCTAAACTGTCGTAGAGAACTGAATCGGTGTTTGTTGATTGATTCGGTGGTCTATATATAAGGCCCAATATTGTTTTGCATGAACGGTGTCGTAATTGTATATAGCATGCGTCTATATTATCTATTTCTGGCCTATTCACTCGTAGCGGGTGAAGACTACTTTTTACATACAAAATTACACCACCTCCGTTACGAACTGTTCTTTCGTTACTAAATATGTTATATCCTGGTATGGCATATTCTGCTAGGTAATCTTTGCAGGCTGTATTTATCCAGGATTCCACGATGTCGAGTTGTATGAGGGTTTATTGTTTACGTTACGGGCGTTGTGTTCGGCTGTGCTGCGTTTTTTTATCTGTAGTTTTGAACAGCATCATTTAGTAGTCTACCGAGACGTGCTGCCCCAACACCGTTTAGGTGTAGTCCGTATTTTTGGAAGAGAATAGGAATATTATAAAAATTGTCCCAATGGTCGATGAAATCTATTCCTTCCTGTGAACAAAGTGTCTTTAATCGGCTGTTCGTACTATACGCCAGGTTATAAAACCTGTTGTCTGCATTTATCCTCGGCAGGATCCCGGAAATCATGATGTGATTAGAGTTATTCTTGTATCGTCGAATGGCTTCTCGGTATTTTTCCATTAGTTCTTCTGATCTTGTCCGCTTGAGGTCGTTTGTTCCCGTATGAAGATTGAAGCATGTGTTGTTGGTGGCATTCACAGTAATGTCTTGGTGGGCCGCGGTGATGTCGTCAATACCTGCTCCTGGTATACAATAACGTTTACGGTTATTAGGGGCTCTACCACAGAACTCTTCCAGTTGACCACGGATTATGGAGTCCCCAATTAATCGGGTTTCTTCCTCATCCTCCATGGGCTCAGTCAGTACCTGGTATCGGTTGGAAGTTATTATTGGTAAGTAGGTTCTGGGAAGGAGAAAGGGAGGGAGGGAAGGACAGAGGGAGGGAGGGAGAGAGATAGAGAGAGAAGGATGGAGGTAAGGAGAGAGGGCGGGAAGGACAGAGAACGGGTGGGAGAGTAGGAGGGAGGGAGAGAGGGAGGGAAGGAAAGAGAAGAGGATGGAGGGAAGGAGGGAGAGAAGGAGAGAGGGAGGTAGGGAGGAACCTTGTCATTTATCTATCCTTTCCTTCAACCAGTAGTATAGTATAGCTGTAGAAAATCAGGTAACCTCATAAAAGGCCTCTTGTTGCCTGTACTTTCCTTTGTACTGTACACTCGCAATCTAAAATTTGTATCCAGGTCTTGTTGAAGTTTGGAATCATTTGACATACTAGTGAACCAATTACAACGCTTACCCTGTTTCATATTTGCCTGAGCTCGCTTAATTAATACTCGATCAGGCTATTCGAAGCAAGCCTGGATACATTTTTTTTTTATTTTTTTTTATTATTTTTTTTTTTTATTCATTGTGCCGTAGCGTCAGTCAATAGACAGACAACAGTACACAAGGGTAGGCGGGACTCACGAGAACCCAATGACCACACACACACAAGCACACACACATGCGCACCCACACACACATCACGAAAACACAACAGAATGAAGCACAAGCCAACAGACAAATATTTACATCATGACCTACTTAAATCACCAAAACGAGGGTGGCGCACCAGAAGTTCCTGCAGAACCTGATGGTTCAGCAAGTGTCGACAAACCACATCAAGTGGCAGGCCCTGGGGCAACAAGTGTCGGACAGTGGGGCAGGCTAGGCAATAGTGCTCTATAGTGTTAGCACGAGGCGCTCGACACAAGCGACACTCAGTGAAGGGAGGCTCACCCTGCATCCCAGCAACCTGCCACGGTGGCCGGTAGCCAAGCCTCAAACGAGCAGAGACTACATTGTGCCTCCGAACCAAAAGGCTTCGACGACGGTAGGAATATTTGTGATGGCAGACAGACTCGTAATGTGTGATGGAGATGCTGAAGGGCCTCTCTGCATCCCTGCGTCGCCGTACAGGGAGGAGAGCGGCGGAGAGGACTTTAGAGAGGTAACATGTCAGGGAGAGAGGACGTCCAGCACCACGAGGAGGCAGATGGCAGGCTTCCTTTGCGAGTCTGTCAACTGTACCATTGTGACGTAAACCTACATGGGATGGCACCCATAAAAATTTGACAGTCAATTTACGATGACGCAATAAGGCCAAAAACGATAAAATCTGCTGAATAACAGTAGAGTGTGAGGGCTGAACACTAGAGAGGGAATGAAGGGCAGGTTTGGAGTCACAAAAAATGGCAGCATTCACTCCACGTTGACAAACAACACTAACAGCATCCAGAATGTCATACAGTTCACACAATGTTGAGCTAGAGTGGTTACAGAGACGACGGCCAACCCAGCCCCCTGGAGGTGACTCCAGGTCAGGCGAGAAAACAGCACAACTTGCTGCACCATCCACCTGCAATGAGCCATCAGTGTAGAGGCAGTATGGATCTGTGATGGAGGACGTCACTGTTTCTATGTGTTCCAGAGCCAACTGCCGCTGTAGAAAAGGCAGCTCCGACTTGGAAGTAGGTGTAAAGCTCACATCAGGTGTTGGTAGCATCCATGGATGGGGCCCTGGGGGGACGTCTGCAACCATTATATCTATATTAAGACCACGGAGCACAGAGGAAACAGACCTTATAAGAGTACGTCCAGCAGGCAGTATGGGAGGGACTGGGTAGTTTGGTCTAAGAGAAGTCCTGACTAACTGAGAGTAATGAGGTGAAAGATGTGGGAAATGGAGGCACTTGACAGTGAAGCCAGTAACATTACAATAAATTCTCTCGATTAATGGGGGAAGACGCAACTCACGCTGCATGTTCACTATCCTGGTCGACATTGGACAGCCGAGAATTATTCTCATTGCTCTATTCTGAAATTTTTCTAAAGTTTCCAGAGTAGCCCTAGGAAGTTGAATCAAAGCAGGGGAAAGGTAATCAACAACTGAACGGATAAAAGCAATATAGATGGTCCTGGCTACTGGGATGGAGATTCCCGAGGAGTTGTTAGATAGCCATTGAAGTGGTGTAAGTCGGCGCTGGAGACGACCCAATAAGTCCTGGACAATGGGATGGTCTTGAGGTCTGGCAGGGACAATTGGCCAAATATTGACTGGCGCACCCAGGTAGCAGTACTGGGAACACATGGGAATGACAGGCGCTCCAATAGTGAACACTGGCTGAGCTTGAGGAAGGCGGCAGGTGAATATTCTGCTCTTATCTGGGGAGACAATAATGCAACAGTGAGAGGAGGCCACAGAGAAGGAGTCAAGAAACCGCTGGAGATCCCTTGGTGATGTAGAATGAACACAGATATCATCAGCATAGCACATCTGCAAGCATCATCTGACACGCTGGGACACTGGCGGTGCCACTCATTGCCAGGGAAGTAATCTGGATTACATCCTCTCATCTGGCCTGATAGCATCTCGGGTCCTGTGCTCCTCCGTGCCAGACTTATTCTCTGATCACATCGCTCTTCGGTTTCATTATTCTCTAACTGCTGGGTCAAGTGCTTCAGCCACTCGTTTGCGTATTGCTGTGCCCCCTAAATATTGCCCGACTTACATCTTATTCATGGCCCATGTATTCCCTACATTTGACATATCATCAGCTGAACAGTTGTACTCTGATCTTGTATCTGCTACTCATGACTTTTATAGGCTATTCATATCCCGGCCACACCTCCAGCATCGCCATACTGCCCACTCCTGGACGCTGGATGCACGTATACAGGAGGCAAAGGAGGAGGCTGAACGTGATGGCCTATTGTTTCAAGCCAACCCAACCCCTGACCTACTCCATCATTACCAGATGTCTAGGGACGCTTTAGTTGCCCTACAGGAGTGTGCTCACACTGAGTCTTGGCAGCGGTTCATGGACAGTATCAACCAGCAAACAAGTGTGGCTTCTATGTGGCACCTCATCCGTCGGGTTGTTAAAAAGACACCGGCTACTGCTCGTCATCACACTCCCGCCGACTATGCCCAACAACTTGTCGATGCCTGGTCAGAACAATCTACCCCAGCCAGTCTACCCATCCACATACAAGATGCACTCACTTCCCGTGCTGCTGTCCATCGGCTACGTCTAATATCTGCTCTGTTGCAAGATGACGATGATGCAGAGGAGATAACTGAGGAGGAGTTGCGCCGTGCTCTCTCTCGGGGTAGAGCTTCTTCCCCTGGTGATGATGGTATTACTTATGCTGTGCTGCGCCTACTTCAACAAGTTCCTGGGAACCCTCTACTTCTACTGTACAATCTTTGTCTTCGTGATGGAGATACTGTCATTCCCATGTGTTCCCAGTATCGCTACCTGGGCGCCAATTTGGCCAATTGTCCCTGCCGGACCTCAAGACCATCCCATTGTCCAGGACTTATTGGGTCGTCTCCAGCGCCGACTTCCACCACTTCAATGGCTCACTAACAACTCCTCGGGCATCTCCATCCCAGTAGCCAGGACTATCTATATTGCTTTTATCCGTTCATTTGTTGATTACCTTTCCCCTGCTTTGATTCAACTTCCTAGGGCTACTCTGGAAACTTTAGAAAAATTTCAGAATAGAGCAATGAGAATAATTCTCGGTTGTCCAATGTCGACCAAGAGAGTGAACATGCAGCGTGAGTTGCGTCTTCCCCCGTTAGTGGAGAGAATTTATTCTAATGTTACTTGCTTCACTGTCAAGTGCCTCCATTTCCCACATCTTTCACCCCATTACTCTCAGTTAGTCAGGACTTCTCTTAGACCAAACTACCCGGTCCCTCCCATACTGCCTGCTGGACGTACTCTTATAAGGTCTGTTTCCTCTATGCTCCGTAGTCTTAATATAGATATAATGGTGGCCGACGTCCCCCCAGGACCCCCTCCGTGGATGCTACCAACACCTGATGTGAGCTTCACACCAACTTCCAAGTCTGAACTGCCTTCTCTACAGCGGCAGTTGGCTCTGGAACACATAGAATCAGTGACGTCCTCCATCACAGATCCATACTGCCTCTACACTGATGGCTCATTGCAAGTGGATGGTGCAGCAGGTTGTGCCGTTTTCTCACCTGACATGGAGTCACTTCCAGGGGGCTGGGTTGGCCGTCGTCTCTGTAACCACTCTAGCTCAACATTGTGTGAACTGTATGCCCTTCTGGATGCTGTCAGTCTTGTTTGTCAACGTGGAGTGAATGCTGCCATTTTTTGTGACTCCAGACCTGCCCTTCATTCTCTCTCTAGTGTTCAGCCCACACACTCTAATGTTGTTCAGCAGATTTTATCGTTTTTGGCCTTATTGCGTCATCGTAAATTGACTGTCAAATTTTTATGGGTGCCATCCCATGTAGGTTTACGTCACAATGGTACAGTTGACAGACTCGCAAAGGAAGCCTGCCATCTGCCTCCTCGTGGTGTTGGACGTCCTCTCTGCCTGACATGTTACCTCTCTAAAGTCCTCTCCGCCGCTCTCCTCCCTGTACGGCGACGCAGGGATGCAGAGAGGCCCTTCAGCATCTCCATCACACATTATGAGTCTGTCTGCCGTCACAAATATTCCTACCGTCGTCGAGGCCTCATGGTTCGGAGGCACAATGTAGTCTCTGCTCGTTTGAGGCTTGGCTACCGGCCACCGTGGCAGGTTGCTGGGATGCAGGGTGAGCCTCCCTTCACTGAGTGTCGCTTGTGTCGAGCGCCTCGTGCTAACACTGTAGAGCACTATTGCCTGGCCTGCCCCACTGTCCGAGACTTGCTGCCCCGGGGCCTGCCACTTGATGTGGTTTGTCGATACTTGCTGAACCACCAGGTTCTGGAGGAACTTCTGGTACGCCACCCTCGTTTTGGTGGATTTAAGTAGGTCATAATGTAAATATTTGTCTGTATGCTTGTGCTCCATTCTGTTATGTTTTCGTGATGTGTGTGTGTTGTGTGTGTGTGTGTGTGCGTGTGTATGTGTGGTTGTAGTCATTGTATTCTCATGGGTCCCGCCAACCAGTATGTATTGTTGCCTGCCTGTTGATTGACGCTACGGAGCAATTAATTAAAAAAAAAAAAAAAAAAAAAAAAAAACTCGTCACATATACACACACCCTGACACACACGTACACTTCTCCACATATAGACACACTATACACATACCCTGACACACACGTACACTTCTAGACCACATATACACACACTATACACATACCCTGACACACACGTACACTTCTCCACATATACACACACTATACACATACCCTGACACACACGTACACTTCTCCACATATGCACACACCCTGACACACACGTTTACTCTTCACATATACACACACCCTGACACACACGTACACTCGCAATCCAAAATTTGTATTTAGGTCTTGTTGAAGTTTCGAATCAATTGACATAGTAGTGAACCAATTACAACACTTATCCTGTTTCATAATTGCTTGAGTTCGCTTAATACTCGATCAGGCTATTCGAAGCAAGCCTGGATGCATATATTGAATTGCGAGTGTACACGTCTCCACATATACACACACTATCACTATACAAATACATCGCCTTAATTACCACTACATAGTCAATAGGCGTTAGGCCCCAATAACCTTAACTAAACCTCTACACACCTTGAGCCTCGAACCCCATTCTTTCTAATCTATTGCGCAATGCATGGCGTCAAACAATATATAGCAGCTAAGAAAAACCCACTTTTTATAGACAAAAACTATTTAATATGGACGTTTTGGAGGCAACTACCTCCCTCTTCAGCAGTACAGAGTTGAATGAAACATGAAAGGAAAATAAGTAGCTGACAGGGGGAGGGAGGGACAAATATACTTCTAGCATCAAAACCACTCTTGTAAGAAATAATGCCACTGTTCAGCCCCAAGCAGGAGTATACAAAATTCCTTGCAAAGACTGTGACTTAGTTTATATAGGTGAAACTGGGAGATCTTTAGATGTTAGAATGAAAGAACATAAACGAGATATGACGAATTGTAACACAAATAATGCTAACTTTGTCCATGCATATGACAACAACCACTGTATTGATTGGAATTCTGGTAAAATGATAATTAAGTGCAACAATTTCAAGAAACGTAGAATATTAGAATCAGTATGTATACAGCAATATAAAAACTTTAACTTAAATGAAGGTATGTTCAAACTAGATCCATTAATAAGAGCACTAGTGGTCAAATCCCTCCCAGATGTGGGGTCGGGACCCTGAAGAATGGCCAGGTCAGGTCGGTTGGGTGAGGTGAGGTGAGGTGAGGTGTGGTCTGTCTGTCATCAGAACACACCTTGTCCCTCCCTCCCCCTGTCAGCTACTTATTTTCCTTTCATGTTTCATTCAACTCTGTACTGCTGAAGAGGGAGGTAGTTGCCTCAGAAACGTCCATATTAAATACTTTTTGTCTATAAAAAGTGGGTTTTTCTTAGCATGCTGCTCTTCACGTCATTGTGAATTACCACTCCAATATATAGCAGATAGGCAACAAATTATAAGGGCAGGCAGGATCGTTGAATATCTAATGAACACACACATAAACTCAAACACACACATATGGAAACCTAACAAAAGGAAACACGAGAATACAGACAAAGATTTACCTTATAAACTACTTAAAACTATCGAAGCCCTTTGTGCTGAGCCATAATGGTGGGTGTGAGGGTCGTGTGACGTGTTGGGTAAAGGTGAGAGTTCCCTCTGTGTACCTCTATGCCTCGGTTGTATTAAAGCTTATTAGACTCCTTCCTTGCACACTTTGGCGAAACTGCTGGTCCTCAACTTGAAAGACTTTGTTGATTTATCCTACTCTTATTCAGCTACTGTCTTTGTTTACCTGGGCCCGTATTTATCAAAGTAGAGTTCATTCCTAAGTTAACTTTTTGTTGGTATAGGCGTTCGTTCATGGTAAGGACTAGAACCCGGCACAAGAAGAAGAAGATTTAGGGCTTTATGCCACTCGACTCATGGTGTTGGTCATTAAGGCAGTTAGTGTTGTTACATCAACACATCTTCCCCCAGCCTACAAGGTTGCTATCCTTGCTCTTACAGCCGGGTACCTACTTACTGGTATAGGTGAACAGGGACATATGGGGCTGGGAAAATTGTCCAACATTTCCACTGACTCAGGAATCGAACCCGGGATCTTTCGCTTGCGAGGCGAGTGTGATAACCATAATACCATCAGCACCTCAAACCGACACTGCTTTGAATTCGTAATATATTGTAGACTCGTACTGTACACTCGTGATACGTAATCCCTGACCAGAGACGAACGGCAGGCACCACACATACAGTCGCAGTCAATAATAATCATCCACATATGGGTAACTTTAACAATTTACTGTGTAATGTTTTCATGTTCACATATAATTTTATTGTTTTAAGTAGTGTGTAGCTGCTTGTATTAAATTAAACGATGGTACTTTACCTATTTATTGGATAGTTTATCATCTAAGGAACAGAGGGAAGCTGTCAAACTCTTACGTGAGTTACCCTATATGGATGATTATATTTGACCGAGACTGTACCCTACATTCGAACTCTATAGGTGTACTGGGTGAGGAAATGAGCAATACCAGGCGATTCGAAACTTTCTGCTCCTCACACTCTGGTCAGAAATTATGTATCATGAGTGTACAGTAACTCATAAAAATAATGACACCCCCAGACAAGACACCTATTAAGTGGTGTGATATCGGTTCTGGTAACATTGTAACTGACGTCAGAGGTGGTGGTGGAGTGGGTGGTGTTTGGAGGAAGGCTGGTTTGCTCGAAACATTATCTCAACTCATGCTTCATCTCATCTACCATTAGTTACAAATGTGTCGAGCAAATCAACTTCATCTCTCAAGCGACATCACTGACTTCACGTACACTGTTGCCAGAACTGATATACACGTATAAGAAGATGACTGGCCTGGAGGGGTCTTAATTTTTATGAGTGTACTGTACTTCAAGAGAAGGGAATTTGTCCACTGCTTCGAAATGAGCCCGAAACACTATGGTGAGGTGAGTATTACAACCATTCGAACAAGTGCGAATTTGGAGTTTTTTTTTATTTTTTTATGGAGAGGTTTAATAAATATGGTTCCTCTCATATACACGTTCTTATCCTTTCTCCTTATTATCACTCCTAGTCCCATTATTTCCCTTGCCTATCCACTTTATCATATATTCTATTCTATTTTATTATTCCTTTCTTCCTCCATCCATTTCTTCCTTCTTTCCTTTCTTTCTTCCTTGGCTTTCTTCTTCCTTTCCTTTCTTCCTTCCTTCCTCCCACCCTCCCTTTCTTCCTTCCTTTCTTCCTCCTTTCCTTTCTTTCTCACTCAGTCTTCCTCTAATCCTTCCCTTCCAAATTATCAGTCACATTTGGCAGCATTTCTGTTCTCTCTCTCTCTCTCTCTCTCTCTCTCTCTCTCTCTCTCTCTCTCTCTCTCTCTCTCTCTCTTTTAAAGTAGATATTAAAAAAACACATATTTTTCTTATTAATGTTAATAATGTTGTTAAATTTTAATTAATGCAAAGCATTTTCTTATAGGCAAATTACCACAATAGAACAATACACTATTTTGCCACGACCAGAAAAATACAAATAAAAAAGTAATGAATAAAAAGTGCATATCAAAGAGCAGTTATTCAAGTTATCAATGAATAAGCTGATTTTTTTTTTTTTTTTTTTAGTTCTCTTTTAATCCATTAACTGTAATGATTGCATCAGCTATGGATAATATTCTTACCAAAGTATAGACATGCCACACAATTGATTGATTAAACATGAAGAAGATTATTTTGGGCTTTATACCTATCGACTCTTATGTATAGGTATTTAAGAGACCCTGTGTTGCAGTCAGAAAATTGGAAGTAATTGAGTCCTACAAATATTAACACGAAACACACACACACACACCTATATGGAAGGAGCTTGTTTCGTGGCATGGTCAGGAGGAATCAGAAGCCACCAATTTTCATACACGAACACAGGCAGTCAGTCTTGTTACATCAACACATCTTTGTTACAATCCTTGCTCTTACAGCCGGGTACAGCCACAATCAAATATCCACCGACACTTTCCTTCCATCATGGTAAATACCTTGATAATAAAGAAAAACACGAGTATGATTTTGCAGCACCTCATAATAATAATTGAGGGGGTTGAGTTGAGGTAAGGTGTTATTGTATGATTAAATTTTGATATGATAATGATTTATTTGCACGATGGAAGGAAAGTGTCGGTGGTTAGTTGATTGTGGCTGCACCTATTTACTGCTAGGTGAACAGGGACATAGGAGGTTGAGAAAATTGTACAACAATTCCACCGAATCTGGTATCGAACCCGGGATATCTCACTTGCTAGGCCAGCACGATAACCCTTACACCATCAGCATCCCCATTATTAAATTATCATTACTAACTGACAAACCCCATTCCTTTATTTTACTATCCGTTATTAAAGCTACGGTTACACTAGTCAGCGGTATGCTTAGATTCCTACAATTCAGTGGGATCTTGTCCATGATGGTTGGATGACTGCGTTTGGATTTCAAGCCGTCGGTTGGAGGAATCTTGCCGTTCGTGTTATAGTTGGATTCTCGCATCCAATGGAACATATATGAAGATCTGTTAAAGACAACATTCATATATGTTAAATGTTTGAATAATAATAATAAAGTTATGCAACCATACTAGGAATAGAAAAAAATCAAGGTATTACTTGAAAGAATTACCGTTTTATAGCAGTGTTGCCAGATCTGGCTAGGTCCCAGTATTTGGTACCAGTCATTTCATGTACTTTACCACGGTCATTTCCCGGTAGTTTGCCCTGGTTAGGTCCCGGTAGTCTTATGCGGTCTAGGTTAGGTCAGGTAAGGTCAGGCTAATTTCAAAATGCCCCATTTGAATATGCCCTATCTTGGAAATGGGCATTTGCGGAGGAAATGCCATAGAAGAAAATAGTCTTAGAATTGTCTAAATACGTGGGTAATGAAGGTAGAAAAACCGTACTCAATAATGGTAATTCTTTCAATATTTACCAAACTCCATTAAGTGCACTTGAAATACAAACTTAATTTTACAAAATGTTGATGTGCTCGTATTCAAGACAGTCATATGATCACCATACCATAATGTAAACAAACATTTTCCTTGTTCGTGCCTCCGTGGAGAGACCTCGGAATTAATTTCGCAGATATGGAGTGGCCTTGTGAATTAATTTCGCAGATATGAAGTGAGTAGCCTTATGAATTAATTTCGCAGATATGAAGTGAATAGCCTTATGAATTCATTTCCCAGATATGGAGAGCCTTGTGAATTAATTTCGCAGATTTGGAGTGGCCTTGTAAATTAATTCAATCTTACTTGGAGAAGGTGAGACCTCAAGAGGCACTTTGGGATGCGAGAAATCCCTACTATTCAAAGAAAACTTTTCAGAGAGCCATCTGGGATGACATAATTATACAGAGAGATGAAAGCTGAACATCCAGAGGCCACAACTCATCTCACTACAGGTAACAGGATTCTTTTTCATTTTTTAAGGTGATATTCCATTATTCCTTGCTTTTATTGTGTTGAACTGAAAGGGTGCCAGGACTTTTTGATCATTTTTGACCCCCAAAGAGGCTCCACACAAAGAGGGCAGAGCTTGAAGGTTGAAGGAAATTGATGGGTAAAATAAGTGAATAATGAAATAGATATTAATTTTCACTATGGTCTAAAATTAGCCAAACCTGACATAACCTAAACTGGACTATGGCAGACTATCAGGACCTAAACTGGGCAGACTACTGATACGGTACAGCCACAATCAAATATCCACCGACACTTTCCTTCCATCGAAGTAAATATCTTGATAATAAAGAATAACACGTACCGTACGTATATGATTTTGCAGCACCTCATAATAATAATTGAGGGGATTGAGTTGACGTAAGGTGTTGTATGATTATATTTTGATATGATACTGATTTATTTGCATGATGGAAGCTAAGTGTCGGTGGACCTTTGATTGTGGCTGTACACTCGCAATCCAAAATATGTATCCAGGCTTGCTTCGAATAGCCTGATCGAGATATTAAGCGAGCTCAAGTATATATGAAATAGGATAAGCGTGTAACTGGTTCACTAGTATGTCAAATTATTAAAAACTTCAACAAGACCTGGATACATACTTTGGATTGCGAGTGTACCTAGCCGAGGCAAACTACAGGACCTAACCTGGGCAAACACCAGTGTGTGGGTCCTGTTGGGGGTCAAAAATGCACTGGCCACTTTTCATTTCAACATATTAAAGCTGTGAATACCATAGATTATTTCTCACATTGTACAGCCACAATCAAATAACCACCGACACTTTCCTTCTATCGTACAAATAAATCAGTATCATATCAAAATATAATCATACAACACCTTACGTCAACTCAATCCCCTCAATTATTATTATGAGGTGCTGCAAAATCATACATGTGTTGTTAATTTTTACCACGATATTTACTACGATGGAAGGAAAGTGTCGGCGATATTTGATTGTGGCTGTACCTGCACAAATTCACTCAACATTTGTAACTAACTAAATCTTCTTTCTCACATTATACATGCACATATTTCAGTTAGTAATTTATAATAATGGTTTCATAGATACCCAAACGACTTAGTATTGCCTTCTCTGCTCAGATAGCCCCAGGTGCATAGTATATATTATTATTTGTTATTTTCTCTACTTGTTTGGCCAGAACTACGAAAGTACGGTGAAATTTTATGAAATTAATAAAGCCTTAGTAACACAATACGCAGCTGTAATTTTCTTTTTCACATAGGCTTTGTTAATAATTTTCAGATTTTCATAATATTTTAACCAACCTGTCCTCTCATAAACTTATAAAATCTGCTCTTTTGGGGATTTCTAGGTTAGGTTTGGTTACCGGTAGTTATTCTAACTGGGTGATTTCAGAAAGTGTTGCTGAAGTTAGATAAAAAACAATAAAAAAATGATAACAGCTAATTTTTTTATAAATTTATTTATTGTAGGGGAACTGTAGATTTATCAAAATAATTGTATTCAAATTGTAAAAGAATTTTTGTATTGTTCAAGATGCTGTTATGGCCAAGTTTACGTAATTACGAGGCAATTACCAAAAGTTACTAGGGAGTATAGAGAGAAGTCCAAGTGGTTCGGGTGGGAAAGCAACGCTTAAATGGGAATTCTTCAGTGCTTGCTCATTCCTTCGCCCTGTATACGCCACCTCCAAGAGTGAGCCAAGTTTCAGGATACCAACCGATTCTGTGTTTCAAGGTAGCCATGAAGACTTTGAAATTATGTGCACTCCACTGCCTCAAGTTCCTTTTTCTTTATATGTTTCGACACTGGACATAGGCTTAATCAAGCCCGTTACCGTGGCCCAGGTCAACTGCTGCTCACACACACACGTCACGACTTCCGAACTGGTACCCAGCCACAGAGGGAGGGAAGTGAGGGTTATTCCCAAATACTGCATCTGTTATGGTACCAGTGAGGGTGTTTTACGACGTTCGGTGGCCTTATAATTAGTGCCTGAAACTCAAATCGGAAGAGTAAATATTCTCAGGCCCTCACCTGAGAGGATCGATCTCCCGCCCGGCCTCTAAGTTATGCGTCCAGAACACTAACCACTCGGCCACCTCCCCTACTGATACTTTACCAGATGTGACCCTCCTCCCCTACCCTGTCTCCTGTAACTTCACCTTTGCTCACACCAAATCCCTCCACATCAGTGCCATCATTCTCTCCCTCTGTGTGTCCAGAGTCTGTAGCAATACCAGAATCTCTATCTTTGTTGTCTGCCCTTGCATTTATCCCATCATCACCCTCTTTGTCTTTGTCTGCCCCTGCATCTTTTCCATCATCACCCTCTTCGTCTTTGTCTGCCCCTGCATCTCTACCATCTCCCTGTCCATCACCCTCTTCAAGAGCCAAAAAGTTAAAAAAAAATGATAGTGATTTTTCTCAAGTGCAGACCCAGGTATTTAAATAATTATCTACAATGCAAAATGTGTTAATAAGAAAACAACAGGCACGGGTTCCAAACAATTAGGAGAATCTTGCCATGAACACGATGAAGGGTGTAATGACAGCCATACCAGATTCTCATCACCATTTGAGAGTAGGATTTAATACCAAACATTTAGATCTAGCTTCAGAAACATATAGAAAATACGACAGTGATATAAGGAATTGATAATTTTACCTGCACTTTATTAAATGCACTGTATTAAATGTATTTTTAAGGTAAAGGACAATAAACACTACTGTATACATGTGAATATATATAGACATGTATTTATATACATGTGAATGTAATAATCATAAATGAATGCATGGATAGAATATAATTTTGATAGAAGTGGTGCCAGCAGCTCACATTAAATTTTGTGAGTCATTTGAGAGCTGCCATAAAGTAAGCCACGAGGAAGGTAACTGTGACCATACCAAATGTATATTGAGCCACCTTCAGTATGAGTGTTGGACCTGAGGAACGCTTCTTCTCCTCCTCCTCCTCCTTCTCCTGTTCGTGGAAATAGTGCATGAGAAGAGGCACTTTACGATGTTGGTGAGTGGGATGACTGGGCTTTCTGCAGGCTACCAGGTGTGTTGTGATGATGAGGGAGAGATACACGATGTTGAAAACGAACCAGATGTCAATGAGCTTGAGGTAAGGCGTCTTTGGGAGGGTGGAGGCCGTCTCGGTGTACAGAGAGATGAGGACCAGGAGTGTCGTCAAACTCATGCCCCCACGCTCAGGAAAACTCTCCACAGGTAGGAAGAGTGTCCCGTACCTGACCACAGGGGATAATTATAAAAAAACACATTGGAATCTGGAGGGTGTTACAAAGGGAGGTTGACAGTGGCAATTATAATATTGTAATTCGAAGGAAATTAATAACTATAACGCGAAATACAAACAGAACAGGACCATACGTACAGCCACAATCAAATATCCATCGACACTTTCCTTCCATTGTAGTCAATATCATGGTAATAAAAAACAACACGTGTATGATTTTACAAAACCTCATAATAATAATTGAGGGGGTTGAGTTGACGTAAGATGTTGTTGTATTTATATTTGATATGATACTGATTTATTTGCACAATGGAAGGAAAGTGTCGGTGGTTATTTGATTGTGGCTGTACCACCACCTCAAGTAGCCGGTCAACTGGCCTGGATACAAACTGGTTAGAGTCCTGGTTTGTCCCACCACGAATTCACCGACCTGTCAGCAGGCAACCAACTCCTGGTGGGCTTGTCACCTACCCACTGACCACGACCCATTACCAAGCTCTCTGGATGCCACACTGCTTTCAATAGTCCCAAAATAAAAAACCCTAACAAGCTCAACAGAACAACAGTTGCCCCAGCAGTCGGCTCTAACCCTCGCCTGCACGGTCCAGACTACAACTGCTGACTCCCCCCTGGCGCCCCTGACCCACTGCTGTAGCCGCTCAGGAACTTGGCGAATCGAGTCAGTCGACTCACTGACTCTAAATGAACTTTTGCTCAGCATACAAATCCCCAAACCATACCACGAACTATACTAAAGAAATATTTACAACATAATTCCACGACCTACCCACAATTACAACCAAAACAATTCATAACATCACTACAACCATTCTAATATGCCTTCACATTATTTTATCACCTATGTCTATTATTATATGAAGCTATGTTCTTTCCTTTACGAATATATTTGTTTGTTCTTGGTGAAATGCTATACTGTAGCTGGTTGAGGGATTTTGATGAAACTCAGTTGATTTTTATTCCCTACTATTTGCTGCCATTTTGTTCAAGAAGCTTAATTGGCAGCGTAGATTTTATTCAGTAATAAAGTTCTTTCTTAGTGAACTTTCCTAATGAATGTAATGTGTACATTGTCTGAGAGTGGGGTTATGTTAGCCTCAGGCCTAAAGAGTTTCGTTAATTTACTCACTTATCCTGTCACTACACTACTCACTCTATAAAATATATTACTATAATTATGTTCTATAAGTAACTGGTAAGCATGTACAGTTGCCAAAAGAGGAATTGCGACAAATATTGATGAAACTTTAACCATAGTAATATCCACAATTATTTGTATGGACTATAAGCATGTATAACAGAAGGAAATATACATATCCTTCTGTAATACATACTTATGATCCCTACATACAACTATGGACATTAATATATTTAATGTTCTCTCAATAGTTGTCGCAATTCCTCTTTTGGCAACTGTACAGTCGCGGCAGATAGTCCTTGACCAGCCTGTGATGTAAAGGTGCGGCCAGCTGTTTCGAACTGTGAACACGTGGATTCGTTGCTTCAGTCAGCTGCCTGATGATGGTATGGGTATAGTATGTTTCGAGTATTCGCACGCTCCTATGTTGGTCACGGCTATCCATCACTGACTGGTCAAGGACTATTTTCCGCGACTGTACTCACCATACCTCAATGCCTTCATCTCTATAGCCTACTTACCCTATCCCAAGGAGGAGGGCATTGGGGAGGGTAGGTGACCATTTTACTATGTTCAGCTCACCGTAACCGAATGCTGTCACTCACTCTACTCACCCTATGCCAAGGAGGAGTGCAGTGGGGAGGTAGGTAGCCCAGACGTGGTACTCACTACGACGCTCCAGACCCAGTGTGAGGTTGAAGCCTCCTGGTGAGACGCGCAAGAAACATTTGGTCACTTGGTACTCCTCGCGGCCCTTGGAACACCAGACCACGTGTGACGATTCCGACACCTCCACCTGTGACCTGGATGCCTGACTTAACTGAAGGATAAAAGAAATAAGGAAGAAATGAATATGATGCATTGATGGTCATCATGGAACAACTAGACACAAAAGATATTCGTGGACCCTATTATATACTATGCAGGCCACCACAATTGATTTTGTCAACACTACCCGCAACTAACTTTGATACCAATGCTCAATACACAAAGCATAATGCTTGTTGTGCATTGATTCCACGAGCGCAATTTATTTAGTACATCAAATGTTTCGGTGAGCATGCGCGAGGGAATGTATAGCAAAGATGAAGACTCCACTACACCCACTACTTTTTTAAGGACCCTGTGATCGTGTATGAGAATTGGAGGCTTCTGATTCCTCCTGACTATGCCACAAAACAAGCTCCTTCCATACATTTGGTGTTTCGTGGCAATATATGAAGGATTCGTTTACCTCCCATACTCTGACTACATCACTGAGTCCCTTCAGCCGAAGCTGGGCAGAAAAGAAGAGATACCACACAGTATAGAAAGCAGCTAACATGGAATAGATATTGTAAACGAAAACATTATATGTCTTTTCTATTACTAATTACTCTGACTGCTTACATGAAAAAATAAACTTTGATAATAATTTGATTATATTATATTTTAATGATTATATTTTAATGTTTGGTCATGATGATCCCGGCACAATATATCATCTGAGCATAGAACCGTACACAAAGGTGGATAAAGACCATCCTCTGATAAATATATGTCTGGGGTCCCTCAGAGTGTCTTGCAAACAAACACCATAGAGGTGATCATTTCAGGTATGGAGGCATTCCTGGACTTGTCTCTACCATGGATTGGGACATGACACTGACCTGAACCTTTACATGAAACTGACTTGAACCTTAACACTGAACCGCACAAGACACTGACCTGAACCTGGACATGACACTGACCTGAAGCAGCACAAGACACTGACCTGAACCTGGACATGACACTGACCTGAACCTGGACATGACACTGCTGCTGATCAAAGGGGTACATGCGGAGATCAAAGTAGCAGTAGGACACCACCGTCGCCGTCATCGTTAACACCAGCGGGTTTTCCAAGCCTTTGTACGCCCTATGAGCTGAGGGCAGGAGGAATACAATTGGACTTTCTAAGGTCTCGCCCACACGACCGAACTTCCCTCTAAACTTATTTCTTTCGCTTTTTTAGCAGTGTTACCAGATGGAGCAATTCCCATGCAGGAGGCTTCACACTATCGTGCCCTCAACTTCCCATCCAAATGTTTGGTGGAGAGTTCACTCTGGCGTGAACGTCGACAAGGCGAAGAAAACCCATAATAGTAGACGGAAAGATATATACATACAGTTTCAGCGACGACTAGATATTCTAGATTATAATCCTTACACGGAATGTGGTAAAATCCAGCCTTGGTGTTGGGATGGTCGTTGTTCCTCGTCCCTTCTGCAAAAACCCTCTCGTCTTGTATAACACAGGCCACTCCATCCAATGTGTCATTCTCTTTTTGACTAATCATCACTGAAGAGGGCGACAGTCGTCGCAGAAACTGTATGGTAATATATCTTTTCGTCTACCACTGTGGGTTTTCTTCGTCTTACCAAATGTTTGTATTGGAATGAATTTTTTTATTAATGTTTGCCCGCCGGTCACTGCTCGCTCGTGTGGACGAGGCCTAACAGCAACAGAGCTACCGGCCCTGTGTGTGTGGTCATGGCATGCTAACTTGTTCAATGTTGTTGAGAAAACTAAACTAAAGGTAAGGAATCCTCCAACAGTAACAAAACTATCAACCCTGTGTGTGTGATTGTGATATTCTAGTTATGTAGTTCAATGGTGTGAAAAAAAATAAATTAGACTAAAGTGTTCTCCACATAATTATAGAACAAAAAAATACACACGAAGAACTTTCCAGTAGGAGCAGAACTATCAGGATGCTGTTTGTAATTATGTCGTGCTACCAACAGTATAGTTAAGTGGTGGTGTGAGGAAAGCTAAATTAGATATATAGTTGAGTTATGGACAGAAGTTCCTTTTCAAATATTCATTTCTAAACTCGTGTAATATCGGACAAATTTTGAAGGTGTGAGCATTTCTGTGGTGGCATATATGTATACGTATATACAGTCGACCTCAGGAATTCGTATACACCACTGTGACATCAGAGTTTCGTAACAACTAGAAAATTGAGTACACTAATTTGCAAACGCCAAAACTTTTTAGCTAGTAGTAATGTTATATGGCTAATATTTGAATCAGTCAGCAGAACAATGCCTACAGTATGCATAGAATATAGAACCCATTATAACCAATGCTCTGTGTACGAATTCCTGAGGCCGATTGTACAGTTGGACACATGAATAGGTGGTACAGCCCAAGTGAAAGATGGTCAATTTCTCCAAATATATAGTTCCTTAGTGCCAAATAGGAGACATCAGGGGCAGAAGTTAGTATTGAGGATGGTAATAAAAAGCAAGTACCTGATAATAGACATTGGTTACTCAAATGGGACAAGTATCTTTCACCTGGGCTGTACAAAGGAATACAAAGGAAGTACAGGCAACAGGAGACCTGTTTTACTATGCTAATCTAGACTACGTGTTGAAGGAAAGGATAGCAAAGGACAAGGCTCCTCCCCACCCACCACTCCCACTGGATATATATACCGGTTGGAAAAACAGATATAAAATAACACCTTGTTTGTTATAAGCAAGGGTGTTATACAAAGGAAGTACAGGCAATAGGAGACCCATAGTGGCCTTTTAAGAGGTAAAAAGACTATATAACTGTACCCACCTCAGTCCTTCCCTGTATACCTCTACAGTACAACAGTCTCTTTAGGGAGGTTCACCGTGACTGAAGGGAGTGAGTGTAAAGGATATAATTTATAAGGGGAGGCCTGGGCGATTGGCTCTGTTAATTAATGACCGCCGCATTATGAGTATATTGTGTGAGCAAATGATTGGTGCTGAGTGGGTGTGAGTAAAGGAGAGGAAGGGGGTGAGTTATAAAAGTGTAGGGGAGAATAACAGAGAGGAGGGAAGGGCGAGGAAGAGAAGAGAGGGGAGGGAGTTGGGGGAAAGGAAAAGAGAGGGTAATTAATGTAGGGTAAGGGTTGAACAAAGGAGGTTAGAGTAGAGTCAAGAAGAGGAGGGGAAGGGGTTGAGTTGGGAAGTGAAAAAAAGAGGGGGTTAGGGTTAGGTTAGGGTGATGAGGAGGTTGAGTTGGAAGGGGAAGAGCTGGAAAGAGGATGTTTTGTTGGGAAGGAAAGCGAGAAAAGAGGGTGTCGTGTTGGAATGGTAAGGGTGAAAAGAGAGGTTTGAGTTGGGAGAGAAAGGGAGAAATGAGGGGGTTAGAGTAGGGTTAGGACAGAAAAGAGGTGGTTAGAGTAGGGTTAGGGCAGAAAAGAGAGGGGTTTGAGTAGGGTTAGGGCAAAAAAGAGGGGGTTAAAGTAGTGTTAGGACAGAAAAGAGGAGGGTTTGAATAGGGTTAGGGCAGAAAAGAGGGGTTAGAATAGTGTTAGGACAGAAAAGAGGGGGGTTTGAATAGGGTTAGGGCAGAAAAGAGGGGGTTAGAGTAGTGTTAGGGCAGAAAAGAGGGGGGGTTAGAGTAATGTTAGGACAGAAAAGAGGGGGTTTGAGTAGGGTTAGGACAGAAAAGAGGGGGTTAGAGTAGTGTTAGGACAGAAAAGAGGTGGTTTGAGTAGTGTTAGGACAGAAAAGAGGTGGTTTGAATAGGGTTAGGGCAGAAAAGAGGCTGATGAGTTGGGAAGGATAGGGTGGAAAGAGGGGGTTGCGTTGGGAGGGACAGTGAGAATAGTGACTTGGTTAATATTTCTTCCTGGTGTCATCTTTGGGACATGAAGCTTATGCCAACAAAACGCACTCCATCATCATCATCAGTAGATCCCATACATTGGATTCACCTCACCCCAGACTACATATTTCTGGTGAAATATATTGAGGAAGTCGATACTCTGCGTTTGTTGGGAACGACTCTTGATTTCAAACTAACTTTTGAAAAACACATTCGTTCCCTGTCTGCCTCTATTGCACAAAAGACATGCTTACTCCGTAGGTGCTACCAATTTTTTTTCTCGTGGCTGCATTGTATTAAATTCATTATACGCTTTCATTTTGCCTCATTTTGAGTATTGTGCACCTGTTTGGATATCTGCTGCCAAATGCCATCTAAAAATGATAAGCGAAATCGCCCTGTACTGTTTTTGTCTGTCAAATGGATACGAAGCTGTGCCAAGCGGTAGCCGCTGCAACCAACCAAGGGGAGGTGGCCGAGTGGTTAGTGTTCTGGACTCATGACCTAAAGGTCGGGAGTTCGATCCTCTCAGGTGAGGGCCTGAGAATATTTACTCTTCCGATTTGAGTGTTAGTTAGGCATTAACTATAAGGTCACCGAACGTCGTAAAACACCCTCGCTGGTACCATAACAGCTGCAGTATTTGTGAATTACCCTCACTTCTCTACCTCTGTGGCTGGGTACCAGTTCGGAAGTCGTGACGTGTGTGTGTGAGCAGCAGTTGACCTGGGTCAAGGTAACGGGCTTGATTAAGCCTATGTCCAGTGTCAGGTAATATAAAAAAAAAAAGAAAAAAAAACGACCGCATCCAAAGCAACCCTGTTCGGGAGCAGTCTTGGTGCCGCTTGGTAGTCAGCTGAGCAACAACTATAAGGCGGACAGGTAATTGAAATTGGCTTAATTAGTACATGTAAGTTGCAATCAGTGCTAGATAAACAATAATAATGATGAAATAAGATGTTGTAGTATTATTTAATTTAATTAAGGAGGTATAGGCTGCTTGGATAGTTTTTCTACATATTATTATGGAAGACAAAAAGGTTTATTTATAAGTAATCAAACTTGCAATTTTTTTTACCAGTGCTTACAATTTACTACCAGTGCTTACACTGCTGCAGAGGTCTTGACTTTAATAATATTACTAAAGTAAAATCTGGTTACTCAGTTAATTGATTTTTTACCTAACATATACCTAACCATGAAATTCCGGTGAAATTTCAACATGTTAGGATAGGTATAATAGCCATGAAATGTTCATTAAGAGTGTCCAATTATTATTTTTTCCCCTCTACTTAACCTCAAGATATGAGGCTGTGTACAGTCGCCAACCATAGCGACGCCTCTCGCCTTGAGGTACAGTTGGACACAGGAATTCGTGGTACAGCCCAGGTGGAAGATCCTTGTCTCTATCTTATAACCAGTGACTTTTGTCCGGTATTTACTTATCGTCGATATCACACATCATAGTTTCTGCCCCTGGTGGTAAATCTTTTTGGTCGTTAAGGAATTTCATACTGGGAGGAGCTAAACATTTACCACCTCAGCTGTACCACGAATTCCGGTATCCAACTGTACACTGAACCAAAAGCACAAGCTTTTGTTTCCATACTATGATCATTTTCATAAAAAAAAATTTAAACCAACTCTGCTTCCTCTAACCCACTGCCTTCCTCCTTCCCCCACACTGAAGCAGAGGCTGCGGGTTTCGTATGGGTCAAGGAGAGGGGTGTGGCTATTGTCGGTGACTGTACCTAATTGTGATGATTTTATTTGGAGATCAGTTGGCCTTCTCTGTGATTATTTAAAATCTTACCAAAGTGTATTCCAATTATTGACCCTTTTATTCCAGATCAGTGTGTGTATACTGCGACAAGGCTTTCACAGACGCAGTAAATGCATGTAAGTACAGCCACAATCAAATATCCACAGACACTTTCCCTCCATCGTGCAAATAAATTAGTATCATATCAAAATATAATCATACAACAACACCTTACGTCAACTCAACCCCATCAATTATTATTATGATGTAGGCAACTGCAAAATCAGACATGTGTTATTTTTTATTACCAAGATAATAAATATGATAGAAGTAAGATTAAGTACGTCAGGATCTGATGATTAGGCCTGGATGCAATATTTAGATAAATGAATATTAAGAAATGAATGACAGTAGGCCTACCTTATAGGTAGCTCTGATATGTGGGATGTAAACAAATATCCTATTAACAACATTCATAAAATTACCAATGAAAAATACCCTAAAACAGGTCTGTCATTAATAACCTTGGCAATGGTCCTCTCAGGGAAAAGATGAATACTGTGTTGTAATTACCTTTCATATGATGCGAGAAGAGTAGACTGCACCAGTGCATTCATGTTCATCTGATTTTCAATGGCCGGTGGCATGGACCGGTAACTGTAACATATAACTTTGGTAATTATCATTGTAACTTGGAATCAGGGATAAAGGTGACAAACACGACTCCAAATGTATTTTAACGTAAATGAGGACACATATTTCATTCATTGCACTACTCTTGGCGTAATCTGCTAGCTCCTTAAGGGGATAGTATAGCTGTGGTTCTTCAGAGCGACTTAATTCTTCCATACTATGCCAGGAAACAGGGCCAGATGAACAAAAATAATGGTGGCCTGTTGCTTGGCATAGTTTGGAGGAATCAGTTGTTCCAGACTTACCAACCCTGTACCTCCCCCATTAATGAATAATTGAGAATTGATTTCATACTAACCTTAAACAATGTGGCATGTCATCTTCCTGTAATTCTGCCAACATTAAGGCTTGGTATTGCTTTTCTGAATATTGATATGACGATTCTGTCAAATGATAATTTTTCGGCTATTATTTTTGTTTACTTTGGTTCTGCACCTTCGGCAAGCCATTTGTTCGGCTCCACGTATCATATCTGTTTTTGTCGTCAGAAAGTGCTTGCTCCAAGCCCGCTTGCGTATTATCCAAGTCTGGTGGGCTACCGCTTACTGCTGGGCCAAAATCGCGGCGGTTGGAAGGAGAATAACGTTTGGGTTATAACGATAAAACCAACCATGGGATAATCTTTGAAATAGTTTCATTCTCTTTCCCAGCTTATTTTACCCAATATGAACCTAACCTAACCTAACCTAACCTAAACTGGACCTAACCTTAACCTAACCAAATCAAGCACTGACATATACCCTTCCAGACTTGGATAATATGCAGCCCGCTTGGCACCCTTTGCCGACGTTTGGACAGCAAAAACACGGCTTTGATAGAGTTTTAAGTATGATTAAGTTCATTTCCCAAAATCTACTGTATCTCTAGACTTGTATCACGAGCGACAAGTTGGTGCTCTTAGATTTTTATATAAATTTTTTAATAATAATCGTCATCCCTTACAAGGCTTACATGGTGCTTTGCCTGAACCGTTCTATCCTTTTTTTTTTCTTTTTTTATATCTTTCGACACTGGACATAGGCTTTATCAAGACCGTTACCGTGGCCCAGGTCAACTGCTACTCACACACACACACGTCACGACTTTCGAACTGGTACCCAGCCACAGAGGGAAGGAAGTGAGGGTAATTCCCAAATACTGCAGCTGTTATGGTACCAGCGAGGGTGTTTTACGACGTTCGGTGGCCTTATAGTTAGTGCCTCAAACTCAAATCGGAAGTGTAAATATTCTCAGGCCCTCACCTGAGAGGATCTCCCGACCTCCAGGTTACGAGTCCAGAACACTAACCACTCGGCCATCTCCCCTTAAAATCTTACTCGATTTACTCTTAGTCTTAATTATCTTGCTATGAATCCTGTTAATGGTAGTACGACGCAGCAGTTTTCACGGTGTTTTATTACTTCGTTTGTCAAAATATGGAATAAATTATCGAATGAGATTGTCCAGTCTGCAGTCATGTCTGCATTTAAAAGGGAAGTGCAGTGTTGGTAAATCTGGAGCAACTGATTCCTGCAAACAATTCCAAGCAACAGAACACCATTATTTTCGTTCATATTGTCCTGTTTCCTGGTATACTTTGGAGGAATCATGGCACTCCAATGTAACAAAAGTGAGTTACCCCCTTAAATATCGTGACAATCAATGGCTATTAATTGCAGTAGTTCCTTCTTGGATTCCTTGTAGCCAGTTTTCTTAAATTCGTTGCTTTTTCTTCCCTCCAGTGCCTTTAGGTATTACAAACTAACCTAACTAAACTAAACTAACACATTCGTAGTTCCTCACACACACACACATACACACACACACACAGTCCCTCTTCTATGTGTGGATGCAGTGTCTGTATCTGCACCCTGGGGGAAGGCTTTGGTAGTTTTAAGAGGGAAATTTTGTGTTGGTAATTCTGGAGCAACTGAATCCTCCAAACTATTCCAAGCAACATAACAGAATCATTATTTTTGCTCTTCTACTTGGTCCTGTTCCCTAGCATACTTTGAAGGAATCAAGGCACTTCAATGTAACAAAAGCGAATTACCCCCGTAATGATAATAATAATAATTAGGGATTAAGAGTGGGTAGTAGGAAGGGTTGTTGTGAGAATTATAGAAGGCATTCACTATTCTGTCATTTCTCTCTTCTAGTATTTTGTAGCTTAGACCCAAACAGTCTCATAAGGACCAACAGACCTTATGCTGTTTGATATCCTTTGTATTTCTTTGTAGGGAGGGATAAGGATTGGGATATTCAATATTCAAAACCACTCAGCACTAACAAGATGGTTTTGTTTCTGTTTATTGATTGATGTGTAGGTGTTGATGTCACTGGCCCTCTTTGACAGACACGATACAACACATACGTACCCTTTTCCACACACACACACACACACACACACTCGGACACACACACGTACCCTTTTCCACACACACACAGGGACACACACACGTACCCTTTTCCACACACACACACTCGGACACACACACACACCTGGACACACACACGTACCCTTTTCCACACACACACACCGGGACACACACACGTACCGGTACCCTTTTCCACACACACACACGTACCCTTTTCCATACACACACGTACCCTTCTCCACACACACACACACCGAGATACACATACACGCACACTTTTCTACACTTCTCCACACACACACGTACCCTTCTCCACACACACACCCGGACACACCCACGTACTCTTTTCCACACACACACACACACACCTGGATACACTCACTTCAGAGCATCTGTGAAACTCTTTTGTTTGTTTACATAGCGTCATTATGGTGAATACTAGTGTAACACCCCTATTTTATATGTATAGTTATTTAGGATATTTACGGGTATTATATATTTATATGTATTAGAATAGGTTTTTAGTGTAAGATTGTATGGAGTAGCCAGGCTGAGATTATCACTAACGAATAATCTCGGTGGTGGGCTTCTTCAACACAAAATGTTAATATGAGGGATAATAGAAATAATGATTATAGTTAGGTAAATAGGTTAAAGAGAGGAATAATTGAAACTTAGGTAGATTGATAGGGATAGAGAAATACGTGGTGATTTAAGAAATGAATGTAAAATAATTTATTGGAGACAGGGAATAACCTGCATTTATAATTATAATGTATAATTACGAAGCTAACATTCCTATACTGTTACCGGCATTTAATTGTAACTTACTTAGAAAATTAATTAGATTAGTTAGGGACTAAAGTCGGGACAGTACATTTTCTTGTTGGCGGAACAATACATGCCTTGAATATGTGAATTACAGTAATATAAAACTTTAAACAAGGGAGAAAGCAATGCATTTGAGTTCACTAATATGTATAAATCATGTTGTGTAACTATATACCCCAGTAAGGGTGGAACTGATGAATTTGTCAGAAATTGAGATGAGAGTGGTCACTACTTTGCTTGGGGGGAGGGAGTGAAGGAGGAGAAGAGGTGGTGATTCGCTTTATCTCGACCTCATTCTGGTCTCGTCTCTGCTGGGTGACAGGTAGGAGTCAAACTCGCTCTCATCATAAATATTGTATTGTGAATTTAGTGTGGTGAATCTATTAGTCCCGTGATGGGATATAACTAACTAAAGAATATTGTGTGTTCACATTCAGACATAGTAAGTAAAGTATGTTGTTTTTTTCTTAAGCTCATTCTGGTCTCGTCTCTGCTGGGTGACAGCCATTATTAGCGATCTCCCTTGGTGTATAGTGACCCACGTGGTACTAAAGAAAATTAAGAACATTTGCTGGCAATTTTATCTTTTCATTTATAGTATTGAGATTATGATGTGATTTTTTTTTATTGTATTATCTATATTTCGGCCTTGTTGTGCAAAATTTATTATTAGGAATTATTTGAAATATTGTGGGAGGGGGGACACTTCATGTAAATTTGTTTTTATATGTACTTAGATCTGTCACTAGCGAGACACGGAATTATTCCTGTCCTAGTAGACAGAAAAGGGAGTAGGAACTGTATTAAGGGGGGGGGGATATTTCATAGTAATAATTGTTTTGTTTTTTTATTTATGTGTGTTAGCTCTGTCAACTGGCGAGACCCGGAATTATTCCTGTCCTAGTTGAGAGAACGGGGAGTAGGAAAAATTAGCAAGGGAGGGGGGAACAGAAATTATTATTATAGTGATCTTGTTGTACTTGTACCAAATAGGTTGATAAAATAAACGGGTTTATAATTGTCTGAGTATTTCCGTCACCGATATAACAAATAGACTGTGTACCTATATAGATGTTAGTTCTCAATTCACAACACTGATTGTACCCCCGTTAAAATTGTAGTTTGGGTTGCTTACTCGCGAGCCTTCTTAACGTAACGTTACGCTACCCTTCCGGTGTGTGCTCACTTGGTTCCTCTGATCGACTTTGGTCCGGTGGTGGCAGCGTTTACCCAGTACTGGAGAGGAGCTGGACTTGTCCTTTGTATGATTTATTTTTGGTATTCGCAAGGCAAGTCCTGTTCCTCATCGGTAACTTGTTTTTTTTCCCAGACCAGGTTGATACAGCTATAGGATAGAGTTGTAGCATACACTGGTTGTTTTTTTTTTTTTTTGTTAAAGGCAGTGGGTTTTTGTTTCCCTCCAAAAGTAGAGTAAAAATAGTAATATCTAAGAGTAAAGTAAGGGGACAAAAATACCAGATTTTACACTGGTGCCAGCTAAGGTGGGATAAATCAGACCCGGAAAAATTGTTTTAGCGGAGATCCGTGGAATTGGGTCATTTGTTAAGATAGCAATAGTAGGACACAGTCAAGTTCCTCGAGAACTGACGGTTGACGGTGCTCAGGTAGTTGTTTATCGATCACCCGGTGCCCGTGCCCAATCATTTTATAGTGATGAGAGACTGCAAAGTGTGAGTAGGTGGAGGCATGATCTCATTATATTGTGGTTGGGAAGTAACGATATAAAGGAAGAAACTCAACCGAGGGTATTGGCTAATGAAATCTTAGAAATAGCAACATTTATAGAAAAGGAATGTGGCTCAAAAGTTATAATTGTAGAAATAGAAAATAGAATTTATCCAGTAGGTAGGCCAATTCCAAGTGAGAGATATAGAAAAATAAAAAAGTCGGTGAATAAAATAGTGGGCAATAGTAGAACATTCAATTATATCAATTTTAACAGTAAAGAAATAGGGCAACATTTAGCACAGGACGGGGTACATTTTGATAGAGAGGGACAAAGGAAAATATAAAGAAGATTGAAAGAAGTAATAGGTCACTGGGAGGAAAGATTAAGGAAGTAAAGTAACGAATAAAGTAACGTAAATTGGGAAATTAAAGTAAAAAGGGGGGGGGGGTAGATTTAAATTAAAACTATTACAAGTAAAATGATAACACGTAGTGCCGTTAGAGCAGAAATCATGGCAGAAGCATTAGAAGTGCAGAGTGAAGGGGCTGTTGGTGGTGTAGGAGCAATCGAATAAACAGGGGATCAGGAGATAAATAGCGAAGTAAGATTCGAACTGAGGGAGTTAAGTTAATGGCGGAACAAGTGGCTGTAATAGCAAAGAGTGTACAGGAGTTACAGGGGTTAGATCATTTAAAAGACGTGATAGAGCAAATTAATAACTTAATGGAGAGAGTGGGTGAGTTGGAAAGGCCGGTAGAGAGACAATTTGTCCCTCGTATGGAGCGTGAAATCACACCTCCATCATCACCATCTTTGATGAGACATGAGCCAGTTCAACGACCACAGTTATCCCCAGTTCATCATAGAATAAATACTCAGTTTTTTCAGCCAACAACAGGAGATTACCATCTACCACCCGTAACTTTTTGCCCAAATACACTGTTAAAAATAAACGTTTTTTTACACGAAAGTGTCCGTATTTTTTTACGGAAAACATAATGTAAATCTAAATAACAGTTATTCATATGTATATTAACAGAGAATGGACGTTACATGTCAAGTACAGGTCATTCTCCATTGTTTTAACGGAGGAACATTAGTAATTTTACAGAGGTCTCCCGTTTATATATGTATATTTCTCCGTATCGCATTTTTACGGCATATCTCCGTAGGTAATATACAAATGTATATATTGTTAATAATCAGTAGATACTTATATTTTCTCTTACATAAATAACAGAAATATTTCACTGTGTGGTAGACACAAATACAAATATGTGAAATTCGCATATCTTTATTTAAATTATATATTTTCTCTGCACACAATTCGAAGTGTGGCAGTATGTGGCAACTATAAGATTGGAGAGTTGCTGCATACTCCCAACAACGGCTCTCTGTTGTTCAACCATAAGGTGGTAATGGTGTTAGTAGTAACATATTTATTATCTAGTAATATCATATTTATTATAATTATATTTTTTCGATATAAACGTACTGAGGTTACAGAAATTCTAAAATGTGGGGCCTGTGCCTGAAAGTTATCGTGGATTTCCCATATTTTATGAGCTGCCTCACTGAAGAGTTAATATACAAGAAATAACATACTTGGTAAGTAAATCCTGAATCTTTTAATACTTGTGCATGTTTTCATATTTGTATCTGCACTCAGAATGTCAATAATGTAGTTGTTATTGTTGTTTAAGTTCCTCACGCTGTCTGGCCGAACAGCCACGGCAATAATGTAGTTCTCTCGCACACTTTGGCTATTTTCTGTAATATTCTCGCAAACTTTGGCTATCCAACGAAAGTTTGCTGGATATTTTGAAAGGTTTACCACATAAATAATGGCATTGTTATCGTATAATTCGTTAATATCATCTAAAAGGAATTATTTTATTTGAAATTAAGTAGTAAAATTTGAACAGCATAAATTTGATTAAAAGGTATTATTATTTTTGGGCGGGATGGACAGCCGCTGGCAACACTGCACGCTTTGTTTTTATGTGGAGAGCCCGCCTTTTTCCCTCGCTTGTGGCATGACTACAGTTGGCTTTTGCTGTGACTTTTCCCCTCACATTTATTAGTGTATTCAACACCAGACCCTCACCAGTAAGTAAGATGATAACTGATTTGTTTGTGATTGTTTTATAACTAGCACAACACCATAATTAATATGAAAACACCATAATTTTAAACTTAACATCCCAGGAGCCCAAGGCAGAATGGATACTGAATATGCCTGCCCTCAATGCTCTCATATTTCAAAATCAAAGAAGGCTTATTTTAATCATGCCATGTTACATTCAAGTGAATATAGGGTATGTTTCAAATGTCCAATTAAAAAATGTTTAAGAAAATGCTACTCCTACAATGGGCTAGTAACACACATGAACAGAAACCATCAGTTTCAAAGTCATAATGTTCGTCAAGTGCAGGTGGAAGATAAGGAAATGAAATGTGATATAAAATTATGTGAGCAGATTTGCAAAAATTCCCAAGAGTTACTGAAACATCTAAGACAGCACATTCTAGAAGGAACAACAATAAAATGCCCCTTTCAGCAATGTTCCAAGTCATTTAAAGTTAAATCTTCATTTACTTCTCACATAACTAGATATAACAGGCATCATTACTTAGACAACAGTACCAGTACTGGTGGTATCAGCAGTACTAGTGCTGGTACCAGTACCAGTGCTGGTACCAGTACCAGTGCTGGTACCAGTACCAGTAGTGCTGGTACCAGTACCAGTGCTGGTACCAGTACTGAAATAGCTGGATTTAATTTTGAAACAGATATGGCAATAGTAAGTGATTTACTAGGACCTGCTTGTGAAGTAGAGGAGATTTCTGATGAAGAAAAAGGTTTATTTCAGAGAAATTTAGCATTACTGTATCTTAAACTCCAATCTAAGCATTTGTTACCATCTACAGTCATCCAAAACATAGTAGAAGAATTTCAAAACATCCACTCTTTTGCAGTGTCATGTTCAATGAGAAAACTTAAAAGTTCCTTAATGACAACGAAGCATCTGTGTTTCAAGTAGTTGAGGTATGTATGGATACATAGTTATTTGCAGCAATTTCAGATGTTTAGCATATCTAAAGCTATGTATATAAATTGAAATTTGGTGCCTATAGATAAGCCATATACAGTACTGATATGCCTATATGTATATGGTTGAATTAGTGGAGAAATAATATGTTAAGTGGAGGATAAGTTTTTTCTCATATTGTAACCCTTCTAATTACAGTATTATAGCATGAATGTTGTCCTGCTCTTCTTTGTCTGTGGCTGTATATGTACCTGTGAGTTGTCTAGTATTTGTTTAATATTGCATGTAATTTATAAATAGTCCTACTGCACTAAGTCGCATTTTCAACACATACATTGTTTTGATTATGGTTTTATATGTTGTACAAAACTACATATGTGCAATTATGCTACTTGCAGACACCTCGGTCAGATTCTGATTTGGAGAGGCAACTTGTAAATACTCCATGCTTGATTGCTGTTGGTAAGGGAACTAAAGTTTGTTTCATGTTGGTGTGTATGTGAGGGGTGTACATTTGTCGTTCATTGCTATGGAAGACCGGTATGAATGTAGGAGGATGTATTACAAGTGAGGGCTTCAATATTATCATGCATTTTGAGTGTATTTTGCACCACAAAAAATTGGTAAGATAGCCAGAAATACATAGCTGAAGAATAATATGATAAAGACATACATGATACATATATGTAACACAAAAAAATGAGAGGAGTAACCCAAGCATGAGTAAAACTATCTAGTATTAGGTAGACTGATATGGTAATGTGTGTCTCTGGACTGAAGGGGTTAATTGAGATACATTCCAAGTGTTTGATACGAGCTTTAGTAAATTGCTCTAATTCTAAATTTTAATTTCAGGTACTTCATTGCTGATGGCAGACAGATTTATGCTTTCCATTGATGGAGTCATTATAAACAACAACATTACCAACTTCAGAGTTGCTTTGGCAATGTTGTTTTCATCCTATTACATTTTCAACATTCAGTATCCAAGCGATGCTGAAGCCACACTCGAGTTCATTCAGAGGTACGTGTTTATTGCCAATGCTGAGTTTTAACTTTCTTGTCTCATACCGGTAATATCATATATCATCAATAGTGGTTTATAATTTATTTTCCTTGTAGAAGGGGTAGTCCTTTGAATCTGAGGTCAATTTTGATCATTAATCCCAGGTAGTCTAATTGACTACTACTCCTCAACTTCCAACATCCTTCCTCTCAAATCTCTCACAACTAAAAGTAGTGCTTCATTCTTATGTTTTTATTACAGGTGCATGGTTGGCATCAACCCAGACCGTGGCCACAAAGCAGAAAAAAAGAAAAACCGCACGCACCATACACCTGTGCATTCAAAAGTTCTTGCATTGACCAATACATTAGCAGACCATTAGCAATTTGAAGCACCCTCACTGGTACCAGCAGCTGCAGTATATGGGAATTACCCTCACTTCCCTCGTTCTGTGGCTGGGTGCCAGTTCGAAAGTCGTGACGTGTGAGTGTGTGAGTAGCAATCGACCTGCATGGGCCACGGTAACGGGCTTGATATAGCATATGTCCAGTGTCGGAACATAAAAAACATTCAATGGAGAACTTAGTAGCCTTGTCTTAGGCTTAAAGGTGTTTTACCAAGGATGAATTTCTGTTGTTGGCTGCATGTATAGATTTCCTGAGCATGGTGATTAATAGTACAAGCAGGCTGTACACTACAATACATACGTGAGTGGTGAAGTATATTCTCATATGGAAGAGAAATTATGGATTAAAAGTACAATATACTCTACTGTATAATTTTATATCACCGGACAGCACAGTAGCATCCTGTAGTTACTACGAGTTACTTTATACCATTACACTTATTTTTATTTTGTTTTAAAATGGAACTCAGTCTGAAGTCAAATGAGCTTTATTGATATATTTCTTTCTTGCTTGCTTTTCTCCTCCTCCTCCATCTCTATTTCTTTATCCATCTCTCGCCATACGGAGACACAACAGGCGTGTGAGTGATGTAGCCAGTTGCGTTGAACGAGGAGGGTAGGAATTTTATTGTCCTATGTCTTATACTCAACGTGATGTGAAGAGCCTTATTTGTTTATTAAGGTGTGTGTGGAAGGTATCGCAGGAAATGTAGTGCGTTCATTTGTTTGTGTGTGTGTACTTGAAGAGTGAAAGTATAATTATGATAATATCACCCTCAGTGAATGTCTGTCCGTGTGTACTGAGTCACAGAAATAAATTTCCATACATCCAGGGGTGACCATTCAATATCTGGGTGGTTTTGTTTGGCGATGAGCTGTATATAATTACCGGTTATGTTAGGAAGTACCTTCTAATACCCAGTACACAGTCACACACTCACCAAAACAATAACTCCTATAATGTACATGAAAACAATGGCTATATATTTGTGTGTCCCACTATGTGTATGAAAGTTTATGTCCGCGACTCTACATACATTCGTGTACTTGCTTGTGTGTGTGCTTGATCACGGTCTTCATATGCAGTACAATATTCTTTTCGTGAACATCCATGAAACAGACCACAAAACACCTCAGTACAGGAATAGAAAGGGGAGAAATATTGTTTTATACAGTGCTAGTAAGATTAGTCTGTGCAAGCTAAAATAATTATTGTGATTCTTTCCATTAGGTATTATTTGTCTTATTTGATGCACAAATTATATTTAGTGTAAGAACTAAATTATATTTAGTGTAAGTGTAAGTATATAATGTAAGGATGGATAAAAAGATGTTTTTATGTATTAAAAGGTGTATTGTTTTTTTTATGTATTAAAAAGTGTATTATTATTTTTTTTTTATGTATTAAATGATGTGAAATGAAGTTGGTGTTTAAATCGGGATATACAGTTGCCTCAAGGAGTTCCTTTACTCCCCCTGGCACCAGTTAAAATGTGGCAATGTGGCAGCAAGAATGTAAATATATTTTGAATGGACAGATCCACATTTTATTGGTGCACATTTTTATGGGGAACTCCATATTAGTAACAGATGCAAATATTATTATGCAGAAATTATACTAAATGATTTTATGGATACCTGTATTTTTACAGAGAAACAATGTAAAATATTTAGGAAACCTGTAAATTTACGGAAAAAAGTGGATGCGTAAATTTAAGGAGAAAAAAAGTGGATCCGTAAATTTAAGGAGAAATTATGTAAAACAAGCTAACGGAGATCGATAAACTTACGGAGAAATTGTGTAAAAAAATAAACGGAGATCCATAAATGTACGGAGAAATTATGTAAAAAGAACTAACGGAGATTCATAAATTTACGGAGAAATTTTGTAAAAGTATGTAACGGAGATCCGTACATTTACGGAGAAAAGTTGGCAATACCTGCTGCCAGGTAAAACTCCGTTTTTTAACGAGGATATTTCTAACAGTGTACAACCCCTATAGTACACCCTCCATTATCAACCGTAACTAATAATCCAAATGTATCAAACCTCGCAACATTACTCCACCATTAGTTAAACCCCGTGATATCACTAAACTAGAACTGGATACATTGCAAAGCTTGGATTCCTCGGCTCGTTTACAAATGTTCTTTGAGGCAGTTGAAAGGTGCACAGTAGATTCTTGTACTCGTGTAGAAGTATCGAAATCCCGAGTAGACAATGATTTAGCAGTCCTAATACATACTGCCCAGAAAAGGGGAGAAATATTTACATGGGGTGATTTGAAAACTTATTTTACGAGAGAATTTAAAGTGGAATTAAATTTTGATCAAGCTTGGAGACAATGTGATAAATTTCAGTATGATTGGATAGAAAATCCGCAAACCTTTGCCCATCAATATAAGTGCCATTATGCAGCAATACAGGGTAGATTTCAAGGTCAACAGTTACCAGAAAGAGATAGAATGATAAAACGTAAGTTGTTGCAAGGTTTTCCTCGAAATAATAGGGATAGGCTAGAATCTTTCATGGGTGATCATATTCCACTAAAGGATTTCCTTGAAAGAGTAGAAAATGAAAGACTGTTAATGATGCAAAAACGAGAGCCAATTGAGATATTGCCACAGGCAGATAGGCAAATGGCAAATGAGCCTAACCAAGATAAAGAAAAGGGTGCAGTAGAAATGGAAGTAGTACAATTAGGTAAGATGGTAGAGGAGTTAAAACGAAATATGGAAAAGTCATCAGGGGGTAAATCCCAAACTTCTAAGTATTGCGCTTTTTGTAAAGAGAACACTCATGACTATAAAGATTGTTGGAGCAAACCAGAAAAAGGAAAATGTTTTAAATGTTTGCGTCCTGGTTGTTGGAGTAATAGTCCCACATGTCCTGGGAAAGCTACATATAGACCCGGCTTTACGTGGTATGGCCCTCCACCACATAATGGTACTGGTTATTCTAATTACTATCAAACCAGAAATCTAATAGGAACAAGGGAAGAAGTGTCACCTGTCATTAATATTATAGTAAATGGCAAGGTGTGTGCAGCTATTATTGACACCGGAAGTGTCATAACTTTAATAAAGAAGAGTGCTGTTAAACGGCTAGGGTTACAAATAGATAAGACCACGGGTAAAACTAATCCAGTTGGGATTACTGGAAAACATCTTAAGGTACTAGGTATGGTGCAGATTGAAGTCCATGTGGGAGATCAGGGAGTAAGTAGTCAGTGGGTAACGGTAGTACCAGATGTATATTTAGACAGGAAAATTTTACTGGGTTGTGAGATAATCAGTAATCAAGCTTAACTTGGAATTGTAAGGATAAGGAAATGATTTGGGGAGGTGCTCCGTATCAGGTGAATCATATAAGGTTGTGACGCCGAACGATTCAACAAATATGAGAGCATACTAAAGCTCAAATTCTTGATGAGAATCGAAGAAAGGTACAGCTGCGGTCTGGAGTTCGTGGGCCACCCAGGGTTGAGAATATGAACCCCGCATCACCCTTACTTGACTGCGAGTTACTATCCAGACGAGGAGTCTCACATGTATAGTATCTCGCTGAGGGTTGTTCAGATTGATATCTGAACTTTGAACCATATTTCTTTCTATTTTTCCTTTTTAACACCTATCACGTCAGTTACAACTTTAACCTTTAGAATACTTGTAATGGGATTATTTTATGCAGTAATGAAACATAATTACAGTACTGAATCATACTTCACGATATAAAGACACTTGCAGTGTTTTTGAATAGCTTTGTTGCATATTAGATGCACCATGTTCCTTATAATAAGAAAATGATTCGCTTTACTATTGTGGAAATTTAAAACAAAGGAGAGTATTATTATTTATTATTTTAATCTGAATAACTACCCGTGATCCTAAATGAATTATGAACCAGTGTGTGGTGTGTGTGTCTGTGCGTGTGTATGTGTGGTTGTAGTCATTGTATTCTCATGGGTCCCGCCTACCCGTATGTATTGTTGCCTGCCTGTTGATTGACGCTACGGCGCAATTAATTAAAAAAAAAAAAAAAAAAAAAAACCCTCTGAGGAGTAAATTAACGTCTCTCCGATTCATGGTGAGTCTCCACAGCTGCTAACCAGAACCAAATATTGCGGTATCGACTTCACCTCGGATAAAGTTATCGAAATCAAGCTTCGAAACATTTTTGTTCCTCACCATGGAACCATGGAACCAACCCACCACCTCAATTGCCACGCAAACACACGAATATGGCTTGGCGTTTATATACAGTATTGAAATATAATCAGCAATATAGTAAATTGTCTTTTTAACTATGTGACATTCTTGTTGCTGATACACTATGAGTCATTATCTCAAGAGGTCTTACATAACATCACTTAGAGATGTTTTCAGATAAGCTAACTGCTATTTTAATCTGTAGTTCGAAGAGAATTATCATCTCAGTCATGGACACCGACTATTTTATTATTTATTGTTCCATTATCACTACTCTGAAAAATATAGATTCCAAACTATAAGTGAGATAGTAATACACTGTATATAAGTTTAGATTCATATCTGAATAAAATTGTCCTTAAATGCTGACCTGTTTTCATTACTATTACTCCTCCACGAAATATTGATTACAAACTATACGTTAGAAATATTGTAAATATTTGTAGAAATTAATACATTATTATGAATGACATTATATAATGAAGTATTATTCATTAATGCAATTATATTTCACTACTTCATAAAATAGTCACATTAGTATAAGAATTCCTAAGGTTAAAGTTGTAACTGACGTGATAGGAGTAAAAAAAAAAAAAAAAAAAAAAAAAAAAGTATGGTTCAAAGTTCGGATATCAATCTGAACAACCCTCAGCGAGATACTATACATGTGAGACTCCTCGTCTGGATAGTAACTTGCAGTCAAGTAAGGGTGATGCGGGGTTCATACTCTCAACCCTGGGTGGCCCACGAACTCCAGACCGCAGCTGTACATGTAAAAGATAATATAAAGTTGGAACCGTACCAAGCCAAGGTCATACGTACAGAAGTGAGTGAGCCACCGGGTACAACACTACTGATTAGGCCCCAAAGAAATTGCTCATCACAAACTACTCCTTTGTTAGTAACGGTAGATGCGGAAGGAACTGTTCCCATCACCCTAGATAATACCACCAAAATATCGAAGTTGGTAAAGAAAAATACCATAGTAGCACTTATCGAGGATGATTCATCAATAAATATTGAGCTTAAATCACCGGTAAACATGGTAACAATAGCCAATGAATTGATGCCACACCATGATAAAGTAAAAGAGCAAGGTACACGACAGGAAATATTGCAATTATTAATTAACAAACAAAATTGGAAACATCTTGATGAAGAACAATTAAGGCAGCTAACACGAGTTGTCCTAGACCATGATAAATTGTTTATGCTTAGTGAGAAAGAACTTGGGAGGATTGAAGGAGAACCAGCGAACATAGAGGTATCAAATCCGAACCCTTGTAGATCCCCAATGTATCGATATCCCGAACACGCAAAAGAAACAATTGGTAAAATGTTAAGTGAGATGGAAGAACGAGGAGTGATCGAACCCTCTAGTGCAGCGTTGTTATCACCTATAGTGCTTGTTAACAAACCGGATGGTAGCAAACGAATGTGCCTAGACTTTAGAAGGGTTAATGAACACTTGTCAATGGATGTGTTTCCACTACCTAGATTAGATGATTTAGTGGGACATGCAGCCGGGCATCAATTTTATATAACATTAGATTTAAAGGATGTCTATTTTCAAATAGAATTGAATGAAAAAAGTAGGAACCTAACCACATTTTTGGATGGGGTATCATTGTACCGTTTCCGAAGGTTACCCTTTGGACTGAGTTGTGCACCAGCCATCTTTTCTCGCAAAATGGCTGAGCTATTAACCCCATTGTTACGTGAGGGATGGGTTAAAAATTACTTAGATGATGTTATTATATGGGCTGATGATTTTTCACAATTAATGCAACGCCTTATTTATTATTCCAATTATTCAGTGAACAGGGTGTAAAACTAAACCTAACCAAGTGTGATTTTGTAAAAAGAGAAGTAAAGTTTCTGGGACATAAGGTATCAAAGAATGGTAGTTTGCCAGATCCTAAGAATTTGGAGGCAATAAGTAAACAGTTACCACCAAGGAATGTAAAGGAAGTCAGGCGTTTCATCGGAATGTGTGGATTTTATAGGAGCTTTGTACCAAATTTTTCTAAAATTGCCACACCCTTAACCAATCTTACGAGGGCTAACACTGTTTTTCAGTGGAATGATAAGTGTCAGGAAGCATTCGAAATACTAAAGGAAAAATTAATGACACCTCCTATTTGAGCTAAATACCAACCAGAATTACCCCTAGTATTAGTCACCGATGCTAGTGATGAGTATGTAGGAGCGGTCCTACATCAGGTACAAGTAGACCAGACAGTCCGACCATTAGGATATTTTTCAAAGAAACTTAATTCTTGTGAAAAAAGATATAGTGTAACTGACAAGGAGGCAATGGCGGTGGTATTGGCGTGTCGCCATTATCACCATTATTTGTGGGGAACAACATTCTTAATTCAAACAGATCATCAACCACTAACCAGTATTTTCCGACGTAGAACAAAGTCACCAAGGGTCACCAGATGGATGTTAGAGATGAGGGAATATAACTTCCAAATAAGATACGTAAAGGGGAAAGACAACATAGTGGCAGACCAATTATCTAGGCCAGTACAAGTAATATCACGCCCACCAGTATTTACATGGTTGGGGTTGACAAAGGAAGCATTTAGGCAGGCGCAGAGAAATGATGCCACCTGGAGTGAATTGATTGACTATTTTGAGGGAGGTCAGGTGCCCAGGCGGAAAATAGCCCGAGCCACTTTAGACCAATTCGAAGTAAATGAGGGAATCCTCCATTATGTGAGGACTTATGAAGATGAGAGTTATTATTATACTGTAGTTGTACCTAAAACATTAGTAAAGGTAGCATTATAACTAGCTCATGATCAGTCAGGACATTTTGGACAATTCAAAACTATTAAGAAAACAGAGGAATTGTATTATTGGCCAACATTACGGTCTGATGTAGTCAAATATATTAAACAATGTCTAAATTGCCAGCAATATAAGTATAACAAGGGTCTGTCCCAGCAATATCAAGAACTACCCACCATCATACAACCCTTAGACAGAATTGCCATAGATTTGACTGATATGACCTCTGGAGCAGAGGGTAACAGATATATCTTAACTATCATAGACCATTTTTCACGGTACACCAAATTTTACCCCCTAAAAAGTAAACACGCCAAGGGAATTGTTGCTAGGCTCACCCAGTTTGTTACAGACTTTGGCGGCCCTAGATCGTTGCTGTGTGACAACGCCAGGGAGTTTACCGGCCAAGAAATGCGGACCTGGGCAGACCAGCATGGTGTGGAACTACTATTCTCCACACCTTATCATCCCCAGTCCAACGGGATGATCGAGAGGATGCACCGGACCCTGAAGACGGTGTTGGCCCAGCTGTGTGAGGGCTATCCACAACGTTGGCCTTCCATGCTGGCCGAATGTCAGTCTGTAATGAACTCAGCCGTCCACAGTAGTACCAAGGTGACGCCTTATGTGGCATTCTTCGGGAGACATCAGCCCCGCAACATCTCAGCACCGCTACTAAATATTCTATCTGATACTGACAATACAGGAAGAATGAAACAAATGATACAAGAAGCAAGTAAGTTATCACTTAGGAGGTATCGGGCGGTAGCCAATAGACATAAAAAAAATGAAAAGGTAGAACGAGGAGCACTAGTGTGGGTAAAACAGGAAACAATTATACCGGGTACCTGTGCCAAACTGAACCAGAAATGGAAGGGCCCATATAAAGTGGTAGAAGTTATAAGAAATGGATTAGTGTACATATTAGAGGACCCATTTACTGGGAAAAACATACAGAGGGCTGCAGAAAAAATCAAGCCCTATGTGAGCCGAAATGACCTAATAGTGCAACCAGAGGAAGTGGAAGAAGGTGATGGACAAGATGAGGAGGAGGATATGGTACTTCCTCCACGACAGAGACGACCTCCCAGAAGGCTTCTGGAGGAAATTTAGAAAATAAGAAAAAGGGGAGAACACAAAAAATTGAAAATTAGAAAATATAACTGTGGAAATTAAAAGTAGAAAAAAAAAAAATAGGGAAAAAGTTGAAAAGAAAAAGTTGGAAAAATGTCATGGTTCCCTATGTCCTGAAGTCAAAAGAGGGCACCATTCATCAAAAGAGCTAGAAAACCAGCTCATCAATTTTTTTTTGTGTGTAGTTGTGGGTGTTAAGTGACACTTAGTTTTAATGGGAAGAGGAGGTGATGGTGGGGAGTAGACGTACACCCCTCCATTTCCATAGGGCTCTTCCAGTAGACAGTCAGGGCCGTTGTCAGGGCCCTTGTATCACTTACTGCATTCCGGGTTATCATGCCTTGCAGAGTCTGAGGTTTGAATGGAGGAGTGAGTGATAAAAGAATGGATGAATAGAATGTATGAAAACTCAGATTATGCTTGGGATAATCGCGGGTGGGTTTAGTGACGGTAGAACCTTATTGAAGTTCTCCCGGGGTTATGGAACTTGACAGAGGATTCTGACTGGGACGAGGTGTCAATAATATCTAGGGTATTTAATGTGAAGTAAGGTGGAGAATTCTTTCCTGCGGGAAGGAAATACAGTCTAAAGACTGGGGGGGGGGGGGAGAAAAAGTTGGCAGTGTATTAACACTGACTAACAAAATAGGATGAATAGTGTCTGATATTGTTCAGTAAGGTGTAGTGATAGTGATAAGAGGAATGTATGTAAAGAGTAAATGGGGGGAATTGAACTAAAAATTTTTTTTAGGGGAAATAGATAAATTGATTTTCACTGTAAGTTCCAGCTAAGGAAGGTGGGACGTGTGTAACACCCCTATTTTATATGTATAGTTATTTAGGATATTTACGAGTATTATATATTTATATGTATTAGAATAGGTTTTTAGTGTAAGATTGTATGGAGTAGCCAGGCTGAGATTATCACTAACGAATAATCTCGGTGGTGGGCTTCTTCAACACAAAATGTTAATATGAGGGATAATAGAAATAATGATTATAGTTAGGTAAATAGGTTAAAGAGGAATAATTGAAACTTAGGTAGATTGATAGGGATAGAGAAATACGTGGTGATTTAAGAAATGAATGTAAAATAATTTATTGGAGACAGGGAATAACCTGCATTTATAATTATAATGTATAATTACGAAGCTAACATTCCTATACTGTTACCGGCATTTAATTGTAACTTACATAGAAAATTAATTAGATTAGTTAGGGACTAAAGTCGGGACAGTACATTTTCTTGTTGGCGGAACAATACATGCCTTGAATATGTGAATTACAGTAATATAAAACTTTAAACAAGGGAGAAAGCAATGCATTTGAGTTCACTAATATGTATAAATCATGTTGTGTAACTATATACCCCAGTAAGGGTGGAACTGATGAATTTGTCAGAAATTGAGATGAGAGTGGTCACTACTTTGCTTGGGGGGAGGGAGTGAAGGAGGAGAAGAGGTGGTGATTCGCTTTTTCTCGACCTCATTCTGGTCTCGTCTCTGCTGGGTGACAGGTAGGAGTCAAACTCGCTCTCATCATAAATATTGTATTGTGAATTTAGTGTGGTGAATCTATTAGTCCCGTGATGGGATATAACTAACTAAAGAATATTGTGTGTTCACATTCAGACATAGTAAGTAAAGTATGTTGTTTTTTTCTTAAGCTCATTCTGGTCTCGTCTCTGCTGGGTGACAGCCATTATTAGCGATCTCCCTTGGTGTATAGTGACCCACGTGGTACTAAAGAAAATTAAGAACATTTGCTGGCAATTTATCTTTTCATTTATAGTATTGAGATTAGGATGTGATTTTTTTTTATTGTATTAACTATATTTCGGCCTTGTTGTGCAACATTTATTATTAGGAATTATTTGAAATATTGTGGGAGGGGGGACACTTCATGTAAATTTGTTTTTATATGTACTTAGATCTGTCACTAGCGAGACACGGAATTATTCCTGTCCTAGTAGACAGAAAAGGGAGTAGGAACTGTATTAAGCGGGGGGGGGGGGATATTTCATAGTAATAATTGTTTTGTTTTTTATTTATGTGTGTTAGCTCTGTCAACTGGCGAGACCCGGAATTATTCCTGTCCTAGTTGACAGAACGGGGAGTAGGAAAAATTAGCAAGGGAGGGGGGAACAGAAATTATTATTATAGTGATCTTGTTGTACTTGTACCAAATAGGTTGATAAAATAAACGGGTTTATAATTGTCTGAGTATTTCCGTCACCGATATAACAAATAGACTGTGTACCTATATAGATGTTAGTTCTCAATTCACAACACTGATTGTACCCCCGTTAAAATTGTAGTTTGGGTTGCTTACTCGCGAGCCTTCTTAACGTAACGTTACGCTACCCTTCCGGTGTGTGCTCACTTGGTTCCTCTGATCGACTTTGGTCTGGTGGTGGCAGCGTTTACCCAGTACTGGAGAGGAGCTGGACTTGTCCTTTGTATGATTTATTTTTGGTATTCGCAAGGCAAGTCCTGTTCCTCATCGGTAACTTGTTTTTTTTCCCAGACCAGGTTGATACAGCTATAGGATAGAGTTGTAGCATACACTGGTTGTTTTTTTTTTTTTTTTGTTAATGGCAGTGGGTTTTTGTTTCCCTCCAAAAGTAGAGTAAAGTAAAGGGACAAAAATACCAGATTTTACACTAGAGCAGGACTGAGTTGTGTTCATTCATTTACTATTGATACGAGTAAATAAACACAGGGGGTGATGATGGTGGCTAGCACACTCGCCCAGCACGTGAGAGGTCTCGGGTTCGATTCCCGAGTCAGTGGAATTGTTGGACAATTTTTCCAGCTCACTATGTCCCTGTTCACCTAGCAGTAAGTAGGTACCCGGCTGTAAAAACAAGGATAGCAACCTTGTAGGCTGGGGGAAGATAATATGTTGATGTAACAAGACTGACTGCCTTAATGACCAACACCATAAGTCGATAGGCATAAAGCCCTAAATCTTCTTTTTTAAATAAACACAGTGGTACTCGTTACTAGTGAAAGCAACAACTATACTGGGCCCATACAACAACGCTTATCCTGTTTTATATTTGCTTGAGCTCGCTTAATACTCGATCAAGCTATTCGAAGCAAGCCTGGATACATATTTTGGATTGCGAGTGTACAACTTCAAGAGGAGGAAAATCATCAACTGTTTCCAAATGAGCCTGAAACACTTTGGTGATCAGATCAGTACTGCAAACATACGAGCAAGTCTAAACTCTTTGAGATTTTAGGAAAGTGAGTTTAGACGCTCGCAAACATACGAGCAAGTCTAAACTCTTGAGATGTTTGAAGAAGCATAATGTCTGTGGGTCGATTGTAATGGATCGTGAGTATATATATATTGGTTGGGCAGAAGATAAGTGGTCAGCAAATTAATCGTAAGCAGAGTGATCGATTGATAAACAAACATAGCAAGCGGGGTTCTTCCCTCAGCCGACCACCCACCCATCCATGCATCTAGCCTACTATACGTTTCAGCGCCGGACAGACGGTGTTTTACGTAAATATCTCTTAAACGAATCGTTGTATCAATATAATATTTCAGCACACTGTCTTTAACACCCGGGCGTAATTTATGGCTGACATACCATATTACTATATGTGTTATGTTAGGAGTTTACTGAGTGATATTAAGCCTAATCCAGTCATCATATCTAAGGCGTTATAGAGAATCGGACGAGTGTGGGGTACTCGTGTAACCCCTCCACCAACACCCCGAAATCCCCCCACACCATTCCTTCCTTCCCTACCCCAATATCTCATTATCCCCCTCCCCGTTTCACTCTTCACCCCCCTATTTACACCATCCACCTTCCATTTTTTATTTTTTTTATGACAGTATGTATATACGTATCGTTCATTAGTAATATTGTTTAATACAGTTACCGTTGTGTGTGGACATGAAAACCAGAGTGGGTCAAACGACCATTAAAGCAATAGCTAATCCCGTTGTTAATGGCCGTATAGCCGGATAATAACCCACGTGTCTAAGGCCACCAGAAAAATGATTAATTTTGGTTTTGGGCAACTAAATATAATCGTTCATGGTTGCTTCATGTGTTCTTTACCTTTTTAAATAACCAATTTATGCCTTAATTGAATATTCACAGTCTCCCGTATCCCCTCCCCCTCTCTCTGAGGTATGAGGTACCCCCAAGTCCGAGGCTATGACTCAAGTAGTGACAGGGTAGAAATCATTGACTGCCGAGGCGCACCTATTAGCAACAATGTTGTCCATTTGCCCCCGTGGATGCAGGACAGCGTTTGTTCTTCGTCTTGCCACATTGTACAAACGTGAAAGCCAGTGATGATGAAGACGATGACGTTTTCCTTGACGGTGATTGTGAATAAATTTTATTTTATCATGTTTGCATCATTAAATCCTACACTATTATATATATATATATATATATATAATTTGGTGATAATATAAATATAAAAGGGACTAGTCAACAAAATAACATTATATTAACTGGACCAAGTTGACATTTTATAATGAATAGGTACACAGAATCTAATAACTTTTCCTAGAAGGTCCAGACCACAGGTAATGCCAGTACATCGTGTTCACTTGCATGGTTGACCATAAGGACTGCAAACATGGACCTTCTACATACTACATGTATGTAAACATGCTGTTGTACAGTAATTATCAAAGTGAAATACGTCTTGCCTCTATAGAATTGTACTGCACCATACTCTTAGTTAATAATCATATCTATACATATACATCTACATAACATTCTAATATATAATACAGTGATGGAAGAAATAAGGAGGGACACGAGTGATGAGGGAGGCGAGGAGCTAGGGGGAGAAGAGGAGGAGGGAGGGGTGAGAAGGGGGGGATGTAGTTGTGGTTAGGAATGGTTTGGGAGGGTGTTGGGGGGGGCCACACTTTCCTTCGAATGCGTCAATATGACTGGCAAGCTTTGTGCTATTTTTCACGAGTAAACTCCTCGCATAACACATATAGGAATATGGTATGTCAGCCATAAATTACGCCCGGGTGTTAAAGATAGTGTGTTGAAATATTATATTGATACAACGATTCGTTTAGGAGATATTTGCGAAAAACACCGTCTGTCCGGCGCTGAAACGGATAGTAGTATACCTAACACCACCTTGACTCTGTCGCTCTGTCTGCTTCCTGCTATTGCCTGCTTCTCTGTCACTGCCAGTTTGTTTCCTACCACCGTCACTGACTGTCTGACTCCCTGTCTGTCTGTCTGTCTATCAGCCTTTTGCCACGGTCTGTCTGTCTATCTCCTGACTCTGACTACCTATCTGTCTATCTGCATCTTGCCACGGTCTGTCTATCTGTCTGTCTGATTGTTTAATTCCTGCCATTGTCTGCCTTCCTTCTGCCTCTGTTCGTCTGCCTTCTGCCACTGTCTGCCTTCCTTCTACCTCTTGTCTGCCTGTCTTCTGCCACTGTTTGCCTGTTTTTTGCCTTTGTCTACCTGCCTTCTGCCACTGCTTGCATGCTTTCTGTCTCTTTTTGCCTGCCTTCTGCCACGATTTGTCAATATTTTCCCCTGCATTGTCTGTCTGTTTGTCTGCCTTCATTCTGCTGCTGCCTGCCTGTCTGTCTGTCTGCCTATGAGTAGAATCGCTTCAAATGTCTAAATCTCGAGAAACAGTGTATCGCTTTGACGACCCGTGAATCTGCAACAAGTCATCCATTAAGGTATTTATCTGACTGTCTTTAAGGCCTCCATAGACTATCAATCATGCCTGTGCAAACTGGACGGTTGTGCAGGCATAACCGTGGTGTGTGTGTGGATGTGATTGATGGTTTGCGCAAATGACTGAATCATATCCAAGAAGCTTTTGGTCAATCACACGCTTGTACAGTGATGCATGATAATGTGTGGTGACTGCTCAGTCTTCTTGCTGGTGTGTGGCAAATTTAAATGATTGCACAGTCACCTAGTTTGCGCAGGCATGAAGGCCTTTATAGAGTTATATGTGTACACTCGCAATCCAAAAGTTATATCCAGGTCTTGTTGAAGTTTCGAATCATTTGACATACTAGTGAACCAATTACAACACTTATCCTGTTTCATATTTGCTTGAGTTCGCTTAATCAATACTCGATCAGGCTATTCGAAGCAAGCCTGGATACATATTTTGGATTGCGAGTGTACAGTCACGAGACATAACAAGTATCCTGCTGGTCTGCTTCAAATAACCTGATGATGGAGTATAAAACGAACTCCAGCAAATATGGAAGCGACAAGATAAGCGTTGAAATTGGCTCACTGGTATGTCAGATGATTACAAACTTCAACTGTACACTCGCAATCCAAAATATGTATCCAGGCTTGCTTCGAATAGCCTGATCGAGTATTGATTAAGCGAACTCAAGCAAATATGAAACAGGATAAGTGTTGTAATTGGTTCACTAGTATGTCAAATGATTCGAAACTTCAACAAGACCTGGATATAAATTTTGGATTGCGAGTGTACCTAGATCATTGTTATGGCTTGTCGAGACTGTACAATCAAATTAAAAAGATAAAGGTGTGTTTATCCTGGAAATTTTTCGTGATGTGGGCAGTACCTTAAAAGGGGATGGCGCCTCCTTCGAAAATGAGTCACTTCCTTTAATTTTCTCAACATTTAAACATTTATATATTTATACATTTATTCTTATCCCAACCTTGGGACTCATGCGAATGTACAGTCGGCGGCAAAAGTGTTGTCTCCTCACTTGCTTCACCGCGACAAGCAGTGTTCATGGACTCGAGAAATACACACGTTTTCTACACCTAATAATATCGAGTCTATGAACTCCGCGTGCCTCGGTGAAGCAGGTGAGGCGACAGGACTTCTGCCGCCAACTGTACACTCGCAATCCACAATCCCTAGCCCACCTGAGTCGAAGCCCGAGATCTGAGGCAGGGGGTTTCTGGACGACGGCCCACCCAAAACTTCCATTGTTTCTAAATGTGTGTGGCCTCGAGATGGTTTGGGTGGGCTGTTTCAGATCTCGGGCTTCGACTCAGGTGGGCTAGGGATTGTAGAATGCGAGTGTACAGTTGCCCAAGGAAAGACTGCAACCAAATCTGCTGGTGTGTGGCAATGTCTGGCAGCTGCTCCAAAGTAAACACTGGTATTTTATCAATGGATCACTCAGAACCTATAATTGTTGTAAGGATGAATGCAATTAGCTGAAGCCAATAACATCCATCCATACTAACTTGTCTGTGTGCTTGTGCTTCACTCTGTTATATTTTCGTGATGTGTGTGTTTGTGTGTATGTGTGTGTGGTTGTAGTCATGGGATTCTCATGGGTCCCGTCTACCCTTGTGTACTGTTGTCTGCCTATTGACTGACGCTACGGCGCAATGAATTAAAAAAAAAAAAAAAAATCCATCCATACAAAGGTTATAGGTTCTGAGTGATCCACTGATATAATATGAGTGTTTACTTTAGATCAGCTGCCAGATATTGCCACACACACACCAGTAAATTTGGTTGCAGTCTTTTCTTGGGCAACTGTACAGTCACTCATAAAAATTAAGACCCCCCCCAGGCCAGTCACCTTCTTATACGTGTATTATCGGTTCTGGCAACAGTGTACGTGACGTCAGTGATGGCGCTTGAGATATGAAGTTGATCTACTCGACTCATTTTGAACTAAGGGTAGATGAGACGAAGCATGAGTTGAGATGATGTTTCGAGCAAACCTGCCTTCCTCCAAACACCACATACACCACCACCACCTCTGACGTCAGGTACAATGTTACCAGAACCGATACCACACGAGTTAAAAGGTGTCGTGCCTGGGGTGTCTTTACTATTATGAGTGACTGTACATGGTGTTGGTGGCTTCCATTGTGTGGGACGAGACAGATATAGTGTTTATATATTGTTCTTCACCATGATAGCTGCAACATATTATTTTTCCTCCACCTTCTCTGCAACATTTACCATTTTCTCCACCTTAGATGCAACAAGAAAACATGTAAATCTCAGCCATAAAGGTCACAAATTTTTCGGTAAAGCCTGACCGCCTTACCATTTTATGACTAACTAACAGAATTCTTAATACAACCTGGTCCAAAAAAGAAGCAATATATTTTTTTTTCTATATCTTGCAACACTGGACATAGACTTCATCAAGCCCGTTACCATGGCCCAGGTCAACTGCTACTCACACACACACACGTCACGACTTCCGAACTGGTACCCAGCCACAGAGGGAGGGAAGTGAGGGTAATTCCCAAATACTGCAGCTGTTATGGTAGCAGTGAGGGTGTTTTACGACGTTCCGCGGCCTTATAGTTAGTGCCTCAAACTCAAATCGAAAGAGTAAATATTCTCAGGCCCTCACCTGAGAGGATCGATCTCCCGACCTCCAGGTTACGAGTCCAGAACACTAACCACTCGGCCACCTCCCCTATGTAGGATTATTTTGTTAATGGAGATGTAGACAGTACCAACATCATAGGCAATACTGAATGGGCCTTGAGCCATTTGTGTCAAGGCTCAACCACTTTCAGCTTTCCTGTTACCTCTCCTTTCTCAATATTTTCTTCACATTTTGCTTTATCTTTTCTTTGACTTTTTCTTTTTTTCTGTGCTAGAGAGAGTAGCTTTTACAAGATGGCAATGAAATGCTGGAAACAGAATCCGAACAACCATTAATATTTCCGTATATAACGACATGTAGAATAGTAACCCACACACAACTTGGCAAGAAATTAACTTTGCCTAAAAATGGGTTCAAGACTAGCTGAACGGGGTTTAGAAACTCCGCTCACAGATAGTGTTATATTCTGTGTAGGTGAACTGGATTCTTACTGGATGGCGGTCAGTTAACATTGATAGTGTTGTATCTGCAGTTACGTTACTGACATCTATTTCTGCATGGAACAGAAAACTTATAGAATTATTACTCTGAAGTGATATTTTTAAAACTTATAGAATTATTACTGTGAAGTGATATTTTTAAAACTTATAGAATTATTACTGTGAAGTGATATTTTTAAAACTTATAGAATTATTACTGTGAAGTGATATTTTGAAAACTTATAGAATTATTACTGTGAAGTGATATTTTATAACTCATTTATTATCAAGACAGAGCCTCCGTGTTTCAAGAAGGGTTGACTGAACATCAGAGTTTGATGTTGATAAAACAATTGAAAACTATTATGAAAAGTGTGTATGTATACCGTAGATGTAGATAAGACCGTCTGTCCATTGATGAGCCATATATAGCTAAGTATTTTGATTAATAATCAAAGGGTGCTTCAAATCATAAATACCTACATCAAACATAATTCATATTAGAATTTCCTCACAGTTGTATCCATTTTAACTCTTAAAATATGTGTGGCCACATAATTATCAACACAACCTGACAATATCAAATAGACCGGTGTCTGGATATGAGGTCAACCCCCGTTTAAAAAATTATATGGCATTTAAGGCACATTCTATGCTATATCTCACCGTATTGCCTACATTAGTGACGTGGACAATACTTTCCAAGGGTTTTGTTGCCCCTTCGGCCCCAGCCAATAGCTTTTAGTTCTTCAACTGTCCCTCTTTTCTTTCTATTTCCTTCCTGCTTGCTGTCTCACCTCTCTATCACCTTTTTCTGGAGCTATATGACCTCGCTGTTGCGGCGCCTAATATTAATCAATCATCAACTATGCTATATCTACCCAGGAGGGCATGTCCCAATCCCTTCTCCACAATTTATCATTCCCATACCAGGCTTGGTCCAGTTATTGTCGTGTCAGTGTGTCGATTCCACAGTGGTATTAGTTTGTTAGCTTCTTAACCAACTACACTTATAAGGCTTCATTATTTTCCAAAAGCTGAGTATCCACATTCACAAAATCTATCCAACAGTAAGATAATGATGATCGCTCCATAGTTTACTCACCAAATTCATTAAGTAATTCACCCATAAGTCATTAACACGGCTAAGATTCTTTCGTTTGCGTGCTAACAAACCAATACCAACCACTGTGGAATCGACCCATTGCGTCTTTTACATGCTCACTGTCCTTCTGTCATTTCACTTAGCTGTTTGTTAAGAGTGTACAGGTGATAATACAGTGAAATATATCAACCCAGTGATCAAACAGTGAATGTTTATGATAATATGTACACTCACAATCCAAGATATGTATCAAGTCTTGCTTCGAATAGCCTGATCAAGCAAATATAAAACAGGATAAGCGTTGTAATTAGTTCACTAGTATGTCAAATGATTCGAAACTTCAACAAGACCTGGATACAAATTTTGGATTGCGAATGTACAAGTATAATGTTGCGTAGTAATTACAGTATTATGTGAATATCAGAGAGTGCTATGCTCCAGAAAACAGCATTGGGGTAAATAATTATGCCTCGACTACGGCTTATGATCAGTGGAAATTTCTATAGTCTTGATGCGAACAGTACCATACTTTAAAAGTAGGTTCTGTTGTTGGTGAATTGAAAGGCTACTGGTTCCTCCAAACTATGCCAGAAAACAGACGCCTTGAATGGTACACTCGCAATCGAAAATTTGTATCCAGGTCTTGTTGAAGTTTCGAATCATTTGACATGCTAGTGAGCCAATTACAACGCTTATCCTGTTTCATATTTGTATCCAGGTCTTGTTGAAGTTTCGAATCATTTGACATACTAGTGAGCCAATTACAAAGCTTTTTCTGTTTCATATTTGATTGAGCTCGCTTAATATTCGATCAGGCTATTCGATGCAAGCATGGATACATATTTTGGATTGCGAATGTACTAATAAGGGATCTGTTTCGTAGCATAGTTTGGAGGAATCAGAGACCTTCCAATTCAGCAACAAAAGAATATCCCCTTAAGGGTTTGGGCGCTGCTCAGGCCCGAACTACTTCCTTTAATTAAATTCTTCAGTTTTGTTGATGGAGATGTTGAAAGAGTTATAGGTGATGCCATTGTTAAAAACGCGACAGGAGAGTGCGAATGATGCAAGTGTTACAAGAGTTATCAATGTTGCTGGTATAACAGGAGATACAAACGATGCAAGTGCCATAAGAGTTGTAGAATAGGTGTTGTATATTAAATTACAAGTGTCAAATATATTATAGGATTTGATTCCTATTGAGAAAAATGAGAACTAAAGGCCGAGAGCCCGCTTATTGTCCTCATATAATTTATGAAAGAAAAAAAATATATGGAGGAGGTTCAAAAACATGTCCAATTTAGTTCCAGATGCCTAATTAGATACGTTACTTTATATTTGAAGGAGCATAATTCATAGTAGTAAGGGGAAACGATAGATGGAAGTAGAGAGTGTTCCAAAGCTGACCAATTGTAAATATGAAAGATGTATCAATTAGACTACATATTTATACTCAGAATCTATATCTCATTATCCCATGTATTCCTGTATCAAAGTACACTCGCAATCCAAAATTTGTATCCAGGTCTTGTTGAAGTTCCGAATCATTTGACATACTAGTGAACCATTTACAACGCTTATCTTGTTTCATATTTGCTTGAGCTCACTTAACACTCGATCAGACTATTCGAAGCAAGCCTGGATACATATTTTGGGTTGCGAGTGTACACATATGAACTAGCTAGATTATATGTGTACTTACATACAGGATTACATGTGATAAAGTGATACAGATTGTTACGGCTAGGGTTCCGTGAACAAATACAAAAAAAGAAAAGAAAAGAAACAACAAAAATAATTTGAGACAAAATTAAATTAATAAATATTTTGAACTTGTTAATAATTATTCGGTTTCTTTTAAACTCATACAAATCTATATTCTTTAATTAATACTAAGGTTAATCTACATTTCAATCTTAGCAACACGTGGTGCACATTATCAATAAAAATAAACTCTTAAGATCTATGTTTTTTAAAACTAAACTTCAATAGACATACACAATGAACAATTTACATCCTGATGTAAGAGTGAGGAGTTGAGGAGCAATAAAAGGGGAGGAGTCACAAACCGATCGAGTCTTACCCCATGGAAATACACTTCCCACCTCGCAGCGTACACATCCTCTCGCCAGGTCAGTAGTCCACAGTCTAAGGACAGGGCAGGTGTGGGTCGCGACCCCTGGCCTTCCTTAACCCGTCACCAACCCAATATTGCCACAACTCCTTGCTAACTATAATTTATTTTCCCACTTCTATTTCCCTTCTCTCCTCCTCGTATACAATACAAGAGTTTGCCTGTCTTAATTTTCTACCAGTAATACCACTAACAAACATAATACCAATAAAACATTACAATAAAAATAACATTCTTGAAATGACGGCAACACAAGTGAGACTCAATCAACCAGGCTGATGGTTCTTATTCCCAGTAAACATTTCACAAGACAATAAATTAATATCTATAAATCCATGACAAGATCCTTAGTGTGAATATGTAGTTAACCCGTACAAAGACTGAGAATGCCGGTTAACTCTTGCATTTAATTTAAGGAGCTGTGTGTGTGTGTGTGTCTGTCCAGAGTTGACGAGTTGTGTAAATGAAAAACTGAGCGCACCAGTTAACTCTTGTATTAAGGAGTTGTGTGTGTGTGTGTGTGTCCAGAGTTGACGAGTTATCTAAATGAAAAACTGAGTGTACCAGTTAACTCTTGTATTTAATTTAAGGAGCTGTGTGTGTGTGTGTGTGTGTTCAGAGTTGACCAGTTGTGTATATGAAAGACGAGAATACCGGTTAACTCTTGCATTAGGAAGTTGTGTGTGTGTGTGTGTGTGTGTGTGTGTGTTCAGAGTTGACCAGTTGTGTAAATGAAAAACTGAGCGTGCTGGTGTTACAGGCTTTATAATTTGTGCTACGGGTGTTACAGGCTTTACAATTTATCCTACAGGCTTTATAATTTGTGCTACAGGTGTTACAGACTTTATAAATTGTGCTACAGGTGTTACAGGCTTTACAATTTATCCTACAGGCTTTACAATTTGTGCTACAGGTGTTACAGGTGTTGGGGAAATGAGGCCCCTCATAGCAATCCTGTGTGCTGCTCTTTCTGCCACCCTTACTTTCGCTGCTACTCCAGGTATGTATGTGTGTGTGTTGTGTACGTGTGTATTGTGTGCGTGTGTGTGTGTGTGTGAGTAATCAATCCTTATATTTTGGATACGGTTTCAGTGTACAGGATAGGTAGATTGTGTGTGTATGTGTGTGTGTGAAATTAATCCATATAATTTGGATACGACTTCAGTATGTAGGTGAATTGTAAGTATGTATGTGTGTATGTGTATGTGTGTGTGTGTGTGTAAAATTAATACATATAATTTTGATACGATTTCAGTATGTAGGTGAATTGTAAGTATGTGCATGCGTGTGTGTGTGTGTGTGTGTGTGTGTGTTTATAAAAAAAAAATCCATATAATTTTGACACGATTTCAGTATGTAGGTGAATTGTAAGTATGTATGTGTGTGTGTGTGTGTGTGTGTGTGTGTGTGTGTATATATATAAAAAAAATCCATATATTTTGGATATGATTTCATTTTATATTTGCATTTGGATTTATGCTTCTTTGGAAATCTGAAACAGTAAAAACAGTGATTTTTTTTTTTTTTTTTTTAAGCAAGTTAGCATCAAGGAGATAGTACAATGTTGGTAGATCTGGAGCAAGCGATTCTTCTCAACTATTCAAAGCAACGGATCACCATTAATTTTGCTAATTTGGTCCTAATTCCTGTCAATATACTTTGAGGAATCCAGGCGCTCCAATTGCCAAAAGTATATAACGTATAAGAAGCGTGAGGTTGGTTAAGAGAGTGTCCGAGAGTGAGGTGGAGGGATGGAGTTGAGAGGTATGTGAGGGAGAGTGAAGTGGAGGGATGGAGGGGGAAGGGCAAACCGAGAGTGAAGTGGAGGGATGGAGTTGAGAGGTATGTGAGGGAGAGTGAGGTGGAGGGATGGAGGGGGAAGGGCAAACCGAGAGTGAGGTGGAGGGATGGAGTTGAGAGGTATGTGAGGGAGAGTGAGGTGGAGGGACGGTGGGGGAAGGGCAAACCGAGAGTGAGGTGGAGGGATGGAGTTGAGATGTACAGTCGTGGTCATTAATAATCATCCACACATGGGTATCTCAAACAATTTACTGTGTAATGTTTTCACGTTCACATATGATGTTATTGTTTTAAGTAGTGTGTAGCTGCTTGTATTAAATTAAAAGATGGTAGTTAACCTATTTATTGGAAAGTTTATCATCTAAGGAACAGAGGGAAGCTGTCAAACTCTTACGTGAGTTACCCCTATATGGATGATTATATATGACCACGACTGTATGTGAGGGAGAGTGAGGTGGAAGGACCATGGAGGTATATAGAATAGGAGGAGACGGCCCGCGCGATCAGTTGGGTCTGAGTGGAGTGAAGCCAGTCAGCTGCTCGGCAACCAACGCCTAGTGTTGGCAGAATCAGAATCAGAATCAGAATTTTATTTCCATTAATACAATGGTTATTCTTTACATACAGTATATACATTTATACGAGTTAAAAACAAAAGATAAAATTAGATGCAATTATACTGGAGAATATAGGTATGTAGCTCTTTCTTAAAAGTGGCTAGAGTCTGCTTATCCCTCAGAAATTGTGGTAAATTATTCCAGGCTTTTGGTCCTCTTATGATGAAAGATTTGGAACCCATATTATTGTTAGATTTTATTATATGTAGGTTAGCATGGTGTCTAGTGTTTACATTGTGAACAGCACTCACAGTTGGGAGAGTGGATAACCAGTTTGGAATATTATTGTGAAGTACTTTGAAGACCATGTTACATAATTCAAAAATACATTTTTGTTCAATGTTTAACCATCCTAGCTCATTAATTATTGGAGTAACATGGTCGAACTTTCGAGCACCACCTATTGCTACTTTTGCTGCAAAATTCTGGAGCCTTTGTACTCGTTGGATTTGTTCTTTAGTAGTAGGACCCCAAATTATCATACAATAATTTATGATACTAAGGACAAGTGCTTGTACTACTAAAACTCGGGTGTCTTTTGTTAATACATCTTGTATGCGAGTCAAGAAGATAAGTGTGCCCATAACGCTTTTTTGTGATTTCATCTCGATATGTATGTTAAATAACATAAATCGGTCCATGTGTAGTCCTAGGTTTTTTACACTGTTACTTGGTATGATGGATGCATTATCAAACATAATGATAGTGTCGCTTGGGATCCGTGAAATATGCTGATGAGATCCAATAAATATATATTGTGTTTTATTTACATTGAGCATTAAGCCGTTTTTAAGGAAATATTATTTTGCTTTCGTTAGAGTGTTTTCAGCTCTTCTAATTAAATCAGGCATATTATCTACTTTGCCCAAATGTATGAATTGAGTGTCATCAGCATATTGCACTATCTCACAATCATAGTACCCACAAGGTTAGCCAGATTACTCACGATGTTTGTTCATTTTTAATTATGACATGTATTTCGTATTCTTTAATAACATACAATTCACACATTCATCAATATTTTCAATAATATAAATAGAGAATTATAAATTACTGACCTATTATACTGTATACCTTACTGGCCACTGAAATGTATAAGTTTTGTATATATCTGTCGACTCTTTACTTTTACTTTGGATGCCAACTTCTTAGTAATTTGTTTGGCCTTATATGCATATTTCACCTGCAAATATGCTTCAGCAACTGCCTTAATTAACTAATGCAATTGATGTTCAGTCGTACATGTGGCCAGCTAAATCAGAAAATATGTATTTGTGGGCATAATTTGTTAGCACTGAAATTATTATTTTGCTACAATCTACCCCCACCAAAGTGGTGCTGGACTCTCTTTCCCTAAACAGTTTTTCTGATGTAATACATATATCAATTACATTATCAGATGGATACACCAAGTTTACTCTGTCCTCAAGTTTTACCAAGGAAAGAATAAGTTTATCAGTCTTGTCTGAGTTTAGGGCAACAATGTATGGTTCACAGTACAAGGACTTCATCAATTTATATAAAACAAATCCTGCTATATATGCAACTATCTTATTTGTACACTTTGAGAGGTGAGACTGACTTGGAATATACATGTATTCCTCTGGCTCTTCATTAACAGAATCAGCTAATATCCTACTTCTCAGAACCAGAGTCATTGATTACCTGAAGAGCAATATTATTTTTAATATTTCTAACACACTTAAAATTGGAACCGAATCCAATGGTATGCAGTTGCCTCGAATAATTGACATGGCCAAGTAACCGATCATCCTAACTAGGGAAGCAAAGTGAATAATGCAGTATTTAATGATGTATGTAATGATAGTGACGTGTATAAATAAGGTGTCGTCATCTAGTGGGACAGAACAGAAGCTACGGTACCAACATCACCACGAAGCTCCACTGTCTCATCTGGTGTGACACCCAATAATCTCGGGGCCTCGCAAGAGTCACGGGCTACTGACAGCCTACAGCCCCGAGGTTGAGGTATAGACAAAAAAAAAAAATATATAGTTACACTGGGAAGGATGCCAACTCTTATACTATAAATGTCATGAAGTCGGAAAAAGAAAAATAACTGAATTATTGTTGTACATTCAAAACCATGACATTTTCAACCTTAGTGATGGGTCTCGCAAACTTAATCCTGTAATGAACTTCCTAATTGATAAATGTGTCCCTCCCTAAGTAACACACAAACACAGCTGTTTATTAGTTGTTTTGTGATCCTCCCTCACACGTGAACATATTTTACCACACCCAAATTGTACACACACATACACAAGCACGCGCACGCACACACACGCATAGACATACACATGACATAAGTTGATAACTGCATAAAAAGGAACTGCTTTACCGTATAATATGTTATTTCTTCACTGTCCTGACTATTGAATATGGTGGTAGTGTTCACCGAAAATGTTTAGTGACAATGTATTTCATTGTCTGCAGAGTGTAGGAATTTTTCACCTTTCGAGTGACACAGGTCAGGGAGAGATTAATAATAATTAAGGAGCGGCTGGTGAGCTTCTTGCCAATACCAATATGGCGGACCTGACTTCACTTTTCTGGCCGCGCGCCGTTTCCTCCTATTCTACCTCCACGGGAGGGACCATGGAGGTAGTATAGGTGGAGGCGCCATCGCTCACTAATCCAGGGGAGTAAAGTGAAGCCGCCGAACTGTCATTTTCGGCGCCTTCAATATGGCGGACACCAAGATATGTTTCAGTAAAAGTGGACTTTTGACCTGACTTCTGACCTGACATACAAAAGAATGCGCCATCTTGAAAGCGCCGGAAATGACAGATTGGTGGCTTCACAAATCAGGTCCTAGTGGCGACTCCACCTATACTACCTCCATGGGAGGGACAGGCCGAGAGTGAGGTGGAGGGACGGAGAGGGAGGGACAGACCGAGAGTGAGGTGGAGGGACGGAGTTGAGAGGTATGTGAGGGAAAGTGAGGTGGAGGGACGGAGGGGGAGGGACAGGCCGAGAGTGAGGTGGAGGGCCGGAGGGGGAGGGGCAGACCGAGAGTGAGGTGGAGGGATGGAGTTGAGAGGTATGTGAGGGAGAATGAGGTGGAGGGACGGAGGGGGAGGGGCAGACCGAGAGTGAGGTGGAGGGATGGAGTTGAGAGGTATGTGAGGGAGGAGGGACGCCACTTAACGGGGAACAGGGGTTCATGGAGGCGATTCATTTGTGGCCACCCCTTCGGGAATTAAGGCGTTTGGCAATAGATAGATATTACCTCCCAGTGATTTATTATAACCTGAAGAACATATCTTTGCAACCAGATGGGTATGATGATGGTACAACAGAAGGGAGTGTGGTTTACATTTTGGCTCATGACGGCATAAGAGACAACCATACAAGACTGGTTTTACGTCTAGGGGACGAGGAGGTGTTTGGTCCCAATCCAGCTCTGAATACGTCGTATTTTACACTCTGCCTCTGGTTTAAGGTAAGTATGAGTAATGGCTGCCTTGCTGCCTACATCACATTGCAATTATAGTATAACGAGTAGAAATCGATTCCGACCAATGTCTGAAACATACCGCCCACTTCTTACGTAATAAATAACATCAGTCAAAGAAATAGAATAAAATTAAACTTTTGTCTTCTACCTTTCTACATTTAATATGACCTTGCCATTTGACCTAAAGAATAGTATTAGGATCAAGATAGTCAAGTTGTCAAGCTGTGGTGTACTTAAAATAATAATAATATAACATTGAAACAGGAAAAACAAAATTATTGATAACCTTTTTTTTTTTCACCAAAAATGACTCTTCATGCATGTCCGCTCTCCAGCGAGGGTATGTTTTACAAAACGTAAACAAACCTTTGGCGGCTAGTAGCTTACAAACCAATAACCCTATATGACTAAACGATACATGATGTTGACGTACAAGCCTTTAGCTGTCTCCTAATGTACAGTCACTCATAAAAGTAAAGACACCCCCAGGCAAGACACCTTTTAAGTGGTGTGATATCGGTTCTGGTAACATTGTACAGCTGGTCACACTCCCGTGAGGCCCACCCAGAGTTGTCAATGTTGGCCGAGATAACCCCGAAACACTAGTTGTGAGCTCTGCTCGCTCGAACCATTCACTGGTGGGAGGAAGAAGTAAGGAGGGATTTGAGGAGGGTTGGGGGGGTGCCTACCTATACAAGAGAGGTGAGAAATTATTCTTGGGGAGGTGAAAAATGTGTGGAACCCCAGTTATCAATTATTTATATACCGACATTCGTGTCAATTATTAACATCATTAAATGTAAGATTAAGTTTTTAATATTATGATGTAACACAAAAACAACCGAGGTAATATTATTGTATACGGTATTTGTTCGTATAATATTCAATGGTTATCATCAAGCACTAAACGCTGAAAAATACTTGCACAATAACAGAATAAGAATCATGAAACAGAATGCTATTTATTAAATGAAGCAAATGTGAATACCTTTATATTACATGTGTCAAGTGTTGATACCACTAACACACACTTCCATTTCCCCCGTATCTACCTAACAGTTTATAATCGTGTCAAATGTCAAGGCTCTCATTATCCCTCACGTGATAGCAACCTTGTAATATTCTGAATACTTTTAATAATAGCTCGTTGTATTGAAATATTGGAATTTGACTATGAAACCCAATTTTTGTCATTTGTCTCTTGGTACCAAAAATTATTATTTGGTCTGTATCTCTCTTCTCTGTGTGTATCTCTCTTTTCTGTGTGCAGGTAATATACTTATATAATTATATAAGCCAGTGCACACACACATAACATAATAATGTTGGTGACAGAGGTTTTATTGGTTTTATCTTGTCATGAGTTGCGAGAGAACTATATTCATAATTATTTAAACATTGTAATAGTTCCATCAAGTAATGCATGGGATGCACAGTTGAGGTTTCATCGGACATGTTAATAAAGAAGCTGGCAACAATTTTCAAAATTTCTTAAAATTAAACTTTATTGAAGGCATGTTAAGATCTGAAATCCTGTGTTTCCCATCATACAACACCTTCCCAATACTCACACCGTTGTATTTGATGCCGTATTGGTCTTTACTGTCTTCTGCTACAAGGTTGATATTAGTGTGACATTCCATATACACTCTACCACTACTCATACCGTTGTATTTGATGCCGTATTGGTCTTTACTGTCTTCTGCTACAAGGTTGATATTAGTGTGAATTTCCATATACACTCTACCAATACCCACACCGTTGTATTTGATGCCGAATTGGTCTTTACTGTTTTCTGTTACAAGGTTGATATTAGTGTGAATTTCCATATACACCTTGCCTTGTGAACTGACTGACTGCACCACCTTACACATCTTCAAGTCATCAGGACTGCCAACATGTTGAAGAGGGAATATTTCCACACTCAGTCTACAATACCCTTACCAGTTTAGTGGTTTTCAACCAACTCATAATCCTCTTGGAGTATCAAAACTAATTTAGGCTAACGAGACTAGAGTCAACGTCAATCTCTAATTAATGCAAAAAAAAAAAAAAAAAAAAAAAGTTGACAAGCCTGTGGGTGCCATAGGCAATCTCCCTGGCCTCTGCTCACATGTATTATCTGCCAAAATAAAACAAAATTGCTACCTAGAAACAGATGAAATACTGTGGGATTTATAGTAAATTATCAAACAGCACGTGTTCACTATATTCAATACAACGAGCTATTATTAAAAGTATTCAGAATATTACAAGGTTGCTATCACGTGAGGGATAATGAGAGCCTTGATATTTGACACGATTATAAACTGTTAGGTAGATATGGGGGAAATGGAAGTGTGTTAGTGGTATCAACACTTGACACATGTAATATAAAGGTATTCACATTTGCTTCATTTAATAAATAGCATTCTGTTTCATGATTCTTATTCATTTATTGTGTAAGTATTTTTCAGCGTTTAGTGCTTGATAATAACCATTAAATATTATACGAAAAAAGTATACAATAATGTTACCTCAGTTGTTTTTGTGTTACATCATAATATGAAAAAGTTAATCTTACCATTAATGATGTTAATAATTGACACGAATATCGGTATATAAATAATTGATAACCGGGTGTATTTTTGTACTTTTATTAAAGCTTCCACTCATTTTTCACCTCCCCAAGAATAATTTCACACCTCTCTTGTATAGGCACCCTCCCCCCCTCTACCCTCCTCAAATCCCTCCTTACTTCTCCCTCCCACCAGTGAATGGTTCGAGCGAGCAGAGCTCACAACTAGTGTTTCGGGGTTATCTCGGCCAACATTGACAACGCTGGGTGGGCCTCACGGGAGTGTGAACGTCAGAGGTGGTGTGGTGTGGGTTGTGTTTGGAGGAAGGTTGGTTTTCTCGAAACATTATCCTAACTCATGCTTCGTCTCATCTACCATTAGTTACAAATGTGTCGAGCAAATCAACTTCATCTCTCAAGCGCCACTGACGTCACGTACACTGTTGCCAGAACCGATATCACAAGTATAAGAAGATGACTGGCCTGTGGGGGTCTTAATTTTTATGAGTGACTGTACGTGTGAAGACTATATAGATATCTGTAGGATGGGTAGCTAGCTCAGAATGACCACCACTCAAAGTACTGTACACTTTTACATTCCTTTGACAAAAATTACGTCCTAACACTCTTAGTGCATTAGCTAGACTAAGTGGGGTTGGACCAAGAGAGGGCCGGGATTTGTGGTTTTATAACCAGCCAAGTCTGTTATCAACTGTGAGAAAATTAATCTAGTTGGGAGCTGTGCAAATTTGAAAATTGAGTTGATGACATGTGTCGTCACCCGCAGTTTAAGGGTTAAGGCCAGATATGGAGTCAAAATAGTCTGACTGATGTACTGCATCACATTCTAAGGAAAATCCATCTTACATTGTTCCACAGTATTCAAAAACATGTATAATTAACTTGATAATTAATGTATATGACTGATTTTGGCCATGTAGGTTAAATTTAGCTGCTGTTCGAACCTGGCTGAGATAAACCCCTTACCGATTTCCACACCAAAAATGAAGGTCCTTATTCAATTATTCAGGTCGCTAGAGCCTTAACAGAAAGATAAACAGACAAATGGACAAGCAGACGTGACCGAAACTATTACCTTACCTGTTAATGCGGACGGTAAATATTTATGGACAAAAGAGGTATTTTTTAATCCTCAAATTAATCTTCAGTAGGATGGATCACCCAAGCTTATAGGAGTTCAGGGGTAGTACAGTGTTGGTAGTAAATCTGGAGCAATAGATTCCTCTAAACTAGTCCAAGAAACAGGTCACCATTATTTGTATTAATCTGCTCCTGTTTCCTGTCCTACTTTGGATTAATCAAAGTACTTTAATGTACAGTCGGCCTCAGGAATTTGTACAGAGAGCATAAGTTAAAAGGGGTCTATATTTTGCACATACTATTGGGATTTTTCTGCTGATTGATTCAAGTATTAGCCATATAACTTTATTAGAAGAGTTTGGTGTTAGAAATTAAATGTACTAAATTTTCTAGTTGTTGTGAGCCCTTGATGTCACAGTGGTGTATACGAATTTCCTGGGGCCGACTGTACCATAAGTGTATTACCTCCTTAACCCCTAAACTGTGGGTGATGACATAACTTACACATAAGTCGACATTCCCAACAAGCGTGGGTAACTACGGGTGACGACATAAATCGACTGCACAGTTTTTAAATTTACGCACCCCTTGCCATGCTTGATTAGGCTCACAATAGAGGGAGTCACACCAGCAACTGGCAGCCAGTGCAGGAATACCTGTTAGCATGTGGCTGGGTGCTAGTTCGGAAGTCGTGACGTGTGTGTGTGTGAGCAGCAATTGATCCGGGCCACGTTGTTGTCCAGTGTAGGAACATGAAAAAATAAAAAAAATGCGAGGATGTATTTTCAGCGCTCCGCTTTTGCGCTAAGTACCATATATGTATGTAAAAATGACAGTGAGGTTATATTTCAAATTGTTGTGTTGAAAAATGTGATTCTGACACCTTTTATGATGAAATCAGAGCATAAAAACGTACTTAGAATTGTAAGGAGAGTGTAAATAGAATTTTGAGTTACCGTCATTTTGACCTGGCTACCCATCCTACATATGTCCATTTAGTTTTCACAAGTACATCATAAGACAGCTGAAGGTTTGTACTTCAAAATCATATATCGTTTATTTATGTAGTTTAAATGGTTTACAAGCTATTAGCTGCCAAATGTGTTGTTTACGTTGTGACCACAAGGCAAGAGAGTGGCCACACTCGAGAATGCCCGTGCTTTGAGGGTTAATATTAATCTGATATTGTTTTGATTGCAGGCCATCACCTTCTATGACAAGAACAGTTTGGTCAGTTACGCCATCAATGATAATGAAAATTATTTTAACATCTGTGAGTTACATTGCACAGAGAGAGAGAGAGAGAGAGAGAGAGAGAGAGAGAGAGAGAGAGATTGTTGTAAGAATGCTAGTAGTAGTGGTTAACAAAACACATCAGGTGAAGCAGGAAGCACTATGAGAGACTTTTCAGCAAAATATATCTACCAGAAGCGCTGATGAAATAAGTGGATTATAGACTAACCTAAGTGGATTATAGACTAACCTAAGTGGATTATAGACTAAGTGGATTATAGACTAACCTAAGTGGATTATAGACTAAGTGGATTACAGACTAACCTAAGTGGATTATAGACTAAGTGGATTTTAGACTAACCTAAGTGGATTATAGACTAACCTAAGTGGATTATAGACTAACCTAAGTGGATTATAGACTAACCTAAGTCCTTGGAGGAGGATGGGATGATTTATTATTGACAAAAAATAATGCCATCGTCACAGAATACTACACAATATGAGGCGCGCCGAAGCAAAAGGATACTAACCGCCGCGAAGGCAAAAAATGAGATTTTTATATCTACAGAATCTGGCATTCCTGCTCTACAAGTTGGTGGAGTTAGTATTGTTCTTCTGACACTTTCATAAGGTTGGAAGTCCTATTGTATACAAAGTGGTATTCTGCTTAGATTACCTCGAACATGCTTAGGCAGGGGACGCCAGTGCAAATGGGAACTAACTCCACCCGCTCTCAACCAGCCAATGTGAGACGAGATGCAAGATCGTCGGGCCAATGAGAGTGTGGGAATCTCACCACGTGACCATTGCCTGCCTTCCTCATAACTCAGTTCCCTACCTAGCTGTCCTTGTGATTACACAACGTGTGCTTACTCCCTGGATTTACTTTTTTTTTGTTGCCACTTTAATGGATAATAAAGGCATGAAGAGTGGGGTGGGAGGGTTGAGGGGGATTTTGGAGAGGTAAACAAAGTAAAAGTGAAAGTCAAGACTCGGATGTCTACACATGGATTGGTGAGTAGAAAGAACAAAATTATTACAAATAATGATAATATTTTGTGATCAAATTTTATGTTATATCAATTGAAAGCTGAATTCCTCAGCTTTCATTTGATATACAGCACTTCATTCTAACTCAAAAAGTTTTTGAACTGATCATTCCCAATCTTTAACTGCATTTTCTGGCGAATATTGATTATGTTAGTTAATATCCTTCTGCTTCGGTGCGCCTCACATATTCCAATGGCATACTTGGTGGGAAGAGCATTTGGTAAGTTATGAGGCTTGATGGTAGCGGAGCATATCCCAGCAACACAGTGACGTTCTCAAACTCTAAAGTCTAGACGTTTTACTCATGTACAGTTGCCCAAGAAAAGACTGCAACCAAATTTGCTTGTGTGGGGTAATGTCTGGCTAGCTGCTTCAAATTAAACACTCGTATTTTATCAATGGATCACTCAGAACCTACAACCGTTGTAAGGATGAATGTAATAAGCTGAAGCCAATAACATCCATACATACAAAGGTTGTAGGTTCTGAGTGATCCATTGATAAAATACGAATGTTTACTTTGGAGCAGCTGCCAGACATTGCCACACACCAGCAAATTTGGTTGCAGTCTTTTCTTGGGCAACTGTACAGTCACGAGTAATACTAAAATATTCAGGTGTGCTTCGAATGTCTAGAGACAGTAAATACATAAACAATAAAATTTTCATTGGAATTAGTTCGTTGGTGAATTTTTACTGCTCACAGCTTCAACCATAACTGTATACTCATTAGTGTTCGTGACTCAAGCCATCATTATAGTATCCAGGTGTGCTTCAAATAACCTGATGGAATATTAAACGACCTCCATCATGTACAGTTGGGGAATAATGTATGTGAACACTGTTGGCGGCTTCTGGCAACATCCCCAAAAGTAAACACATCAATGAGATAAAGTATTTATGAATTGAAGGATAACTTTTATTTCACTGTCTGTTGTTGGTCGACGTCACCCAATATCAGTTATCATTATGTAGTAATGAATACATTTTGCCTACTCCTAACGTGTTTATCATTGACATTGTTACCAGAACACGTCAACGGTGTCCAGATACTTTGTTCCCCAACTGTACGAGACAGAATAAGCGTTGTAATTGGATCACTGGTTTGTCAGATGAGTAGAAACCTCAACAAGGCCTGGACACTTATTATGGCTCGTGTCTGTACAGTGATTATCATTAATCCTGCGATACAGTACATGACATAATAACCCCACGATACATTGCTCATTGCTGACCTACACTGACCATTCATTACGATGGTACAGTTGGACACATGAATGGATGGTACAACCCAGGTGAAAGATACTTGTCCCATTTGAGTAACCAGTGTATATTATCATGTACCTGCTTTTTATTACCATCCTCAATACTGACTTCTGCCCCTGATGTCTCTTATTTGGCACTAAGGAACTTGATATTAGGAGAAATTGACCATCTTTCACTTGGGCTGTACCACCCATTCATGTGTCCAACTAGTTGTACCTGTCCGAGGTACAGTTGCAGACAAAAGAAACAGGCACACCAGAAACGAGGCCTCTCATTTAGCACAGGGTAGGATGAGACGTTGTGTGTAAAGGCGCGTCCTATTCTATGCTTGGTAAAGAGCCCGTTTGAAGTGTCTCTTTCCCTACATGCCTATAAAATTTCCTTGTGCGTTCTTTATAACAAGCAAGGTGTTATTTTCTATCTGTTTTTCCAACCGGTATATCCAGTTGGAGTGGTGGGTGGGGAGGAGCCTTGTCCTTTGCTATCCTTTCCTTCAACACATAGTCTAGATTAGCATAGTTAAACAGGTAACCTAGTTAAAGGTCACTATGGACCTCCTGTTGCCTGTACTTCCTTTGTATTCCTTTGTATTCCTTTGTATGTGTCTGCAACTATATAATTATGTAGCTGCTGCCTCATTAACCGACCATTATGTGATTTGCAGTAAGAGTGCATAGAACTCATAACATAAACAATACCTAGATTTTTCCTTACCACTACAATGTTGTGGTAAAACAGTGTGATGATGGTTTTAAAATAGGATTATATCACTGACACATCAGGTAGTTCTGCATTACTGCTTCCCACATCTTTACAATGCTGCCAGAAAATGTCAAAATCAATCATTCAATCAATTACTCAAGCCTCCGTACAGCACACACATTGACAACGCTTGAGTGATGAATGTGGAAGTGAAGGAAACTGTACTCCCACAATCCAAAGTTTCGACACCCACAGACCTGGCAGCAAGTCAAAGCCAAGAGCTACTGATCAGGGACAACCGCCTGACCTCATCTATTCATCCAATCCCTGTAACCTGTGTCATACGAAGTGTGTGTGTGCTGGTTGTCACGAGTTGGTGTGTGTGAAATATATGTCTGTAAATAATTATGAATGTGGTGGTGTGCATGACAGCATTGTGTGACAGTCATGGTGCGTTATGTGACAGTTATGGTGAGTGTGAGAGATCGTGAGATACCCCGGTATTGTTAAAGTGACAATGATGGTGTGAGAGAGTTGGTATGATGGTGTGTGTGCCATGTGGCGTGACAATACTGGTGTTGGTATGATAGTGGTTGTGTGATACGCCAAGAACGAAGTACTGCACAAACTGCTTTACATGTGCTACCACTGAGCAATAAGTAAATATATAAATACCATCCATACACTATGAGCACAAATATGTAGGGTGTACTTGCCATCAGCCTCTTCTGAGTACTGTCAATGGCGAATGTGTGTAGTAAATAATATGTGATTCTTGGTAACCCCATAGCCACTGGAGCTAGAACACTGTTTGGACCTTGTCACACCAGGGTTATGTTTACACAGCACAATAAATTCATGAATGGTCACATAATTCAAACATCCGGCTACAAGAAAAACTTCCTATAATAGTGGACTGATGAGTGCCAAGATAACAATTGGTATAGTGAGTGATAAATCTAGTTTTGCCATGAGTGTGCTATCAGCCTGTGCAAATATGCTCCTACCTTCCCTTCTATAGGTCTGAGAGGCTTCCCCTGACCACCAGAACTCTTTGAGAAGCCATTCTTGTTGTATTAGTGCCGATGTTCGCCTCACTACTTCCTTACCTTCACTATGCTTTTCAACAGGAGTAACCTCCTTGACCAAGGTGCAGGAACGATCAGCCACTGCCACACAAACTCCCACTTTGGTGATAGCATTAAAAAACTTTTCTGTTATCACAGTATTGGAGAGCTGTAAGCATTTTTATGTAATTTAATCAATCATATTTCTTTTTATTAAAGCTATGTAGCAAATGCTGTTTACTACTTTTCTCTTTATACTGCGTTGGTTTTCTTTGAACCCTTACAAAACAGGCCTAGTAGAGGATGAAGCACGGTCATGGTAAAACTGTGTGTATTATCACTGGACGTGTGGTAATTAAGGGTTTGGTAGCATGGATCTCGGTAGGGAATGGTAGCAGGTAGAACAATACACATGTAAGAAACGTAATTGGAGTTCGGGTGTACACAAGCAAGATTTGAACTATTAAGTGCGTCAATTTACGGAACCCGTCTCTTCGTTCTTCGTACTGCCTATGTAAATTTACGTCACCAATCTTTCAAGGGTTGACCCAATATGTTTGTGTGGACATTTGTAATTGCATGGACGTAACTATTCTGTGAAAGTGCCCATACAACTTCCTGGTCCAGTGGCTATGTTTTAACTTAGAATTTAGCCATTTAGCAGTGGTTTTACTCAAAATATATACCGTACTCTTATCAGTGATGTGCCAGTGACAAATATGGCTTGAAGGACACTAATAGAGTATGGGTTATGTAAAGTAAATTGTTAATGCTATAAAAACACAATGAAATGCAATCACCATCAATAACATAAGGCTCTTGGTGCCCACAGTGGTGGCGTCTACAGGCCTGGCACTGCGACAAGGAACCAGTTTGCACTTCTTCAACATCTTGCTACTGCCCCTCGTTTGGTACCCTGTGTGTGTATCAGGCCAGCCTGGCAGCATAACTATTTGGATGTCTGAGCATGGACAGCAACATTATGATTACAACTTTCAGTTGCCTTTCACTGGTGTGATGGTGTTTGGACAGGATCAAGATGAGGTAGATGGTGGATACAGTAGCGGTCAGGCTTATACTGGTCATATTACTGGTCTTACACTGTGGGATACTGCCCTAGTAAGGCACCAGATGATAGCCTGGTCACAATGTCATTTCTCCCCTGGAATGATGATGCCCTTGATGGTGTGGGATGATATAGTTCCCTTCCTCAAGCCCCACAATGAGTCAGGAGGGCTGGTGTTATACAGAGAACATCTGTGTGGGACTCGTAATATTACCTCTTATAAAAAACTCCTCTTGTTCTCCCACAGATTGTCATGGAATGCTACTTGTAAGTTTCTGGCCACATTTATGCTAAAGGCCGCCACACAAGTGGAAAAAATGAGAAAAATATTGGAAAATAACAATAACCTCTGCAATTCTGCCAGTTACGGTGGGAATTTAGCCTTTATGGGTCTACTTTATAACTGTTCAATGCAAAAGTTTTCAGACCTAAATGGAATGCAGATTAGTGTAACGCCATTTTGGCACCCAGCATATAGCAGGTATGGATACTCATATATATGCCCATCCTATCAAAGAGATTGGTCGCTGAGTGTTTACATCACAAATGCTGGGCACTGGATTTTGGACTTAGGGAATAAGATTTGCACATTTGGTGAGTATATCACAGAGACTCAGCCTGTGTTTCATCTAAGAGTGAAGTGCCTGGATGAAGATCAGCTTCTGTACACTTACCTGGACTTTGTCTGTCACAGGATCACAACCTGGTGGTGGCTCAGTATACTTCCATGGAGTTGGACCTTACACCATCACCTTGGACCACAATGACACCTGGTGCCTAAAGCGTTGGGGCACCCAGGTTAAACTACTCTGCACAAAGTCCAGATCACTACCAGTAGGACCTTTGAGTTGGAAAGATGAAAATGATATCTGCACCCAACTGCATATTGAATCAGGTCTGCAGTTAGCACCAACTGGAGTGATGCTAACCAAATGTTCGCCTGACCACTTTACCTGCCGGGACAATCAGTGTGTTCCTCTGGAAAAGGTGTGCAACTCTGAAAATGACTGCACTGATGGAGGGGACGAGATAGACTGCTTCACCGCCCATCCACTCGCCACATACATATCCACCTCACCCCCACAGATTCCCCTTCCCTTCCAAGTTGATGTCAACATTAGGACGGCTGACGTAGACCTGATGAATGCTGCTGTGAGGGCCAACCTGAGACTAAGGATTTCTTGGGAGGATGTACGAATGGAGATGCGACATCTACAGAATGTTTACAAGAGGCTCACCTTGTATAATAGCACGGTCAGTCATTATTGCATATAATTACAGTTCTAAGTAAGGCTAGACTGAGTGGGATTGGACCAACAGAGGGTGGGGACTTGTGGCTTGGTGACCAGGCAGCGCTGCTATCTACCACGAGAAAATTAAACTGATTGGGAGCTGCACAAATTTGATAATTGTGTTGACAATGTATGTCATCACCCGCAGTCACCACCGCTTGCTGGTCGTGATGAAATATGTCATCACCCTCGGTTTAAGGGTTAACTCCCCCCTGACTGGACCAACCTTTGATGCCCAATTGCGATGCCCTTGACTATTTTCTGTTTCACTCTTAATAATATGATTTATGCAAAATTATTGGCTTTCATACAAATTATCTTTTTTTGAGCACCTCCGCTCCTCTATTAAACCTCAACCATATCTTTCTCACCGAAAGTCAGATATCAGAAGCAACTAATAACAATTCATACACTGTCTCCTTCTACATATTCAGTCTCCATCCATGATTTCTTGCAAGAATTGGATATTGTGTACGGAGTATGTACACTTACTCTCACTTGCCCTCATGTTCCCGAACTTGACTCTTTCGAATATTCAACCCTCTGGCTTCAGCTTACCTGTTACTCTCAAAGTAATTACATCTGTGTTATATATCTCTTCCCTAATTCTACTATCCAAAATTCTTTGACTATCTTATTTCAAAAGTGGAACACATTCTAGCCCATTCTTCTTTCTCAGAAATCTCCATTTTAGGATATTCAGTGTTCATCACTGCCTTTGGCTCTCATTTCCCTTCACTGATCCCTCTTCTCTATCTTCAACGACCTACTCGTAGAGCAACTAGTTCAACACCCTACCCATAATCTAGACCGCTTTGGAGATCAACCTAATATCAGTGACTTATTTCTAACCTCTCCGCTACTTACTTATACTGTCGAACTTTACTTTACATTGTGTGTGTGTGTGCGTGCGTGAGTACGACTGATTGCACTTATCAGCATCCTTGAAGCTGTCCCTTCCGATTACACCTACAAAAACCAGGCCTTCATCTCCACGCTGGAGTTAGCCCGGTCACGTTGTACACCCTCCGAAACACAAATGCCCAAACGTAGAACTTTCCCCCTCTCCTACAGATATACGCTCCGTATCTCAACCCCCTAATCCCTGATGGAGGAGGGAGCAACCTCCACAGCACAACCGCATCTCCTTGTGGGACTACAAGGGGTACAGATATGTTTGCATCCATAGCAAGGCCCGACAGCAAAAGCTGATTTATGATACCATTGCCACTACATAGCAAACTACTCCTCCCGCATCCATCACCCTAGCATTTACCTCTCTTACCACACCGTCCATATAAATATTAAACAACCATGGTGACATCACACAGCCTTGACGAATTCCCACCTTAACTCACGTTATTTCCTACTCTAACATACGCTCTACTCTTCATGTAGAAACTTTTCACCCCTCTTAATAATTTCTCCCCCAGCCCGTACAACTGCAAAACCTTCCACAACAATTTCTATCAATTCTGTCATGTGCTTTCTCGAGATCCATAAATGCCCATGCTACTTCCTTACTGCAAATATCTGGTTCACGCAACCTTTTCCTCTCCTAAAGCCACCTTGTTCTTCACCAATCACCGCCTCCATACCCTCTCTGACTTTCTTTATCAGCACCTTCCCTATACTTAACAGGCTTTTACCCCTGAAACTCGTACATTGGTATTTATCCCCTTTTCTCTTATATAGAGGTACAGTCACGAGCATAAGTTTCTTTACCCCCCTGGCGAGAGTTAGGTCGAAGTCGGGGTTGGATATGGACTAGACGAACAAAAATGGACCAGTTCATAATGTTCTGATGATGCTTCTTGTCACTAGAGGTGTTCACTTGAATACAATAAATTTTACGCCATCGTTAGATACTGACTTCCAATGTTCGTTTGCCTGGCCCGTCTCCAACCACAACTTCGACCTCATTCTCGCCATAGGGGTAAAGAAACTTATGCTCGTGACTGTACTACACAAGCACTCGCCCAATCTATTGGAACCTTACCACTGTCTAAACATACTATCAACCACCTTACCAACCACTCCATCATACTTGTTCCACCATATTTCAGACATTCTACAGTGCATCCATCCAAACCTGAAGCTTTCCCTATTTTCATCTCTCTCTCTCTGCCTCTTCCACCTCCTTCTTTCTTATCGGCTCCTCATTTGATCCCTCCAACCTGTTTACTCCATTTCCCCTTCCAAACGAAACAATCTCAGCTTCTCTATCCTCATCAAAATTCAGTAATCCCTCAAAATAGTCAGTCCATCTCCTCTCAACTGCCTTCTTCTCAACCAGCATGGTACCATCCTCTGCTTTCAGCCTTTCCTCACTCCCTGATGACCCTTTCCTTATCCTCTCGACTTCCTTCAAAAACATTTTGTTCTTTTCCTGAAAATTTTCAGTTAACTTTCTCCCCCACTTATCATTATTCCATTTAGATTATACCATTTACAAATATAGAACAAAGTACACTATCTATTATCATAAGTGAGAAAAATCAGACAAACATACAGTAGGTCCCTGTTTTAATATGAGTAAATTTGAGTGCAACAAAATCAGTAGCAGCTGATTCTCTGCATACCTAATGATTATTAGCAGAGAGGTAATCACACTGTCGTAAATGTTGACAAAGTGAAGAAAACCCACAATGGCCATCGAAAAGATGGACTTCAGGATCTTTTCGTCTGCCATTATGAGTTTACTTCACTATACCAAATGATAATGTAATTAATATGGTACTCACATCATGATGCTGGTCAAGAAAAATTATCCTATTAATAGTGTTCTTTGCTCACAGCTCTGGTCACCAAACGTACAGACGTTCAACAGCCTGGAATTCGCTACCACTGCCTCACATCCCGTGATCATGGCGAAAAGACTTTCACCTGGCAAGAGGGTGGACGGAGGTGAGAAGGAGTTCTATATTATAATAAAGGGGGTAGTACAGTGTTGGTATATCTGGATGCGGTTGTGCGTTGGGGGGCTCCCTCCTCCAACAGGGATCGGGGGGTTGGGATGTGGAGTGTGTGTGTGTGCAGGGGAGGGGAGTGGGGGGAGAGTTCTATGTTTGGGCATTTTGTTTGGGAGGGTGTGTGACGTGACGAGGCTACCTCCAGCGTGGAGAGGAAGGCCTGGTATATGTATGTATATCTGGAGCAACTGATTCCTCCAAACTATTCCAAGCAATTGGTCCTGTTTTCTGGTGTACTGTGGCGAAATCAAGACTTTCCAATGTACACCAAGAGTGCATTACCCTCTTATGGAATTATTTTTAAGATACATATGTATATATATTTTTTTAACTGAAAGAAGCTTAGTGAGTCACTGAGCACTGTTTAGTAAACATTAGATATAGTGTGTGAGTGTTCTTTAGATTAAACATTTAACTGGTTATTTTTTTGTCCTTAATGTGTTATCCCTACTTTCTATAAATAAAATCCATTCTTTCCCCTGTCCTTCGAAGCACTAAGTTGGTGCAGTGATGGTGTTTTCAGCTGGAGGGGATAATACACTTTTGGTACATTTGAGTGTCTAGATTACTCCATGCAGAATATGCCAGGATACAAGACCAGGTTAACAATTATAATATTAGATTGTTGCTTGAAATAGTTTAGAGGAATCAGTTGCTCCAGATTTACCAACACTGTACTACCCACTTCCTTAATTAACGTGGGTGGACTTTTGTAATTGCAGAGTACCTGAGTTTCCCCGGCCATGGCAATCCTGTTGTCAATATTAACGATTTACACACGCACACTTACTGCCGGTACGATCTCCTGAAATATCCAGACGACATCCAGACCTGTAACATCACATTTCAGGTGAGACCATGAGAGAGAAGAAAGGTGCTTAGGATAATCGGGGCTTACCTTCCTCGATATAATCAGTATTTTCCTAGCTTCATCAAGCAATACAATGTTGGGGAATATGGAGCAACTGATTTACTCCAAACTATAGTATATCCAAGAAACAGGTCACCATTATTTTTGTTAAATTTATCCTGTTTCCTGGTATACTTTGAAGGAGTCAAGGCACTCCAGTGTACCAAAAAGTATACTGACCCCTAAACAACGAAATAAGATATTTTGATTGCCTGGAAGTTCTATGTGTTTCCATCTAACTAAATGATGAAGGAGATACTACATTATATTGACGAAATAGATCTGCAATTCCTACAACTGATTACCAGGAGAGGTTGCTAAGAGTTTTTCAGTATAACAGATAATATAAAAGTTAGAAAACTCAGCCTTAACTTCCTGGTAGGTTGATTTTTTTTTTTCTTCCTTCATTCTTCTGACACTGGACGCGAGCTGCATGAAGCTCTTTACTGAAGCCCAGTTCTTAATCAAGGGGAGATCCTCTTGATGGTTAATTGGAAGGTCTCTAAATTCCTTCAAACTATGCCAGAAACAGACGCCCTCAATAATACTAACTTGGGGTCTGTTACGTGGCATAGTTTGGAGTAATCAGAGAACTTCCTGTTCACCAACAAAAGAATTTCCCCTTAACCCACACCCACAGACACACACACACACATCTTCTGTACTGGTACTTAACCAGAGAAAGAGGATTGTGAAGTTAAATCCCGAATACTACAGCTGTTATGGGACCAGCCCATATGGGGTGTTTTGCAACATTTAATGGTAGTAAGATAAGGGTTTCGTGGTGGCTGAGGTGGCATTGATCAGGTATTTGTTGTGAGGCAGTTGATGGTAGAAAGCCTGTGAGGAAGACATATGATAAATTAAATAAAGAATGCTCATGGGAAGTTCTGCAAATGTATGGTATAGAGGGTAGAATGCTAAATGCCATAAAGAGTTTCCATAATGGTAGTGTGGCCTGTGTGAGAATAGAGGAGAATGTAAGTGAAAGGGAGCTAGGAAGATTAGTGGAGAGCTTTGTAGAGGTACGTGAACGGTGCTGTTTGAAGGTAAATGTAGTTAAGAACAAGTTGATGATAGTGGAGAGGGAGGGTGAGCTGGTGTGCAAGTAGATGGTGAGAATCTCGAATTGGTTGAAGAGTTTAAGTAAATTATAGTTATATCAGATAAGAGAGAAAAGTGTGGGAAAGAAATGAAAAGCAAAGTAACCCAAGGGAGAAAGGTAGCAAATGCAATGAAGACACTGAGTCGATATAAAGGGTTAAGTAGAGTGGCTGCAACAGGATTACATGAAGGAGTGTTGTTAGTACCTACTTCGACATACGACTGTGAAACCTTGGAGTGGATGAATATGAAAAATCAAGAGAAGTGTGTGTTGAATCCGAAGAAATGACAGGGTGAAAAATATTGATATCTGTGAAGGTATAAAAGTGTGAACAAAGCACTGGATCAGAAGGTGATGTAAAGTGGAGGAAGGTGTGTGAGTGTGATTACTAGGGACGAAATAGTAAGGAAAGAAAAACCAAGGAGAAAATGGGATGGTATTTTGAATAATTGCGTAAGAAGGCGTGCAATATGTATGAAATAAGGATAAAAACTGGTGCATGATGAGATTCACAGGAAGGAGTGTATTCTTGGGCTGGCAACCCTCTGGTTTTATCTTGACAGGCCATGGAAGGACTCATTACCAAAGTTGATTGAAAATGATATTCCTGGTATCGACCTTTTCATTACTTTCTGAGAACGGGTCTGTGTTTTCTGTTGACTTTGTCGGTTCCCAGGTCTTACATTCACACGATATAACTGCCACTAATCATCACATCACTATATAGTTATTCATTTCTTACATAGTCATATTCCCCTTCATGATGCATCTATGTTTACTATAGGTCGTCCATCCAAACTGTAATGCATCTTGATATTTCTCGTTGCCCCGGGTAAATATATTCTTCAGCTTCTTCAAGTGATTTTTCACCTACTTTGATTATATTCTTTCATATGTTTGAAAATATGGTATTGCGGAGTTCTAGTTCTGTCTACAACATACATACAATAGTACTGTACAGTTGCCCAGGAAAAGACGGCAACCAAATTTGCTGGTGTGTGGCAATATCTGGCAGCTGCTCCAAAGTAAACACTCGTATTTCATCAATGGATCACTCAGAACCTACAATCTTTGTATGGATGGATGTTATTGGTTTCAGCTAATTACATTCATCCTTACAACGGTTATAGGTTCTGAGTGACCCATTGATAAAATACGAGTGTTTACTTTGGAGCAGCTGCCAGATATTGCCACACACCAGCAAATTTGGTTGCAGTCTTTCCTTGGGCAACTGTACATGTTTATCCACCTTTAGATCCTCAATGTGCGTCAAGACAGGCTGAAGTGGGAGCTGCCATCATCCAGTGAGGTGAAGTGTCCGGTATTCCACGAGGAGTTTTGGGTGAAGGATTGCCGATTCCTCCTTCCTGACAACTTCTCTTCTAGATTCTTCGTTCAGCTCACATTCAGAAGGAAGAATGCCTACCACATCTGGGCCACCTACCTTCCCTGCATACTCTTACTTGGGATAGGGTAAGAGACAAACTAACATTATATTTTAAATGTTTGGGAAAGCAAAACCGAAACTATTCTTGACCCTCTGAATGCCAATTAAAGAGATGTTTTCAGTCAAGCTGTTAGTAACCCTATGTTGGATAATAATAACCGTCAAGGGGATAATATTGTTCAACATTAGTGGCTGTATTGTTTGTACAGCAAATCATTTGAACTATAGTCTTTTGTAATCTCTCTTGCTCTCTCTCCACAACTCTGACAGGTATGGAACACTACTGCTCCCTCTAGATAACTTCAACGAGCGAGACACCATGAGCCTGACCACACTCCTCGTCTTTATTTCCCTCTACGCCCAGACCACTGCCTCCCTCCCTCGCACCGCCTATCTGAAGCGCATTGACCTTTGGTACGTATTTTGCATCGCCTTCCTCACCCTTGTTATTTTCACCAACCTGGCTACATCCACCACGACAAACACAAGAGGAACTACCGCAGAGGGACCCTTTTGGTGGCACCCAAGTGGCCCCGTGGAACAACGTAATGAGGCATGGTCATCCAAGAAACTCTCCAACTCTAGCACACAACAACAACAACAACAGGAGCAGCAACGCCACGAAGAGTCTCGTCGGAAAAGGAAGGAACTAGTGTTGAAAACAGCAAGTGTAGTCCTGTGGGTGACATCACTGATATTCATTATTGTCTACTTCACTGGTGCTTACATTACAATGTAGCTAGGTGGCAACACACACACACACACACACACATAGAAGCAGCAGAGAAGCAACACACACACACACACACACACACACAAACATGCACACACACACGCACGCAGAAGCAACAGAGGGGCAGGCATCATCCCTCCCAAATTTCTGATTGTTTTTGTAGAACTGACAGAGTAGTGAGTCCCAGTACAGTTGTCAAGCTATCATTAATTAAGGGGGAAGTAGGCTACAGTGTTGGTGGTAAATCTGGAGCAACTGTTTACTCCAAACTATTCCAAGCAACAGGCCACCATTATTTATGTTAATCTGGTCCTGTTTCCTGGCGTATACTTTGGAGGAATCAAGGCGCTCCAATGTACCAAAAGTGTATTACCTTCCTTAGAGGAATCGTGCACAAAACGTGATGAAAATAAAAGCAGGAAATATTGAAGAAGTAGAGAATGAAAACATTGCGCTAATGAAATAAAGAGGGCTAATATTTAGCCTAACTGTAAAGGAAAGGAAATATAGTAGCTGGCAGAGAAAACCAACGTTTGTTTCGTACGGTATTACATTTTATAGCTCACTTGGAACACAGGGCTAATTCTCCTAAAATCTTTATCAGTTGCTACCATGCTATTTATAATCTCATTCTTTACACATGTTCACTACAATCACACCTTACATTAACTACATATATCACTCTATGGATTACGTAAACATGGGGCCGTATGCGCGAAGATCTTCCACATAAACTGGCGAAGAGAAATCTGTATTTTCCATCCCTAGCCTTGGTATAAGGCAGAACGCAAATGACATTTGGTGGATTATCCCGAAAGAGGTTAATCTCTCCAGAGAGAGAGAGAGAGAGAGAGAGAGAGAGAGAGAGAGAGAGAGAGAGAGAGAGAGAGAGAGAGAGAGAGAGAGAGAGAGAGAGTCTGTGTGTGTTTTTTAGCAACACACAAAATTGATGTTTTATTTGATAATTATTGAAGACCGGATTTAGAATTTCCCGTCCATCATGAACACACATACTCTTACAAAGATGCGCGCGCCCTCGCACGCACCCGCGCATATAAGGTATATTCTCTATCGACAATTTGAATGAAGTTACACGGAAAAAAAAATTATGAGAAATATTTATTGTAAATATAAATCTTAGCCATATACATGCATTGTTTAATATAATATACTGTATATCTACTGTTTGATATCTACATCGATCTTTCTATCTATCTCACTTTACGGTGATATATATATGCAAAATAATCACGAGAGAGAGAGAGAGAGAGAGAGAGAGAGAGAGAGAGAGAGAGAGTGAGGAAGGGAAGAACCATGGAGGTAGAATAATGTGGAGAGAAGATTTAACTGGAAAGACTTTATAGCATGAAGCTACATAAAAAAAGTAAACAAAGAGGCTAGAAAATATACATATAATACAGTCTATTCAATTAAAAATAAGAATGGCTTGAAGTTACTGGCGGATGAGTTAGTATCAGCAATGATCAGCCATAGATTTTAGAATATGAACGAGAAAAAGAGTAAATGAAGATGAGGCTTCTCGAGCTTAATTCAGTGCTTTAAGAAATACAGTTAGATAAGTATATTTAGGAAACTATACCTACACATGTACAGGCACAATCAAATATCCACCGACACTTTCCTTCCATCGTAGTAAATATCTTGGTAATAAAGAACAACACGTGTATGATTTTGCAGCACCTCATAATAATAATTGTGGGGGTTGGGTTGACGTAAGATGTTGTTAACTTATGATTATATTTTGATATGATACTGATTTATTTGCACGATGGAAGGAAAGTGTCAGTGGTTATTTGATTGTGGCTGTACAGTAGATGGGACATCCCCAACTCGATACAGTGCTATAAAAATAGTTAGATCAATATATATAGGAAACTACACACACACATACAGATAGAAACTACACACACACACACATACAGATGGAAACTACACACACACACACACACACATGGAAACTACACACACACACACAGATGGAAACTACACACACACACACACACACACACACACACACACAGACACATGGAAACTACACACACACATACAGATGGAAACTACACACACACATACACACATGGAAACTACACACACACATACAGATGGAAACTACACACACACACACACAGACACATGGAAACTACACACACACACACACACAGACACATGGAAACTACACACACAGATGGAAATTATACACACACACAGATGGAAACTACACACACACACACATACACACACACACACACACACACACACACACACACACACACACATGGAAACTACACACACACACACACACACACACACACACACACACACAGATGGAAACTACACACACACACAGATGGAAACTACACACACACACGCACATGGAAACTACACACACACATGGAAACTACACACACACACACAGATGGAAACTACACACACAAACACACAGATGGAAACTACACATACACATGGAATCTACACACACACACAGAGATAGAAACTACACACACACACACATACAGATGGAAACTACACACACACACACATGGAAACTACACACACACATACACAAGGAATCTACACACACACACACAGATGGAAACTACACACACACACACATTCATGGAAACTACACACACACATACAGATGGAAACTACACACAAACACACACACGCATGGAAACTACACACACACACACACACACATGGAAACTACACACACACATACAGATGGAAACTACACACACATACAGATGGAAACTACACACACAGATGGAAACTACACACACACACACACACACACACACACACATGGAAACTACAAACACACACACACACATTAATCAAATGCCACAGTTTCATTGCTCTCATACACTCCTTCCTCTATTCTAAAATCACCTAAATATATCTGTAGTTTTAATGATTCCCACAAGGCTTACTTACTGTAATGATTTTAATTTATATTCACAATATAATGATCACTGTAAGTTTGCACATCAATGTAACCATTATAAGAGTCTAAGGTTCGATTCTACAGTCGTTTGTAGTGGTTTGTAAGCACACAAACGAAAGAATGTTTGCCGTGTAAATGACTTATGGCTGAATTATTTAATTAATTTGGTGAGTAAACTAATCAGTGATTATCATTATCTAAATGTTTGATAAATTTTGTGAATGTGGATACTCAGCTTTTGGAAAATAATGAAGCCTTACAAGTGTGGTTGGTTGGGAATCTAACAAACCAATACCACTGTGGAATCAACCCTATATATCATACCACTGGAATATTCTGAGAGTGACGTGTATAAATAAAAGTGGCGTCATCTAGTGGGACAAAAGAGAAGCTGTATAAATAAAAGTGTCGTCATCTAGTGGGACAATTTAGAAGCTACAAACATCATGAAGCTCCACTGTCTCATCTAGAGCGACACTCATTAATAATACTATATTCTTCTCAACTAAAATTAGTGATCATCAGTATAAGACATTGTAATATAAGAGTAATGATAATATATATATATAATTGACTTTACAGCAAGATATTTATATAGTAAAGGAAATTAATGACTGTTGTAATACTGTTGTACTCTTCACAAGAAAAATGATTATAATTATCAGTATAAGACATTGTAATAAAACTATATAATAGGCTTAAAGAGGAGAGTACAGCCATGAGCACTAATAAGTATACAGCTTTGGTTGAAGTTTTGAACAGTCAATTCACCAACCAACTAATTCCAATGGAGATCTTAGTGTGAATTTATTTACTGTCTTTGGGTATTCGAAGCAAGCACGCCTGGATACTTATTAGTGCTCGTGACTGTACAGTGTTGGTGGTCAATTATTTAGCCTTCTTGCCTTGCCGTTCAAGTGACACTGAAGCTCGACTCGTCCAAGGCCAAGAGATATACCAAGGCCAAGAGATATATCTCTTGGCCTTGCACTCGTCAATGTATTATAAGGTGGTCCGAACATCTCGTCAACCCTACAAATGGCTCGTCCAATTGCAAGTGTATGGTAGGAGGTGACAAAGGGGTGCTGATGGTGTAGTGGTTAACACAATCGCCCAGCACGCGAGAGGTCCCGGATTCGATTCCCGGGTCAGTAGAATTGTTGGACAATTTTCCCAGCCCCCTATGTCCCTGTTCACCTAGCAGTAAGTAGGTACCCGGCTGTAAAAACAAGGATAGCAACCTTGTAGGCTGGGGGAAGATATGTTGATGTAACAAGACTGACTGCCTTAATGACCAACACCATGAGTCGATAGGCACAAAGCCCTAAATCTTCTTCTTCTTCGGGTAAGTCTGGAACATCTGCTTCTTCCTTACTACAGACCATCATTATTACTATTAATCTGGTCTTGTTTCCTGGCACATTTTGGAGGAAGAAAGACGCTGTAATGTATTAAGAGTGTATTAACTGTTACAACCCTGATAAACTGCTGAACCAACAGGTTTGGGAGGAACTTCTGGTACGCCACCCTCGTTTTGGTGGATTTCAGTAGGTCATAATAGTGTAAATATTTGTCTGTATTCTTGTGCTTCATTCTGTTATGTTTTTGTGATGTGTGTGCGTGTGTGTGTGGTTGTAGTAATTGGATTCTCATGGGTCCCGCCTACCCGTATGTATTGCTGCCTGCCTGTTGATTGACGCTACGGCGCAATTAATTAAAGAAAAAAAAAAAAAAAACGTCTCGGAGCAATGAAAAAAAAAAAAAAAAAAAAACTACTAAACCATCTCTGTAAGTCAACGCTATTGAAGTGGCCGTGTTGCCTGTTCAGGGGTTATTACGGTGTCTCGGAGCCGGCCTGGTTTACTCGTTCCTGACTCAGCGAGGTTTCCTCCTTCCTACTGGATCAAAGAAATTCAGTTTACTCTGGGAGTGGGGTGGGTGCTGATGGTGTAAAGGTTATCATACTCGCCTAGCAAACAAGAGATCCCGGTTCGATTTCAGAATCAGTGGAATTGTTGGACAGTTTTCTCAGCCCCCTACGTCCCTGTTCACATAGCAGTAAGTAGGTACCTTGTAGCCTGGGGGAATAATGTGTTGATGTAACAAGACTGACTGCCTTAATGACCAACACCATGAGTCGCTTCCACAGTGGTTGGTATTGGTTTGTAAGCACGCAAACTATACCTACACATGTACAGGCACAATCAAACATCCACCGACACCGTTCGTAGTGGTTTGTAAGCACGCAAACGAAAGAATATTGGTCGTGTTAATAATTTTTGGGTAAATTATTTAATGAATTTGGTGAGTAAACTATGCAGTAATCATCATTATCTAACTGTTGGATAGAATTTGTGAATGTGGATACTCAGCTTTTGGAAAATAATGAAGCCTTACAAGACAGTGTGGTTGGTTGGGAAGCTAACAAACAAATACCACTGTGTAATTGACCCCATGAGTCGATAGGCATCAAACCCAATATCATCATCATCATCATCTTTACTCTGGGAAGTGACCACGCTCGGCCTATCTGTCCTGGACTCCTTCGGCACAGTGACTCTCTCCACACTCTACCTTGCTCGTCAGACACTTTGACAAAGGTGAGTTTATTGTACACTACAGTATATCCCTTGTAATTTCTTTCCCCTTCACTACCTCGTATTGCCTACATTGGGCAATACTTTAAGGGTTTTGACGCCCCTTCGGCACCAGCCACTAGCTCTTAGTTCTTCACCTGTCCCTCTCTTCTTACTATTTCCTTCCTGCCTCATCTCTCTATCACCTTTTTCTGGGGCTACATGACCTCGCTCTTGCGGCGCCTAATATCAATAAATCCCCACCACTAGCTTCCATTATTTGTGTGCATTTTCTATGTATATATTTCAAATGTAACCCTGAATGCAGGTGTGCTTCTAGGGTTAATGTAACGTGATGTTTATGTCATCTGACCTGGTAACACTGTGTGGGGATGGTGTCATTGTTGGTGAAAGATTGTATAATGTCCTTCTACTATGTTCCACCTACTCTGATTCCTCCCCAAATAAATGTTACCAGCTTAAATGGCATAAACATCTAAATACGTGGTCGCGAATTTACCAGCTCGGGTGTACATAATTTTTTCCCCCTCCACCTGTGCGCTACTCAGCCCGCTCCACACACACCTCGCCACTTTTCTCCACATTCACCCACCACATTTTCGCACCCACATTCCACCTACAACCCTAGTCTCCACTCCACACTCTCTCGCCCCTAAAACCTGACGACACGCGACTCCACATTCACACCACCATGTGCCCCACCAACTCCACCACACAAGACACCCCCACTGCCTCTCCACCCTAACAAAACACCGTCACACTCTCACACAACATCACCCACAACTCCACACTCCACATTCCTTACGTTGCACCCTTTTCCTGCGGTCTGGCACGGCAGCACCCTTCAGGATGAGAAATACCAGGCTGTACTACGCGTCCTACCCTCGGAGGTGTTCGCATCTGTTACTCCACTTCTCACCCACCACACCACCGGTTCCATGTACGAGGGGGTGAAGGCGGCCATCACGACGGCTCAAGGGATGTCAACGATGCAGCACTAAAAGGCCCTGGAGGATGTGTAAGTGGAGGGACGCCGCCAGTCAGTCCTGTTGTGACACATGCAGCAGTTGAACGTAGAGGCCGGCTCTCCCTTGATCAACTGCATCTTCAGAGTGTGGCACACCTGGCTCCTGCCTCCCGAGGTGCAACTCCACCTCCTGGTCCAGCACAACCCCACACTCCAATAGTACGGGGAACTGGCTGACACACTGATGGAGGCCCACAACGACCACGCTGGGGCATGGCTGACACAACCCACCGCCGCAGCCAACGCCACCCAACCACCACAACAACAACCAGTCATCAAACCAGCGGCACAAGCACTACCACCTCCTATGCCCGCCCTCGACGCCACGACCATCATGTGTCAGCTTGAGGCACTCTCTGCAAAGGTGGACCTACTCCAGTCACCACCAACCATACAGGATCACAGCTGGGCTTCACCTCCATGCCAGCTACCTCCTCCACAACAGGTGCTACCACCACCACCACCACCACCACATCAACAACCTTGGAACATATGTTCCTGCCACCAGCGGTTCGGGTACCAGGCAAGCAACTCTCGCCCACCGTGTCGCTGAGCCGCCCCTACAGGTCTTGCCTCTACCAGATGGAACCAGGGAAACGAGTAGGGTGGTGGCAACACGGTGCCTCCATCGCTACCACCTGCCCCTCAGCCACATCCCCTACTTACTTACCCTTCCACCCACCACTTACATGCCTCACGTACACATATGTAAAACACACCATTTCTTCCCTTTAATATTATTTACTAGCGGAGGTACCTGGCGTTGCTGGGAAAGATGCCTATATAAATAGGACTAAGGACACATATTATAGTTTAGCAAGCAACTTTATTAAATTATTATCTTAGTGAGAGATGTTTTCATTGATATACAGTCAGGACCATTATAACAGTTATACGTAAACTGTTATTTAAAAAAATTTCTGAGACATATCATGACCATGTCATGGTGTACTCGTGGAGTCGTCCAAGCTCAGCAACAGCTTCTCTCGGAAACACCTGCTGGAAACTCTCACTTACTCTCTCGGGCTAGTATTACTTACTACGCCGATGTAGACCTCTGGTTTCAGCCAACTTACCGTTGCTCTGAACTACCACTCTAGTCTTCCTGGGGAACTAAGTTAGTTACTCAAGGTTTAGAGTAAACTCGTGGACTTGTCTCTATTTACTGAATATATTATGTATTGGTTACAGGTTATACAGACAACTCGTGTCTCTCTAATATAAGGTAGGAGGTGAACCTGTTGTAGCCAAGGCAGGGCTTGTAATGTGCCTTCTCTCTCTGGTAGTCCCCGCTCGTGGTATACACTGCCACACCCTTTCTCAGATGACAGGTTGTCGATGATGCTATTTACAATGCTAAGCTTACATATGAAATCTGGATAAGTTAGATATGAGTTTATATAAGAATAAAGTGAGTAAATATATATTGTCCCTTTCTCTACATACGAGATGACAATATGGAGTTATTATTATTATTATTATTATTATAGAAGCTGTCATAGCCTCCCAACAGGGTGCAGACACATCAATAGATGGATCCACACAAAATACCTGGGGAGTACTGAAGAGAGACTACAACAACTAAGAAAAAAGGAAAGGGGCTACTGAGTATAGAGAGCCCAAAAGAGAAAACTAGTTGTCAATGAAAGCTTATACAAAAGAAAAGATATGATTTTTAAAAAATAGACAAACTACTGTTGCAATAAGACATTAACTTTAGATTTAAAACCAGTAATATCAGTTGACTGTACAACCTCGTTAGGCAGATGATTCCATAAGGTAATCATAGAAGGAATAAAACGAGAAAATTGAGATGTAGAAGCATTAATTAGAGTCATGGCAAAGTCATTAAGACTCCTTGTAAACCTTGTTATGCGAGTCGGAATAAAACGTTCAGGTAAAACACTATGCAGGGGATGCCGAGTATTGTTAAAAATTTTGAATACAAGACTAAGGGCACCAACCTGACGCCGATGATGGAGATCAAGAGATACAGCAGGTAGAACAAATTTTATAGAAGTAAGAGCTCTGTTAAGCAACTTTAGATGACAGTCAGCAGCAGAGTTCCAAACAGAAGAGCAATATTCAAAGTGATGCAAAATAAAAGCATAAAAAGATTTTAAGACTATGGTTTCACACGCAATTTTTTTAAAACACTTGCGGAGTAAACCAATCTTTTGTGCAATAGTAGAAGATAAGGAACGAATATGCCTTTCAAAGGTCAACTTGGGATCAAGAGTCACTCCCAACAAATGCAAACCTGTCACATCCTCAATTTGTTCACCAGAAATATGCAAACAAGGATGAGGAGGAACCAAAGTGCGTGATCTGCTAATAATCATGGAGTGAGTTTTCTTGGCATTAAGCTTCATACCCCAAAGTTCACACCAAGAAGTAATCTTAGCCAAGTCCCTGCTTAGGGATGCTGCAACTTCAATTCTACTCCCTGGTGATGGAATGGGTGAATATAAAGTTGTGTCATCAGCATAAGAAATAAGCTTATTTTCGAGCTCAAAGCCCAAGTCAGCAGTAAAGAGAATAAAAAACAGAGGCCCAAGTACACTGCCCTGTGGAACACCCGAAACAACAGGTACAGGGACAGAAGTGCACCCATCAATGACAACACATTGTGACCTGTTCATCAGAAATTCTTTAAAAATTGATAAGAGACTACCACCAATACCAATAAGTTGCAGCTTATGTAAAAGTGCTTTATGATTAACCCGATCAAAAGCAGAGCTAAAATCAATAGCCACAACACGAGATTCATATCCCTTGTCCAACGAAGATTGAAGTGCGTGAGACAAGGTCAAAAGTGCATCGCAGGTACCCAAACCTTTGCGAAAACCAAATTGTGAAATGGGTATTAAATCATTATTATTACAATAAGAGTTAAGACGCCTCGCTAAAAGCCTCTCAAAGATCTTAGAAAGAATAGGTGTAATGGAAATGGGACGATACTCGGATGGATTTGATGACGCAGTGGCTCCCTTTGGAATTGGGGTAATTCTGGCTTTACGCCAGCAAAGAGGAAAACTACCAGATTTCAAGAGCAACCTAAATACCACAGCCAATTTAGGTGCTAAAACAACAGCAATCTTCTTAAGGAAGAGAGGGAAAAATCCATCAGGGTCAGTCCCACCATAAGTGTCAAGATCCAATAGATATTGTTTCAATTCAGCTGATTTAAAAGCCATTGACTTTAGACCAGGACTAGGGTAACATGTTGAAGGTAATTGCAATTCCTGATCACTCTGCTTACCAATGAATATATTTGAAAGCATATTAGCCTTAATCAATGGGTCAAAAGAAACAGAAACATCAGAATCACGAAGTGGAGGCATGGAGGAATCAATACCAAATAATGAGGCCTTAAGTGAAGCCCACCATTTATGTGGCTGAGTAGCACCTGCAAGAACCTCCTGTAAATGGGAATTGTAATCCCTCTCAGCATTACTATAAACTCTCTGCGCAACTGACCTAAGATGTATATAGTCATCCCAAAGCAACTGGTTTCGACCACGTCTCCAGCGATGGTATGCAGCCTGCTTGTTATTAAAAGCACGTTTGCAGTCATCATCAAACCAAGCTTTATCTTTTATACGGGATTTGATTAATTTTGATGGGACTCTTCTGTTAAGAATTTCCAAGAGAGAGTTATTGAGTGATGAAACTGGGTCATCAGATCTTAGTATGTGGTTCCACTGGATATTAGTAACATCATCACATACATTATCCCAGTTAACCCGAGATTTAAGATAGACTTTACGAGTGATAGTGATATCAGGCACAGTAAATTCAAGATTGATTTTACAGGATATGGAGTTATGGTCAGAAGTACCCACAGGTGCAAGAACTATAGTCTCCACAACACCAGGAACATCTGTCAAAACGAGATCCAGACAGTTTCAAGAAATATCTGTAGGTCCAGTAATCAACTGTTCACACCCAGATAAATTAGTAAAATCCAGGGCAGCATGACCGTGTCTATTTGTTGGAGAAACAGAGTTCAGCCACTCTTGATGATGTGCATTTACATCTCTAACAAAGATGAAAGAGGACTTGACATCAACAGACTGAATTAATGCCATGGCATTTAAGAGACAGTCATATAGGTTGTCATTGGCGTCAGGATTTCTGTATAGGCTAAAAATGTAGTGGTTATGATATTTACTGGAAACTTTAACTAACTGGATCTCATGGCAACCGCAAATAAATTTTGTTAAAGGCTGGGCATTGAAGCCAGATCGGATGTACAAACTCATTCCACGAACACGAGGAAAAGAGTCACGACGAATAAGAAGTGGTTTATTAAAGCCAGGCATAAGAAGTTCTGAAACGTGTCTATATTTGATTATAGTAGAGAGATTAACATACAGATAATTACAGAGTGAATCTAGCAATCAGTAGCTCAGCATGGAAGATTCCCTCACGCTGCTACTCAGCACTTTTCAAAGGATGTTGTGTCTAATGAAACTAGCTTGAACTGCTTTGGCCTAACGGTATGTTCCACCACCATACGTGTATCATGTATCGCGAACGTGATCAATCGCGGATACATTGCTCGGCCACGCTAAAACAACTGCGTCCCTGCAGTTCACAATAACATTAAATTTACATTAATCAATGCTTAGCCTTCCTGATTATTAGATTCACTCTTGACATGGTAACATACATATATAATAACAAGATGAAATATATACACATTGGATGAATTAACATAAAAGAAAAATAAATTGTTGAGCTCGTGAATGATACAATGGATAATTAATAATACTTCCTTAAATTAAGTAATTATACATGGATAATAAAATATAATACACATTCATACAATTCCTTAATTCTAAATCCCTACAACTAACCGTGTAGGGTACTACCTAGTTGTTGGGGTGTCCTTAGAATTATCCTTACAATTCATCTTCCCTAGGTTGTGTATGGTGGACCTCTATATTTCTTGATCTTCTGTTTTTCTTCTTTTTAATCTCCCCATTCAAAACCCTCAAACTCCTGAACAGGTAACAAGAGAACATGAAATATAATATGAATAATAAAGTAGTCACTCCGGACCAAGGGTACACAGCTACCCGTTGCAGATGGAAAGGTAGAGCAGATTCAATTACAGGATGAATATCAGACATGTTTAACAATTCCATCAATCTTATTTTCTCAGAATCCATATTAACAGTAGAAAAGTTTGCTGGGAGAGGAGGATGGACTTTCACAAATTCCACAGATTTATTTAGGACCAATCCAAGTTGATGCTTCGTGGCCAGAACTGTTTTAGTATTGCTTAAAAATGAACACGCAGGTGGAACTACAAACGTACCCACCTCAGACACATGTTTTGCTCCTGAAGGGCCATCTTCACAAATAATAGTTGCTCTTGCGGGCTTAGTGAATGTATAATACGCAATGCCCTGAAAATACGTTACATATACATCTGACTTCCTTTTTGGTCACAGGTACTCACAATGTTTAACGGAGCTTGAAGCATCAGCCTGGATTAATGACAATTCACACTGGGATTCCTCGGGTCCTGTAAAAATAAAATTTAGAGCTGGGCACACCTTCAAATGGTAATATGCTGTATGACAATCTTCTAGCTGTTCCTTGGTAACTGCAACCACCAGTGAGCGATCCTGAGATGCAATAATATAATCATAATCCACATTTAACATCATGAACTCCGCCCCTAACCTCATAGGAAATGGCTTCACTGACCATATGTTAAAATGAACCTGATGTTTTGTGGGAATGTGAATAAGAATAGTTTTAGTCGTTAAGCATGATTCCAAAAGTGGATAGTAGTAAGATACAGATTCACCTTCAAAGAAAGGATTCAAACCATGCTTAATTCTAGCCACATCAACCACCCTTTGAAGATCAACTACTGACAGAAGGTCAGCGTCTGCCTTACCCAGCACTGCATTCCTTAGGTTATGGAGTAGTTTTCTGGTTTGAGCATTCAGTCCATTTATGTAATTTTCCACAATATTTAAATATTGATCTAGGTTTAACACTAACATTGTAAAATCCAAATGTTTAGCTAACCTGTCTAATTCCTTAATTACCTCATTAGTCTTTTCAATAACTCCATTTACTTCTTCTGCCACATTAGCTGCCAAGGAAAACTTACTATCTATTACCCTATTTTGTTCTACAATCACCTTGTTTAAAATCTCTAGTCTGCGTCCCAGATCTTCTACATCGTCACTAGTAGCTGTTCCAAATAGAATTTTAGCAATTACCCCTCCAATGTCAAATAATCCTCTTTTAGCCCTGCTATTTGTAATCTGATTATGAGCTAATTTTCTAACCTCACTTGAAAAGTTGGGTAAATTCTGTTCTGAGTACTTCATCATATTCTTTATTTGAAAATATCTGTCTTCCAACTGTACCTTTATTTGCCGTTCCAGAGGGTAGCTCGAGTTCGTCAATTTACCTAATTTAGCAGACGACATTTCTATGGCGTTATGAAATTTCAGCTGAAAATCATCAACCCTTGTCTTTAGGTCCAACAGAGTTCCAAGATTGAGTCTTACTGTTATTACGTCCGTGACCACCTCAAGTCTCCCATCGGTACCCACTAAGGCACCCGGTTTTATTTGGTTAGTCGAACCCTTGGAACTCACGAACGCCACAACCAACATCACGCAGAACACTCCCAATGTCCTCATGATTGTCTGCGAACAAAATCAACATTAGATTATTTTGCCAGATATTTCCCTGATCTTAATTGCATTCTTTGCTCAGGTTCAGACTCTGTTTCTTTTCCCACTTGGATCGTTTCATTTGGAACCTTCTTTATTCTATCCACGTGTACCTGTTGATCCTTGTCTGTTATATTATCCTGAACTATTAATTTATTTCCCAATACCCATTTTACAATGTAGGGACCCTTGAATTTCGGAGATAGTTTGCTCTGTCTCTCTGGAGTCTTCACCATCACCACATCTCCTTCCTCAATTTCTACTTTCTTTGCAAACTTATGTTGCCTTGCAATATGTTCTGCCCGTGAGGCTTCCATATGCTTTCTTACTTCATGGTGAATAGTTGCAAAAGCGTGTCCCTGGACACTCACATAGTCGTCTACCTTATACACTGGGCCTGGTCTTCCAACCAATATATCATATGGTAGGACCTTATCCTCACCATATATAATATAATGTGGTGTCTTTCCCAGTGAGGAATGTATGGAACTATTAATACATGCGGTTACCTGGCATAACCAATCTTCCCAGCCTGCTTGAATTGAACCTGCCAGATGTCTAAGTACCTCCAAAATCTTCCTATTTACTCTCTCCACCATACCATTACTTTGAGGATGGTATGCAACCGTGAACATCTGCTTAATATTGTAGAGCTTGCAGATTTCTTCTAGGACACTATTTCTAAATTCTGTCCCATTGTCTGACAACAGCACACGGGGTATAGTGTATGTACAAAACAATGAGTTTACTAATGCATGTGCAATGGACTGAGCTGATTTATCTTGTAGAGGAGCTAACACAACAAACCTACTGAAGTGATCCACACAAGTCAACAAATACTTTGATCCCTGATAACTTGTAGGTAGCTGTAACACATCTATGGCTACCACATCCCAAAGTTTAGCAGGACTTGGAAATGTTTGCAGAGGAGCGAGTGGTCCCGTTGTTCCTTTGTTCCTCGCACACGATACACATTTCTTTATATGGTTTTCTATGTCCTTATGCATTTTCAACCAGAAATACCTCGACCTAGCTTCTTCTAGACAAGCGTCCCTCCCTTTATGACCTGCTTGTGGTGCATCATGAAGAAGCCTTAATACTGTTTCTATCAGAGACCCTGGCACTACTATTCTGTATGTTTCTTCCCCTTTAAGTACAGTTACCTTATGAATAATATTATCCCTCAGGATAAACTCTGTTGTTCTTAGCGGTAGACCTGGAACTTCTACCTCTTCCCCTGACTCTAGACCATAAATTACCCTCTTCCACATAGGATCTCCCCTTTGCTTTGTCTTTAACTTCTGTGGTGATATTGTACTCAATGTGGTTACAGAGTTCACAGTCTGTCGACTTAATGCATCTGCAACTACATTAATCTTACCAGGTACAAAATTGAAAGTAGGATTGAACTCCAGAATAGTCAAGTGCCATCGTGCTAACTTCCCGGTCATATTCTTCCCCTTGAACAACTCGAGACATGGGCGATGATCAGTACAAACTGTAATAGAGTAACCAAAAATAATAGGATGAAAATGTTTCAAGGCCCACACTATGGCATATGCCTCCTGATGTGTAACACTATATTTTTTCTCTGTATCAGTTAACGCCTTACTTGCGTAGCCAATGGGTTTTAACTTTCCCCCCTCATCTTCTTGTGCCAATACTGCCCCAAGTCCAACCCCCGATGCATCTGTATGTAAAATAAAAGATTTCTTGAAATCTGGGAAAGCCAAAACAGGTGGTTGCGTCAGAGCCTCCTTTAATATACTAACTGCCTCTTCTTGTGGTTGACCCCATTCAAACTTATTTGTCTGCTTCAACAGTTTAATCAAAGGTGCTGCCTTGCTAGAAAACTGATACACAAAACTCCTGTAGAAACCCGCTAGTCCCAGAAAAGATCGTACATGATCTGCCTTGGTCGGTGTTGGAAACTTTAAGATAGCCTTTATCTTATCCTGATTCACATGTATACCTGACTCGTCTACTTCATGCCCCAAATACTTAATCTTTTGTTTCAAGAATTCACACTTACTAAGTTTTAGCTTCAAACCCGCTGATGCTAAACGTTCCAATACCTTTCTTAATTTCTCCAAGTGCGTAGGCACATCCTTTGAGAAAATAATTATGTCATCTAGGTATACTAATGCATCTTTCCCAATTAACCCCGCCAATACATTGTTCACTAGTCTTTGGAAAGTCGTAGGGGCATTGCAGAGCCCAAATGGCATCCTGCGAAACTGATAATGACCTTGATGAGTGGAAAAAGCCGTGATGTCACGAGACCGCTCGTGAACTGGCACCTGCCAATATCCTGACAGCAAATCCAAGGTAGAAAACACCTTATTTCCCTCACCTATAGCCTGCAACAGGTCATTCAAGTGAGGCATTGGGTATTTATCAGGGACGGTCTGCTGATTTACTCTCCTATAGTCAATAACAGGTCTATATGTTCCATCCTTCTTTGGAACCAAAAATATGGGACTACTCCAAGGAGAGGTCGAAGGTTCAATAACCTTCTGTTTTAACATATCCTTCACCGTATCGTCCACTATCTGTCTTTGTGAATGGGGGAGCCTATATGATTTTATGTAACTGGGTTGCGCTTTTCGCTTTAACTTAATCACATGTGAAGTTAGGTCTGTACTACCTAATGGTTCCCCTGCAAGAGCTATAGCCTTCCTATACCCTTGAAGTAACTGTAACAACTCTTCATTCCCTTCTGAGTTTCCCCCAGTTTTAACTTGACTTTTCAATTCTGACGAAGGAGATGCACCAATATAACCAACAACACTCACAACTGGTAGGTTATGCTTTGGCTCTAATACCGTACCATGGTATACGAGAAAATCACACAATTGACTGCCTGGCTTAACTTCAATCTCTACTCCCGTATTATTTACAGCCAGCACCACAGTCTCACCCCCTGACTTTACTGTAGTCAAGGTAGACTCTAGCAACACCCCTTTTAACTTGCATGTTTCAGACATGCATACCACATCTACGCCTTCTTTCACTCCTTTCAAACACACCTTGAACTGAATCATTTCCTGCGGTTGCAGCCTGTGCGCATCAGGTACAATAGCAGTAACAACAGTCCAACGCGTGACTTCCTCCCTAGCAGTGTCGCATAGTCTATCTTGTTTGACCCTTTGGGTTGACTTCTCTTCAAAGCCCCTTACATAACCCACCGTTTTAACCTCTTTGTCTGAGTGTTTGGGTTACGGGGTTGCCATACACATATAAGGTACATTTTCATGAACAATTAAACCCTCCCCTGGGTACACCTCAATCTTCCTTTCAGCCATGGTTGACAATCCAAGCAACCCGCTTGCCATAGGATGAAATTTACTTACAACATAAAATGATGCAGCAAAACTTGAACTACCCCGGAAGTGAACTGGCAACCTCACAACTCCAAGAACATCCACTGTAGTTCCTGACACCCCACTCAGTTGGTATTGTGGCTCTTGCAATGCATAACTCCTCTCAGAATGATGTTTTCTAATATTTTTATAGGTCTCCTTTGATATTAGATTGACTACTGCACCTGTATCAATCAAAAGTGCCCCCTATTGTTACATTTCCTACGGCTAAATGATTACTTCTACTGACTGCCGACACTATGGAGAATTCTATATCTCTAGACCTTCTCTTCCTCTCGTCCTTGTGTCGTAATGCCTCATCCGACCCTGATCGCCGGACCTCCATACGGGATTTTTCCTCATGCATAGCTCGTATTATTACTCCACAGTCTGCCGTTATATGATTCGACCATTCATGGATTTCACACCACTTACTCTGTCCGGGAGGTACATAACCTCCTCCTTGTTGATAATTATCCTGATGTGCATAGTGGTACGCTCTACCACGTCCTCTAGCGTGTCCTCCACGCGCCCGCCTGGCTGCGCCTCTAGGGTATGCCTGACCCCTGTTCATTGAACCTCTATATTGATCCCCTTGAGATCTATTCTGTAATTGAGGACAGTCGGCCTTTACATGGCCCCACTTACGACAATGGAAACATTCTACCTGGTACCTCGCAGATGAATTTCCACCCCTTGTATTCCTTTGCCCCGCGACCGCATTTACGCCTGTCTGCGGCTCGCCCTCTGACCTCCTGTCAGTTACCTCCGTTTGCAATACCGAAGTCTGTACCTTCGTAACATTTTGGTTGCGAAATGGTCTAACAACCATGGGATCTCTGATCTCCAGTTTTAACTCATTAATCAAATGCCAGATTCCCTTACCTCGCTCCAACTTTTTTTCCGGACTCTCCTCTGGTCCTCCTCTGATAGACCTAGATACATCAAGAGATATTCAAACATCTCACAGGCGTCGTTTACCTTCATCCATTGTTCCCCATTAACATCCTTAGACCAATTGTTGTCCTGTATACAATCTTGTATATCCTTACGTATAGCACCCGCCTTTGATACTGCTACTTCTAGTGGTGTAATCCACGCCTTTAAACCTAAGTCCGTGAATGTTCTATGTGCCCACGCCGAGCATCCCTCTGGAGCCGACCTTCGGTACACTGTAATTAATGCTTTTTTAAACTCCTCCCACGTCTGTTGTTCCCTTGACGACCTCCCCAACAGACAACTACAGTTTAATAACTGCCTTGCAAACTCCCCTTCAATCCTCGAGTCTGCATATCCTATTTTACCTCTATCCCCGGTAATATTATACTCCACGAAAGACTGCTCAAGTCTCCGTATAAATTCCTCTATCGTATAATTCTTATTTGGATCCCCATCAAACTTTGGTACTGAATCCTCACCTGTAAACACTCTCATAATATTAGTTGGCTGATTTCCGTGGGCGCTACCCACCAAATTGCCTTGTATACTAGGGTTAGTGACATTCTGCCCTGTCGCCTGGGCTGCTCCCCCAACAGCACTGATGCTTGCAGTCGCCATTGGAATTGTAGCTTGTACAACAGTAGTATTTTTATTACCCTTTCCACGCCCTTTTGGCGGTAACTTAAACACGTTTTCCCGTGTTTCCTCTATTTCGTCACTTCCCTCTACACGAAATTGATATCCACTTCTTAACTGCCCTGGCACTGGACTATTCAGTCCCCTTAACTGCTCATGTATATTAGTGGTATTGGGAGTAGGTGGAAAGTTTAGTTCCCCTCAAAACTGCTACTACTGTCTGAATCCTCTGATGAATCCCCTGGGATTTATAGTCTTTGTCGTTCTAAATTTCTTAAACATGTCCCGTAGAAATAATTCCTATACACTCACCACAACATATAATAAAAATTATAAAAAATACATAGGCATATAAAAATACCCCCAAAACATGTTACTATTGTGTGTTTAATGTTCACTGTGTATGTGTATAGAATTAAAATAACTAACCGATGGAGAAATTGAAGATTACAGAGATGCTCAGCACACGTAGTAAAGGAATGTGTAGATGCCACACACCCCCAGAGTAATCGCTGGCCAGTCGTTCCTCTCACAGCTCCCGTTCACTCTTCTGGTTCACCCTCCTAAGTCCGTCCTTGTTCCTTCCCAGATGAGATGCCCACAACAGACAAATCTTCTTTTTCCCTGGGAAAAGCACACAGGGAAAAATGCCTGATTAAAGTAGGTTAGGTTACGCAGCCACCATTAGCTGGCAACCCCCAGCTGGTATCGCTCTGGCTCGCTCTCGCTCCGTCAGTGTTACCAACGAGGAAAAGCGCCCAAGCCGCCACCCACGTACACAATTATTCTGTTTGGAATATAGAATTAATACAGGACACTGTGAATGTTACGTATCCCTTACCGCTGCCACCATTATGTACTCGTGGAGTCGTCCAAGCTCAGCAACAGCTTCTCTCGGAAACACCTGCTGGAAACTCTCACTTACTCTCTCGGGCTAGTATTACTTACTACGCCGATATAGACCTCTGGTTTCAGCCAACTTACCGTTGCTCTGAACTACCACTCTAGTCTTCCTGGGGAACTAAGTTAGTTACTCAAGGTTTAGAGTAAACTCGTGGACTTGTCTCTATTTACTGAATATATTATGTATAGGTTACAGGTTATACAGACAACTCGTGTCTCTCTAATATAAGGTAAGAGGTGAACCTGTTGTAGCCAAGGCAGGGCGTGTAAAGCGCCTTCTCTCGCTGGTGGTCCCCGCTCGTGGTATACACTGCCACACCCTTTCTCAGATGACAGGTTGTCGATGATGCTATTTACAATGCTAAGCTTACATATGAAATCTGGATAAGTTAGATATGAGTTTATATAAGAATAAAGTGAGTAAATATATATTGTCCCTTTCTCTACATACGAGATGACAATATGGAGTTGATTATAGTAGAGAGATTAACATATAGATAATTACAGAGTGAATCTAGCAATCAGTAGCTCAGCATGGAAGATTCCCTCACGCTGCTACTCAGCACTTTTCAAAGGATGTTGTGTCTAATGAAACTAGCTTGAACTGCTTTGGCCTAACGGTATGTTCCACCACCATAGGTGTATCATGTATCGCGAACGTGATCAGCCGCGGATACAATGGTGTCATGCATATGGGTGTCATGTCCAGACTATTCAACCATGACATCAGTCATGGGCCTGGCCCAGGCATTGGGTAACGGAAAATTTCAGTTCTAACTTCTGTTCGAGCGGTACATTTGGCGCGCGATTTTAGTAAGTTTATAGTAAGTTTTACGAAACCCAAGATGTCCACTGTAACCGTCATGAGCTAGCCTTAATACATCTGAGTGTACTGAACTAGGTAACACAATCTGATGGGTTTCTGACCAATAATAATTGGCTGATAGAGTTAGAGGCTGGTATGCACTCATGAGTACACCTTGATCATAATAGAAGGCAGGTAGGGTGTCTACATCCTTCTTGTCTAGAGCAACATGTCGCCCTGCAGCTAAAGAAAGGTCAGTTTCCTGTGCCTGTATCAAATCTACTTTAGAGATAATATCAAAAGGAGGCATGGAAAGTTTACGGAGACTGACATTGCTTCTGAGAGGCTTGTTGGACCTGTGAACAAGTCAACACGTAGGAGGGAAAAACATCAGAAGGTTCAGAAGGGAATACAGGTAAAGACTTTTCTACAGTTAGAACATTAGGTACCACAAGTTTACCTGCTATGTCATTACCAAGCAATAAATGAATTCCTTTAACAGACAGGATTCCTTCCTGTACTGCCACTTTGACACACGAGGCGACAAGGGAACACTTAAGATAAATATGGGCCACAAGGTATGAAGTCTGAGAGGTGAGACTGGAAATTAGTATACAGTATACCTTATCTCCAGTAAAGTTATCTTCTAGATGGGGAAGAACATTACTTAGCAGTATGGACTGAGAAGCCACCGTGTCTCGTAAGACCTTAATAGGATAGGTCTGACCCTCCTTTGTCAAAGCCACGTCACCATCAAAAATAAAGTCATCAAACAACTGTTTTGACTGGACAACACTACTATTAGAAGCTACAGGATTTGATGAGGTAGAGAAACCTGATGCAGTAGAGATGAAACTTTTCCTACTACTTGTACATTTGGGGTGTTTACAAAAAGCAATAGTATGTCCTGGCTTCCTACAGTATACACATGTTAATTGGCTAGTAGTGAACCCGCTACCCCTCAGCTTATCCTTAGCATCTTTGTACTTGAAATAATCAGAGGAACTTTTTACAGAAAGAGTGAGGTCTCCCTCACGCCTCGACCTGATCTGGAGCCTCAAAGCCTGAACATCTGCTTGTTCCGCCACCCTCAATAGTTCCATCTCGCCCCTCTCCTCTATGTATTTCACAATAGGTAAGGGCGCTTTTCTTTTAAATTCCTCTAGGACAATGAGATTAATAAGTTCTGAATAGATGGTGACCGAGAGAGCATTTAGTCATTTCTTAAAATATTTAAGCTTATCACATGCAAATTCCACATATGTTTGATGCTTATTTTTGATCAGTTTCCTGAATTTATCTCTAAGTCTCTGGGGTTACCACATGGACATACAGAATCTGTTGCTTGACAAACTCATAGTCGTCGGGTCTATCTTGGTAAATGTAATTACGACCTGTCTGTTTAGGGGCAATCAGCAACATCCTTAGACCACTCGTTTTTAGTTGCTAATCAATCGAAAAGGCTAAAATAATGAACCCTCAATATCACCTTCATCAAAAGCAGGTATCATTACAGTTACACTAGACATGTTAAAGGACAGTTCCTTTTCCTCCACTCTGCTTCCTTCTCTACCTTGTTCTCTACCCACTGCCAACTTTCCCCTTTCGAGTTCTAGTTTTTCTCTTTCAAGTTAAATTTTCTCCCATTCGAGCTGGTATTACATCTCTACCCGGAGCTTTTCAACTTCTACCATGGTAACCTGAGAAACTTCAGGTTTGTTATTACTCTTACCACCCAGTGTTTTAGCAGGCTGAGTTGGAGGGATAGTGACAAGGTTAAAAGGGACTTATTCCTCATCTTCAGTGTCGGGTAGAGCAGGGGTGTCCACAATTCCCTGCTTCACTAAATATTTTACAACAACATCCTTAATTACCGACTTAGTGAGTTTACTTGGGTGATCATGTAAAGGGACCTGAAAATGGCTCACTACTGATTTTTATTATATTTATGTATTCAGGCGAGGGGTCAGCAAGGAGAGATTCTATATCATAACCCTCACCTTCCATGATTAAAAATATACCAGATTTTTTTTTTTTTTTTTCTATACCTCAACCTCGGGACTGTAGGCTGTCAGTAGCCCGTGACTCTTGCGAGGCCCCGAGATTATTGGGTGTCACACCAGATGAGATAGTGGAGTTTCGTGATGATGTTGGTACCGTAGCTTCTCTTCTGTCCCACTAGATGACGACACCTTATTTATACACGTCACTATCAGGGGAGAGCAGCTACACCGTCTCTCACAGCATCTTGGAATATGGTCTGGCATCTTCTATGTTGTGAGTTGATGACGATGTAGGGGGTATTTTCTCGACGTGTCGGCGTAGCCAGGATAATTGACGAACAGCTGGACCCCGTTCACCTCAGAAAAATCCCAGACGTTTTCTCGTGGATTCGAACCCGGGTCCTTGACATTTGTAGTCCGTCTCTTTATCCACTCTCCCACCGCCTATTTGTTCTTACCTATTTGTATATTTACAGGATTGAGTGCAGCTCGTAATGTCCCGTATTTTAAAACACAATTATCATATTTTTCTTTAAAATTATGTATGTTTTTGACACACACCACTCCTGGTAATTAGTTTCATTCATCTATTACTTTATTTGTGTGTGTGTGTGTGTGTGTGTGTGTTTGACACACACCACTTCTGGTAATTTGTTCCATTGATCTATTACTCTATTTGTGTGTGTGTGTGTGTGTGTTTGACACACACCACCTCTTCTGGTAATTTATTCCATTCGTCAATTACTCTATTTGGAAAACTATATTTATGTACATCTTTATCTCTTCTTCTTTTAATTAATTTCTTACTGTGTCCTCTCATTGTAGATATTCCTTGCTGCCACAAGTTTTTTATATCTAACTTTCCTTTTTCTGTGACACATTTGTAAACTATAATCATATCTTCTCTCTTTCGTCTTTCTTCCCGTTTAGGTAATTTTGGATTGGATTCTTCCTGTAGTATTTTTATCACCATTCCTAACTTACTTAAAAAGATATTGTGTGAGGTATAGTCACTCACCATAATCCCTAGCCCACCTGAGTCAAAGCCCGAGATCTTTGAGCGGGCAGTTTCTGGATGACAGCCCACCCAAAGCCTCCTCCATTGGTTTGAAATGTGTGTGTCCTCGTGATGGTTTGGGTGGGTTGTCGTCCAGAAACCACCTGCTTCAGATCTCAGGCTTCAATTCAAGTGGGTTAGGGATTGTGGTGCACAACTATACATTGAGATTTTTCCTCATATGCTTACCCATTTATGACAGGTGACTGGGTATCACTCTCTCTCACACGGAGTTGAGAGGTATGTGAAGGAGAGTGGTATGTGGTGGGAGGAGGGACGCCAGTTAACGGGGAACAGGGGTTCATGGAGGCGATTCATTTGTGGCCAACCCTTCGGGGATTAAGGTGTTTGGCAATATATAGATAGATAGGTAGATAGGACCACCATCACCTGTCAGGAAATGTTTGTATAGAAGCTGCGATTGTTGTGTTTGGAAGGGAAAATGGAGTAAACAGGTTGGAGGGATTAAATGGGGAGCTGATAAGAAAGGAGGTGGAGGAAAGAAGGAGGTGGAGGAGGCAATGAGAGAGATGAAAACAGGGAAAGAATGAGGTGGAGGAGGCATTGAGAGAGATGAAAACAGGGAATGCTTCAGGTTTGGATGGATGCGATATAGAATGTCTGAAATATGGTGGAACAAGTATGATGGAGTGGTTGGTAAGGTTGTTGATGATGCTATGGTACCAGTACGATGCGCTATAGTTTGTCTATGGAGATGGAGTCATCATACCAGTACCACATCATCATCGTCAACACCATGAATGTTCTTGTATACGGCCCTGTAATTCAACGGTACACAGGCAGTAGTACAGTCGGTCTCAGGAATTTGTATACACCACTGTGACATCAAGGGTTCGTAACAACTACAAAATTTAGTGCATTAATTTTCTAACACAAAATAATTCTAGTAATGTTATTTGGGTAATACTTGAATCAGTCAGCAGAACAATGCCGACATTATGTGCAGAATAAAGACCCCTTTTAAT